>CM035097.1:13222704-13666878 GCA_020205505.1 Panax japonicus
AAGCTCCCATCCGTGATCTAGACATTTAATGGCTTAGATTGGTCAAAAATTCCACCTGCCGCTACAGCTTGTAGCGGCAGTCCCTTTTCCATTTTGCCTTAAGCCTTTTTACATTACTGCCCCTATCATTTTAATACATGCCTGCCGCTACAGCCTGTAGCGGCAGTGTGGGTCTCAGCCATATGGCCATAATGTAAGATAAGTTTGTATTTTGTATACATAATGTAAAATAAAAGATAATGTAAAGATAAATAATGTAAAATAAAAGATAATGATAAGATAAGTCTAAATAAAAGATAATTTTTTTATAAAAACATATATAAATAAGATAAGTTTGAATAAAAAATAAATTTATCTTTTATAATAATAAATTTATCTTTTATAATAAAATAAATGCACACACTATAAATTTATTTTAATAAAAGATAATTTATTTTAATAAAGATAAATTTATTTTATAAAAAGATAAATTTATTTTATCATAAAAATAAATATATTTTATTATAAAAATAAATTTATTTTATTATAAAAGATAAATTATCTTATTATAAAAGATAAATTTATTTTTTATTCAAACTTATCTTATTTTTATATTATGTATTTATAAAAAAATTATCTTTTATTTAGACTTATCTTATCATTATCTTTTATTTTTACATTATTTATCTTTACATTATGGCCATATGGCTGAGACCCACACTGCCGCTACAGGCTGTAGCGGCAGGCATGTATTAAAATGATAGGGGCAGTAATGTAAAAAGGCTTAAGGCAAAATGGAAAGGGACTGCCGCTACAAGCTGTAGCGGCAGGTCAAAATGGAAAGGGACTGCCGCTACAAGCTGTAGCGGCAGGTGGAATTTTTGACCAATCTAAGCCATTAAATGTCTAGATCAACGGATGGGAGCTTGTTTGCTGAACAGTGTCCGTAGCAAACGTTTGCTACGGATGAGGTCCCTCATAGCAATGGTAGCCATATGTATTTGATTAATAATCGGGTCAAATTTTTCACCGTCCAATACATGCAAGATCAGACGACCAAAATTTAAAAAACAATAAGACCCTCAACAAATTAACAATATTGGCGGATAACTTACCATCGCTACATTGTGTTGCTGAAAAGAAATTGTGTTTACTTCTAATTTGAAATTAAGAAAATTCTTTTTTGGCAAAACTGTGTTGTGGTAGTAAAGTAGTTTCACAACACAATAATGTAGAAGGTTGTCTTTTTAAAGTTATAATCGTCAAATTTTGAAATGGACAATGTAAAAAATGATGGCAAGGTAAACTAAATAGTTACGATTTACAATGAATCACACCCTATATTTATTGTGATCAGTGATAAAAGTATGTTTTGATTTTCTCAATTTAAAACTTCATATTTTGATAAGCCCTTTACATAATCAGTAATGAAATTTGATTTTTTTTGTAGGTATTTGAAATGTAAATGGGTGAAAAAGAATAAATTGAACAAGTATATGATGGGAAGAGAAACAGGACACAATTACACAAAACAAGAGAAACTAAATGCATACATGTATACGTACCGGGTCGGAATGGCATATACATTTTTGGCGATTTCACACAGTGATTCAAGGTGGGTGCTGACTTCTCCAATGGATGTGAAGAAGAAGGAATTAGAGAAAAAGCCCCGATGCGCGATTGATTTGGGGGAGAAGAGCTTGATCGATTTCTGACTTGGGAATTAAAGGGAAAGCCCTTATGCGCGATCGATTTGGGAGGGGAGAGCTTCGATCTGTGATTTGGGAGGGGAGCTTCGATCTGTGTTTTGGGAGGAGAGTAGAGAGGAACCGTGTTTTTCTTTTTTAAATAAATGGGTCAAACGACGTCATTTTGATATACTATATAAAAAAGAGTTTACAAGGTTGTGCACAACCATTTTCCCCATATATATACATACATATATATATTTATATATATATATATATATATATATATATATATGTGTGTGTGTGTGTGTGATGTCCCAAAAATAGGTCCAATTCAACCAACTTATTCTGAGTCGCCAAATACATGGTACAGAAACAACTACAACTTCATTAATACAATTGTCGTGCAAAATACGAAAACACATAAACTGTGAGTTTAAATACAAATATTATCTTCAAGACAATATCCACACTCAAATAAGTACTCATTACAATTATTGATACACTATTTTATAAAATAGTGAGGACTACTAAAACAACTGTCTTGAACCATCACTCAACCACCCCGACTAGTTCCCGCTATATTCTCGTCACCTGAGAAGAAAAATGGAACAAAAAGGAAAAAGGGTGAGCTCAACTAGCCCAGTAAAAATATTATGACTAAGATAATGTACAACAAATTATCATTAGTCTTCAAACAGGAAAAAATCTGATAGAATACAATCGACAACAAATTTAGATCAACAACTGCAGCGGAAACAACAATTCATTAGAAGAGTTAAGTAGAGAATGAAATCTACTATCATCTATGAATTTAAAGTCCATCATCGAATATTTATCCCTGTAACATCAATCAATATACATCATAAATCAAACTTTCATCTTTGCACTACAAGCCAAAGATATTCACCAATTGGTCATGTTCATCTGAACATCTGTTCATCTTGCACTACGGGCCAAAGATATTCATCAAAATCATTCATCTTTGCACTACAGGCCAAAGATATTCATTATATCATCATTTAGGACTGAGGATGATGAAAAATATTTTAAAGAAAACGAATTCAGTGAAACAAAAAATAAATATTAAGAATTCGTACTTTAAACAATCACAGTTCAAATATACTTCATAAATAACCAGTAGTGGTGTAGATTCAAGAATGATCAAAATATGGATACAATCAAAACTAGGATCCATAATAGATATCTTGGACAAAAAAACAAAAATTTAATTTTTCTGTAATAGTGTCGTATTCCGTGAATAGTGTCGTATATGTGAATAGTGCCGTATACGTGAATAGTAACTCTGACACCAAAATATAGAAATTTCACAAAAAACATCATCACGCTTCGTGAATAGTAACTCGTGAATATATATTATGAATAGTAACTCGTGAATAGTAACTCATGAATAGTAACTCCGACATGAAAAAAGTTTTAAATTTAATAAAAAATTCAACCAATATTTTGGCATAATGATAGTGAAGAAATAATATCATTTTCAAATAAAATAACATCCCTTATCTCAGAAAGAATAGTTACTTCTGACTAGAATATTGGATATAGTGCTGAAAGAACTTGCACCGTATAGCAATACTCAAAGTACTAAAATACTCACAAATACGCTCGCTATTATAGAGAGAAAAAGATAGAGAAATCTTTAGTTTCTGGTGTGATTTTCAATTCTAACCTAAGCACCCTATTTATAAGAAATTTCTTAGAACACCAAAGCAGAAAATTTAATATAATAATAATATTTAAAAAAATTTCCTACGCCTACTTTTGAAAATCTGATTTCAGCCATTTGCAACACATGGGGGGCCAACCAAAACAATAAAAACATTTTTCTAACTATAAATATTTTAAACTTCCAAAAATCAATTATTCTGGAACTTCGGAACTTCAATAATTCATAATAAATAGTCCTTTTATCAGAAATTCGAATCTCGTGAGTTTTTATAGAAAATTCAATTTTCTACAACTTTGCAGAAGAATATTTTCCAAATTCCAAATAGAAATTGACCCGAAATCCACATACGGACGATTTTACAGGCTATAATCAAATTTCAGTCAATAAATGGGTCCACCGACACACAAAACATGTGTTAATAATTTAATGCAACAAAAATAATCTCCCTCTCATATACTCATATATCCTACATTCATTATAAAATATCATCATTATTATATTATAAATAATATAATAAAATATTATTTTATCAGAAAAGATAAAATAGAAATTTTTAACAATTGTCACTTTAAAAAATTCTTCCATCTATATCCACATAAAATCAATATTTTCCTCATCATATAAATAATAATTAATTATTCACAAATAATATTACAGAATCACAGTATTAACAACCAGGCCGTTCCTAGGAAAGAGGGGGCTTTCCAATAAGAATTTCTTTTTACTGGCACGCAATTAGGTGACCAAACCTCTCCTTAGACTGACTTTCTAGACATTGCCAATAATGTTATCTACTAATATTATCCAGATAATATGAATTATTGCTTCGATATTGGAAATACTGTGAAGTGATAATTATTGAAACAACATAATATAAATATCAACGCAGCAATTATTGATCAATAAAATAAAATACTGAACTGTAATTACTGTAACAATTATTGAGTAGTATCTTCTTACGTAAGAATCAATAATTGGTGCAATACCGTGTGCTATTGTGCAACAACGCGTATTACTGTGTTTTAAACCACCGGGTATTCCAACAGTATTAGCGGTAACAACTACGCCGTTATTTATAAACAACTTATACATGTCGTTTTCTTCATCCAATCGTTTTTCGTTATGGGGCCCACACAAGGTTGCGTCGTCGTACGAATATTCCCCGACAACAAGAATATTCCACGACCAAACGAATATTCTCCGACAACAATGAGTATTTTATAACCACTTGCTTATTTAAAAATATTTGCGCATTTACCCACAACTACCACATTAATCAATCAACCCTTACTATTTCAAAATAATAAATAGAGGAATTAAATCTTCATTTATAAAAAATTGGGGCCGGTACAATATATATATATATATATATATATATATATTATATATAATATATATGAGTTTTAATCTATGGCAAACGTTTGTCATGGACACTGTTCAGCAACCAAGTTGATTACCGTTGATCTGGACAATGGAAGGCTGAGATTGGTCAAATTTTTTCCCTCCCGCTACAGCTTGTAGCGGCAGTCCACATCCCCCAATCTGTGCTACCAATTTACGTTACTGCCACTAACAATTTAATAAATGCCTGCCGCTACAGGCTGTAGCGGCAGTGTGGCTCTCCCCCATATTAAGATATTGTAAAGATGAGTTATTTTTAAGTATACATAATATAAAAATAAAGATAATGTAAAGATACATAATGTAAAAATAAAAGATAATGTAAAGATAAGTCTGAATAAAAGAAAATTTATTTTTATGTATACATAATATAAAAATAAGATAAGTTTGAATAAAAGATAAAATTATTTTATTATAAAAGATAAATTTATTTTTGAATAAAAGATAAAATTTATTAATATTTTCAAATAATTTATAATATTATGAAAATTATAAATTATTTTGAAAATATTAATTAAATCATAAATTTATATTTTTAAAAATTAAAAATAAATTACATGAATTTTAAATCTAAAAATAATTTAAATAAATTTTATAATTCAAACTTATCTTATTTTTGGGATAGAGGATGTACCCATGTATACATAATATAAAAATAAGATAAGTTTGATTAAATGGGTTATAATAAATATTAATAAATTTTATCTTTTATTCAAAAATAAATTTAACTTTTATAATAAAATAATTTTATCTTTTATTCAAACTTATCTTATTTTTATATTATGTATACATAAAAATAAATTTATCTTTTATTCAGACCTATCTTTACATTATCTTTTATTTTTACATTATGTATACCTAAAAATAAACTCATATTTACATTATCTTAATATGGGGGAGAGCCACACTGCCGCTACAGCTTGTAGCGGCAAGAGTGTATTAAATTGTTAGGGGCAATAACGTAAATTGGTAGCATGGATTGGGGGATGTGGACTGCCGCTACAAGCTGTAGTTGACCAATATCAGCCTTCTATTGTCTAGATCAACAGTAATCAACTTGGTTGCTGAATAGTGTTCATGACAAACGTTTGCCATGGATTAAAACCCTATATATATATATATTGCCACGTCCCAATCACGTAAGACGTCCTGATCCTGCACAGTAAACACGATCAACACCAAAAGCTTGACGGCATCGACCGTCGGGGGATAACTCAGGCGTGAGAATCAGTACAGGCCGTTACAAGGGTTAACAATGGAGGATAAAATATCTAGTGTATTGAGAGAGATAAAAAATCAGTTACCTGTGTGTGTACCTTTTCTTGGAGACTTCCTTGCTAGGTTATACTCTCTTGCCCGGTTTACTGTGCCACCTACTACCTTGACACCTGTTAATCACATCCCCTTTGTCCACCGCTAGCCGACTGTCCAATCCTCATTAATGCGATGTAAGATATCAGTCAGCCATTACCTTTGTTATCATCACCGGTCAAAGCCCAAGTGAAGATATTTAGTCATCTGATGGGTCGGTTCAGCCAACCCAGCCCAAGGCTTTCAAGATCCGACAAAGATGACCCAATAGATTAACCAAAGTATTAGGCACAACCAGTCCAGCCCACTATGTAAAATATCAGGACCCAACATTGCCCCCCAGTCTTTTATTAAACAGGATGTTTAATGAAAGAGTATAAATGGCATCGGTCCAGGGAAAAATGAGTTATAATAAGATTGATAAAGGCCCAAAATATAGCTTACCGAGGCCCATCTAATGAACATCAAATAACAACATAAAGGATTCATCTTCGTCGACCTCTACAGAAGTACCAACTGAAGAGCCGTTAACTACCGAAGCTCAAGCCACAGAATCAACTCCCACTGAAGGGACAAGCCAACCTCGCCAAAGAAAGCATTCTGGCCGAAAATCAAAACACCCCCTCACACGGACTTACAACGAGTGCTTCCTCTATATGCCCCTTGGCGAACAGACCCGAGTCTTTCGTGCAAAAAAGAGGGAAATCCAAATAACTCCTCCAACCGCTGAAGAGCTACAAGTACCTCCCACAAAAGCCGATCTTTCACCGGGCATCCTAGTTTAAATCGTGGTTTTTGACGAAGAGACCGAAGAACAAATAGAGCTCATATCGAAGAGATCACTCACTCTCTGCTAGAATCCAATGAGAAATTTCCATCTCAGCTCCACAACTCTTTCGTCCGCGATAACGATGACAACTAGTTCGGTAATAACTCCATAATGAACCTGATCGACGAAAGAATGAAATACCAAGCTAAGGTAAGATGCTACATAACTTATCCAATTACATCTCGGCCCATCAATTTGAAATGATTCATTAAAAATTGATCATCTGCAAGCAAACACTGTCTTCGGGCGCCTCCGTCCCAAATACAAAGAAGCTGAAGCCGAAGCCGTAGAAGACGTCGTCCGAAGGGAGAACGTCATACTGAAATCGACCTTGGCGAAGGCAAGACATGACTGTGATATCGACCTCTTCAACAAAGAGTTCATTCGGAAGGATCTCAATAAGGTCAAAAAAGAGTTGGAGACTACCAAGGCCACACATCAGGTCATCTTAAATATACATGTCGACCCAAGCTAAAGAATTAAAACATCTGGCACATCTCCAGAAGCTTAAAGAAGAGCTCAAAGAACTTCGGGCCCTTAGGGATTTGAGTCCACCACTGACCGAAGATCGACGTAAGGAAATCCAGGCAGCATACAGAAAATCCGCTGATCTGAACGATGAGATTGTCCATATATAATGCCGAAGTAGATGAAATCTGCCGAAGTAAAGGCAAGAGAAAGCTTGTCACAACCAATATAGATTCATCTCTTCTAAACTCTTCAGACGGCCATGATGACAATGAAGAAGCCTGAAGATGACCTCCCCTTTACCTTTAGCTATAGAACTTTCTGTAAAAATTCTAACTTTATGTGAACAATTAATATTAATGAAATATCAACTTCATTTATTATGACTTTTGTGTTAGCATCTTCTTGTCAATAATTCAATATCAATCAACTTGAAAACTGTACAAAATTCTTTTGAACTTAACTTAAATTGTGAATCAGATAAGGCATATAACAGTTAAGTTAAGAAATGACATAAATTGAACTCAATAAACCGAACACAAACACTTGAACAAAAATAAAGTAACAATACTTATCGTTTTTGAAGTGTGAGACAGATTAGGCGTAAGGTGAATACGGTTGATCCTCCTTGCACCATTGGGATCTTGTTTACCACTCGGGGTGAAACAAGTATATAAGGACATTTGTATACAATGCGGGGTATAACAAATATATAAGGACATCTGTCTACCATGCGGGGTAGAACAAATATATAAGGACATCTGTCTACCATGCGAGGTAGAACGAATATATAAGGACATCTGTCTATCATGCGGGGTAGAACAAATATATATGGACACTCCTGACAAAAAGGCAACCATCAAATGGCCAGCGAGTCCTTCCATACCTCCTTACTTCGATGCATATTGATTTACCACTTGCGGTAAAAACAATATTAAAAGGATCATGGAATTTGTCTACCACTCGCGGCAAATCAAATTCATAAGGACACTCCTGCCGAAAAGGCTACCACAGCGAGTCCACCCCGTCCTCCTTACACCGATGAAATTTGCCTACCCCGAAGGGCCTGACAAATTCATAAGGACCACCTGCAAAAGAGGCTACCATCGAATGGTCAGCGAGTCCCCCCCCCCCCCCCCGTCCTCCTTATTCCCTTATGAATTTAGGACAAATAGGAAGAAGATCAATATAAATTATGGATGAGCTACCGAAGTCTTTCTGTTCTGAATCCCCAATTTTTTTCAAAAATATCCCTGCCGAAGTACTTTGTAGGCCAATAACTTCGCAGCCAAATGATTGCCACAAATGTCTTCGTGAACTTCCCGAAAAGCATAATCTGCTTCGGATGGAACCAAACATTTGAGTAATGGTGACAAAAAATAGAATTGTTATAGCCATCGACCCCTTGCTAGCCTGTTGCGCTGATGTCCGAAATAGAATATCCGTCTGTATACAGCATCCACGAACTCAGCTTCTGCTGAAGTACTGCAACGGCTTTGTCGGACTCTTCAGCTTATTTCATCATCCCGGAAGATAAGGCTTACATAGTAAACCATGTGCTACTTACCCCCATCTTCACGCACCAAAAATGTTCCTACTGCCAACGAACTAGATGTCAGATATAAATACAATAACATAGCAGGAGCAGGCTTCACCAAAAAAGGCACCGAAGTCCACTGGAACGTCTTAGCATTCTTCAGTACTTTCCACATACCAAAGATTGGCAAACATCTTTCTGTTGATTTGGATTTTAAACCTCATCAAAATTTCTTTTGAACAGTCTGGTGTTTTCCATTCGAACCTACAGCTTTAGACGAGTATTTCCGAAGACGAGTCTCCACAGGGCGTTGTACCCTCAATGAATTCTCAGGAGTGCGGCTTCTGGATCTACTTCGACCATGATCCTGAAAACCAATAGGGCGGAGTACTATCTTCGGTCAATCAGGAAAATGGCTGTTGGGTCATCATCTACTTTGCTTCGACCATAATCCCGAAAACCAATAGGGCGGAGTACCCTCTTCGGTCAATCAGGAAAATGCCTGTTGGGTCTTCATCTACTCTGCTTCGACCATAATCCCGAAAACCAATAGGGCGGAGTACCCTCTTCGGTCAATCAGGAAATGGTTGTTGGGTCTTCATCTGCTCTGCTTCGACCATAATCCCGAAAACCAATAGGGCGGAGTACCCTCTTCGGTCAATCAGGAAAATGGTTGTTGGGTCTACATCTACTCTACTTCGATCTTGAGGATAGCCTCAAGACATGTCTTTAAAGTGTAAACTTCTTTCCAACTTGATCGGTCTGTCAGTCTAACCACTTCGGTATAGGATTCTAAGCAGTATGCCTTCTACCCTTTTCCGACCATAGTCAGGTCTTCTCTTAGCAGCAAAATCAATCTTCTTCTAGCATCACCTTGAGCTCTAGAACGAGAACCCTTAGAAACCTGCTTGGAAGCAGTACCAGCATGAGCACTCATTGAAGGACTCAATCAATCCTTGACGGATACTCATTGTGTAGACGAAGTCACAGCCATTAGCTATCCTTTAGAAGTAACTGTTCTACTCTTCACCATGGATTCCGACGTAGAGAAGCTACAACTTGTGATTGAAAATATTCAGGACACTAGAACTCAGCCCCTCCTTCTAGCGCCAATGTTAACGCCAAGATCTTTTGCCGCGTCCCAATCACGTAAGACGTCCTGATCCTGCACAGTAAACACGATCAACACCAAAAGCTTGATGGCATCGACCGTCGGGGGATAGCTCAGGCATGAGAGTCAGTACAGGCCGTTACAAGGGTTAACAATAGAGGATAAAAATATCTAGTGTATTGAGAAAGATAAAAAATCAGTTACCTGTGTGTGTACCTTTTCTTGGAGACTTCCTTGCTAGGTTATACTCTCTTGCCCGGTTTACCGTGCCACCTACTACCCTGACACCTGTTAATCCCATCCCCTTTGTCCACCGCTAGCCGACTGTCCAATCCTCATTAATGCGATGTAAGATATCAGTCAGCCATTACCTTTGTCATCATCATCGGTGAAAGCCCAAGTGAATATATTTAGTCATCTGATGGGTCGGTTCAGCCAACCCGGCCCAAGGCTTTCAAGATCCGACAAAGATGACCCAATAGATTAACCAAAGAATTAGGCACAACCAGTTCGGCTCACTATGTAAAATATCAGGTCCCAACAATATATATATATATATATATATATATATATATATATATATATATATATATATATATATATAGAAATTTGATCAGGTCCGGACCTCCCGGACGGGAGAAAATCCGGATCCGAAATTTTTTTTTTTTTTTTTTGTAGAACAACTAAAAAAAAAAAATTTATGGAATTGAAATTTTTCAATAATACAGTGTTTTGGGTGTGTTTTTAATACCTACACCAACCAATGTATGTACAGTCTGCCCAGACTGTACAGACATATTTTGTTATAGGCATCCAAATCACGCCCAAAACACTGTATAATGTAAAAATTCCAATTCCATAAATTTTTTTTTTAGTTGTTTCAACAAAAAAAGCAAAAAAAAAAAAGTCCGAATTTTAACAAAATCCGGGAGTCCGGACCTGATCCGGACTCTATATATATATATATATATATATATATATATATATATATATATGCAATCTTCCTAAAGGAAAGATGTATAACATTTAAAAGCATCGAGGCAATTCTTTTGTAATCATTCTTCTTGTCGGCATAATTATAAATTAATTTAAGGAGCAACAAAAAATTGCGTTGACAACACTCCAATTAAATACCGAATTAAAGTCAATTGTTGTTTTCAATGGTCTAGCAAAGTCAATTGTCGAGAAGGCTCTAATCAAAATCATCACTCTAATTATTCTGTTTATAGTAACTTTAATTTATTATTATCCCACTAATCCTTCCCATGATCATGACTTAGTTGCTTAGCTAAGCTTCAACTCTTGTGTATGCCATATTATAATTCAAGAGTAAAAGTTTTTTTCTTGATATCATTCCCTATGATTTAGTATTCCAACTATACCATTTCCAACAAAGTTTGTTTTAGTTTTGTTTTAAATTTTATTTTATTGATTCTTTTTAACTCTCTTTTGAATAGCACATAGAATTTGCATGTGCCACAATACTAGTACATCTTAAAAGTTTGCACGTGCCACAATACTAGTATATCTTACCTTCTTTTTTTTAAACCCTATTATGGGAAATACAATAAAATCTCATAATTAAATTCACCGCTTTTCTATTGCAAGTAATCAAGTCTCACATAAATAAAGAAATATATACTTTACATAGAAGAAGAATAAATTTATACGAATAAAAATCGAATATGAAACCTAAGTCATATATAGAACCTCCAAAAATTGCATTTGATTAAGAAAATATAATAATATGTGTGACGCCCTCAAAATAGGTATACATCACCCATCTTGAATCGCCAAATACATGGTACAAAATTCAAATACAAACTTAATTATACAACTGTCGTGTAAAGTACGAAAAAAAATATAATCTAAGAGTTTTAATAAGAATATTGTCATCTAGACAATATTCACACTCAATAGAGTCCTCATTACATTTATTGTCACACTATTTAACAGAATAGTGAGGACTACTAATACTATTATCTGGACCGTCACTCCGTTCCCCGACTAGTCCCGACTACGTTCTCATTTCCTGAAGAGAACAGTGAAAGAAAGTGCGAGCTCAACTAGTCCAGTAAGAAATATTATGACTAAGATAATGCAGAATAAATTATTATTAGCCTTCAACAGTGTTAAACTGGAAAAATATAATAAACCTCAAGTTTAACTGCAGCTGAATAAGTAATCCATTAGAAGAGTCAAGTAGAGAATAATGTGACGCCCTCAAAATTAGGTATACATCACCTATTCTGAGTCGCCAGATACACGGTACAAAATTCAAATACAACTTCATTTATACAACTATTGAGCTGTCGTATAGAATACGACCACATTTAACTATGAGTTTTAATATAAATGTATGTAACTCTCATGGTACCTCGACCACAACCTTACAATGATACTTTACATAAAAGTATAGTCAAAAACAGTTTTAGAAATTACAATATTTGGAAAGTGCTAAAGGAAACCTTCGTACATGGGAGGCCATGTGTCTAGGTTATAATAGATATCATATGTCCACAGAATTATCCTTGGTTGACCCAAAAGTCTCCAAAGAAAAACAAGAAGATTACTATCATCTTCTTTCCAATGGTGAGTCTTCTCTTGACATATAAATATCTCTGTTGTCTCCAAGTGAACATTATATTTCACATAAACCCCAAGATCATATAGGTAGTGCTCGTAGATATATTCAGCAAGTAGATGTACACAACCATGTCTTACGAGAACACAAGGTTGTATGTCATTAGACATCTAGTATGATAGTGGCAAAACACCCTTCCAAAGTTGGGTTCGCCTCACCCTATTTGATTCACCAAATATAACTACTAAATGATGTATAGAATACAATACATTTTTCTATACTGTTTAGGGAGAACCTCCACAGCTAGAGACCAATGTTCTATTCCCCTGTTATCCCCGCTCGACCCGGCAATACTCTTACGGCAACACTCTTATTACCTGAAAGGAATTGTGAAGTAGAAAGGGTGAGCACAACTAGCCCAGTAAAGAATATCATGACTAAAGATAATTAAATTATCAATAGCTTTCATAAATAATAAATCAGAGATTTAGAACATATGGTAGATGATAAAACTTTTAAAACATAGTTGCAGCGGAACGAGCAATCCATTAGAAGAGTCAAATAGACCATAAGGTCATCTTCTCTATCTTAAAAGTCCACCAATAATATTTTATCCATGTAAAATAAATCAACAGTTCCTGTCCACAATCATATGAATAACTCATAATAATAATTGTGGTTCTAAATTCCTCTTCGCAACCAGGATGAAGATAATTTTCATCACCTATCTTCACCTAAAACATCAAAAATCATGGTTATACCAAATCAGAATTCCTGCTCATAATCATACTAATAAATTCATCTTTGCACTACGGCCAAAGATATTCATTAACAATTCATCTTTGCACTACATGCCAAAGACATACAACTGTATTTTAGAAGAGTCAAGTAGAGCATGATATCTACTATCTTCTACGAATTAAAAGTGTATAATAAATATTTTATCGTTGAGACTCAGCTTAATAAATAATCCACATCATCGAATCACCCCTGCACTACGGCCAATGATATTCGTTAATATCACGTCCATGAATTTATATTTCATCGCTGAGACTCAGCTCGATAATCAATCCATATCACTGAATTATCCATGCACTACGGCTAAGGATATTCGTTAATATCACGACCACGAATTATCCATGCACTACGGCTAAAGATAATCATGTTTTCATCAACGGTCATGATCATGCCATAAAACAATTCATCTTTGCACCATTGGCCGAAGAGAATCCATAGCCATAATCATAACAAAAACTGTCCATCAATGCACTATGGGCCAATAAGGACTTTTTCCACATCATTTGTAACATTACGGTCATGATTATACCGAATAATCCCTGACCATAATCATACCAAGTCCATCTATGCACTACGACCAAAGATGACTTTCAACACAATATAAGCATGGGGATGATGACAATGATATAAGAATCAATCAAATGAGATAAAGGATAAATATTAAACATTTATAATACAATTTATTCAGCATTCAATAATAACCAAATGTTATCAATCACTTAATAATCTCATAATCTAATATCATTAATATTATAAAAATATTTTAATTATTTCTTAAACTTATAAACAATTTATTTCAATTGTTTACACTTTATAAAATAATGCATTTAATCATTCAAAAATGCCATACTCATAAGATTTCATTATCAATGATCATATCCCTCATAAAAAATCTTCATATACCCTATATAGGATTCTTAAGCTATAAAATCCTATTTTCCAATTTTATTACTTCACATAACATATTTAATTCATTTACTCATAACTAGTTCATTTTCATGAAAAATATAAAATCAGTCCCAAAAATATTTCTTTTCTGGGATTTTGCAGAATATAGTCCCATCTTGAACATATATTTTTCTCAGAATCTTTAAAATTCATTTACTATTTTTCATATGGCTAAAACTGCCAAATATTTAGACATTGATCATAAATTGTACTTTTGTCCAAAAATTCCAAAATTTACAGGGTATACTCCTGTTATATACATGTACTCCCAATAAAACTTTCACCAATTTTGGAGTTAACCACAAAGAGTTATAAGGGTTTACTTTTAAAATAGTATTTTCCCATAAAATCCTTAACTCTTAATCTATACATCCAAAAATCGTCATTTTTGGACACAATCTATAAAACTCATCAAATTATCATTTCAAATTTTTTCAGAATTTTTGAGGGTCAAAAAAATTATGAAACTGCCCCTGACAGAAACCCCTTTTTAATAAAAATACTATTCTTATGAATATGAAAGATCATTTACAATGCATGCGGTAATCCACATAGACAGGTTATTTCAACAAAATAATAAAGAATGGAACCAGGTCATGCGTAAACGCACAGACAGGATATTCCAACAGAATAATAAATAATGAAATAACAGAAGAATTCACCAGGCATGCGATAGACCGCACAGACAGGTTATTCCAATAGAATACTAAATAACGGAACCAGGTCAGGCGTGATACGCACCGACAGGATATTCCAACGGAATAATAAATAATGGAATCAGGTCCGGCGTAAAACGCACAGACAGGATATTCCAACAGAATAATAGAGAATGGAATAATAGAATAATTTCACCATATACGCAGTACTTCGCATAGACATGTTATTCCAACATAATAATAAAGAATAGAATAATAGAAGAATTTCACCATGTATACGGTAGTCTGCGTATACAGGTTATTCCAACAGAATAATGAAGAATAGAATAACAAAAGTTCTCTTCATTAATACGAACGAAATAATACCCCTTACTATAATAATAATAATAATAATAATATCCTTTACGAGTACGACAATTATATCCCTTACGATTACAATAAATAATATCCCCTACGATTACAATAAATAATATTCCCTTACCGTAAAAGAAATTGAATATAAGAGTAAGAAAGGAGCAGAATACTTTTCTATAGCTTCTCTATAATTTCTCTCTCCAGATTTTCAGTGAATTCGTAAGAAATAATGAAGGAATGAGTTTCTATTTATAGAAAAATGGACTGCATAGTAACCAACTCATGAACGGTCCAGATTAATTTACTTTAATCTGACGGTCCATATTTAAAGTAAAATTTTTTAAATAAAATATAATATATTCTATTTATAATCTAATAAAACGAATAACTTTATAAAAGATTTTACTATGCAAACACTATGCAGATACTATGCAAACACTAAGCATAATAAAATATAATATATTCTAATTATTGTCTAATAAAATAGATAACTTTATAAAAGTATTATGTTTTATATAAAAATATTTTACTATTAGCCTAATAAAACGAATAACTTTATAAAAGTATTCTGTTTTATATAAAAAGCTTTTCTATTTTATTACATTAATAATACCAATAAAACAAAAATGAGTGACTTATCACATAAGCATCAATAATCAATATCGTGTGCTACTATACAACAACGCGTATTACTGTACTTTTAACATCGGGTGTTTCAACAGTTAACAATAAAACTTCCGCCGTTATTTTCATAAAAATATTTTTATCATTTTCTCAATCCGATAATAATTCAGTAGTGGGGTCCACTAATAATTGTACCGTCGTACTGATATTCTCCAACAAAAAGAATATTCCCCGACTAATCGAATATTAATTTATATCAACTTGCTTATTTTGCAAAAAATAATTTCACATATTACCCTTAACTTTAAACTTTTATCAACTTAACTACTTACCAAAATAGAAAAATTGAATACTTTTATTTCATAAAATTCGGGGTCTCACAAATAAAATCTATTATCTTCTATGATTTAAAAGGTTTTTCATCACTTTTATCGCTGAGACTCAGCTTAATAAATAAACCACATCATCCCTGCACTACGACCAAGGATATTCATTAGTATCACGACCACAAATTATCCATGCACTACGGGCCAAGGATATTCGTATATTCATCAATGGTCATGATCATGCCAAAAACTGTCCATCTATGCACTATGGCCAATGAGGACTTTTACCACATCATTTATAACATTACGGTCATGATTATACCGAATAATCCCTGATCATAATCATACTAAGTCCATCCATGCACTACAGGCCACAGATGACTTTCAACATATTATAAACATGAGGATGATGACAATGATATAAGAATTCAATAAAACAAGTTCAAGGATAAATTTATAAAGATTTATAATTTAATTTATCCAGAAATCAATAACGTCCAAATTGTCAACATGATACTGCTTTGTGGAGTAAAATTCAAGAATGCTCAGAAGAATATTTTCATGAAAAGATACTGGATGAAGCGCAAATATCAAGGATATTCCATTAATTTCATGGAGTATAGAAGCCAAAACTTTAATCAACTGAGTATAATAGAATATATGAAATCGCAAATGGATTTTTGCCGCCATGCGGTAATCCACGTAGACAGATTATTCTAACATAATAATAAAAAAAAATGGAATAACAGAAGAATTTATCAGGCATGCGTAATCAGCACAAACAAGTTATTCCAACAGAATAATAAAGAATGGAACTAGGTCATGCGTAAACCGCACAGACAGGATGTTCCAATAGAATAATAAAGAATGGAATCAGGTCATGCATAATCCGCATAGTCATGATGTTCCAACAGAATAATAAAGAATGGAACCAGGTCATGCGTAATCCACACAGACAGGATGTTCCAACAGAATAATAAAGAATGAAACCAGGTCATGCGTAATCCGCACAGACAGGTTATTCCAACAGAATAATAAGGAATGGAATAACAGAAGAATTCACTAGGCGTGCAATAGACCGCACAAACAGGTTATTCCAACAGAATAATAAAGAATGAAATAACAGAAAATTTCACCATGTATGCGGTACTTCGCATAAACAGGTTATTCCAACATAATAATAAAGAATAGAATAACAACCTATTGATTATGTCACGTTCTAATAACCTAATGTTTTGATGATGACTTGTTCATTGGTACTAAATTCTTTATTGTGAATTTCAGGAAATTGTCTCAAGAATTGTTTGATGGATTATTCAAGAAGATTAAAGATGATTTGAGTCTTAAGAAAATATGTAAGGTTATTGCAAATATTTAATTTTTTAATTTAAGGCTCTAGGACATTTTAGGTGTACATTTTATTATGATTTAATATTTTGTGCATGTCTAAAATATGTTATTCATTTCTAACTGTTTTTAAGCGATCTGATTTTATTAACATGCATGCATAATAGTTTTGTCCGTATTAATTCTCTATATCTTGATATTTGTGTAAAACATATCTTGATAAAATGAAAAGGCGTATGGCGGTAGAGTTTTAATAGATTAGATCAGTACAAGCCTTGGAAATATGAAATCATAATTATCTTTGAAGAGTTGGAATTTGTTACGTTATTATCTTGATAACAGTTGGCGACAGACTTTAAGGGAATTAGTCTTGAATTACTCTTTGTATCTAACTTAGACTCAATTTTGGATTATTATTGAAAGAGTCCAACACATATTTGTAACTACCAAAGATAATTGGATTTGTCATTCCTTAGCCATTAACGGATGTATTTTTTGAAACATTACTTATTTGTTGGCAACAAAAATATGTTCTCAACGGAACTGTGTTGTATAACAACGGTAATATATTTTTGGGCTATAAAAAGGAATTAATATCAGTGGAAAATTTACAACACTTGAATCAATTATTGCACTTATATACTGAAAAAGTTATTTGATATTTTGGTGCAATTGAAATTTGCTGCTGTGCACCTATAATTCTGCTTATATTCAGCATATTTTTGTGGGCTATAAATCGGTAATATCCTTCTATTATTAATTCATCATTGCCTACATTAGTTGAGCCTTGCATTGTTAAATTGCTTATTTGCTTTGATCATTAGACCTATATAATTGTAATCTTATATTTTTTAGACTAAGTGTTGTCTAAAGGTTTTTTAATCCGGGTGGATTAAGGTTTATTTACAAACAGGTTCAAGGAAGCTTAGGTCCTTAAGGGGTGTATTGGTGCACAAGGAGCAAGTTTGCTCAAGTGAATTATTGTAATTCAATTTGATTGAATTTGTTTTGTAACAAGGGTTATTTAAAGAAATAAAAGTGAGTCTCCAATACTAGTTGGTATTGGACGTGGACTAGGTTATTATTATAGAGGGTAATAGCTGAACCACGTAAAAAATCTTGGTGTTATTTTATTGCTTGATTTTCTTTAATATTTCTCAAGATAATTAATTTTCTTAATAATTAAAATATAAACATTTGCTTCATCTTGAGATATTTTATTAACATCAAGTATTTTATCTGACTTATAAATTCAACAATATATTTTCTTAAACAAAAATTCAATTCGGTATATTGCATGCATTCAGCAAGCTGCATTCTTCGATACAGTAGGCTATATTCAATAGTTTGAATTTAAAGTTTAAAAATTAGTCATATTTTGCTCCCACACATATTCAACCCCCTTCTAAGTGTGTCATATCTGAATTTCACAACCCTTACGAGTATTGAAAGAAAATAACTCTCTTCATGAATACGAAAGAAATAATACCCCTTACCTTAGAAGAAACTGGATATAAGAGTAGTGAAGTGGCAGAATAGTTTTCTTCTTTCTCTCTATAGTTTCTCTCTGTAGAGTTTCAGTGAATTCGTAAGAAATAATGAAGGAATGAACTTCTATTTATAAGATAATGGACTGAATAGTAACTAATTCATGAACTATCCAGATTGATTTACTTTTAAACGGACGGTCCATATTGATTTACTATACAGTACTAATAAAATATTCTAATAAAATAAAAAATTTTAAATAAAATATAATATATTCTATTTATAATCTAATAAAACGAATAACTTTATAAAAGTATTCTATTTTATATAAAAAGATTTTACTATGCAAACACTATGCAGGCACTATGCAAATACTATGCATGATAGAATATCATATATTCTATTTAGTCTAATAAAACAAATAACGTTATAAAATTATTCTGTTTTATATAAAAAGATTTTATTATACAAACACTATACAAACACTATGCACATACTATGCATAATAGAATATCATATATTCTATTTATAGTCTAATAAAATAAATAACTTTATAAAAGTATTCTGTTTTATTAAATTTATAATAATAATAAAATAAAACTTATCACCTTTATTATAATTCACAATATTAATCGACCAGGTCGTTCCCAGGAAAGAGAGGGATTTCTAATAAGGATTTCTCATTATTGGCGCGCAATTAAGTGACCAAACCTCTCCTTGACAGAACTTCTAGACATCGTTTAATATTGCAAATAATAATATTAATAACTTCGTGGTCTCAATTATTGATTTAATAATATATAAAATATCGACAATAATTGAATCAAATAACGTGAGATACTATGCAACAATTACTGTAGCAATAATTGAACAAAACTGAGTGACTTCTCACGTAAGCATCAATAATCAATACCGTGTGCTACTATGCAATCACACATATTACTGTATTTTTAACACCGGGTGTTTCAACAGTTAACGGTTAAAACTTCCGCCGTTATTTTCATATAATATTTTTGTCGTTTTCTCAATCCGACAATAATTTTGTTGTGGGGTCCATCAATGATTATGTCGTTGTATGAATATTCCCTGTTAAAACGAATATTCCCCGACCAATCGAATATTATATAACTACTTGCGTATTTTGCAAAATTTATAAATATTACCCACAACTATGACATTATATCAAATTCATTCCATAATATTAAAAAAATATTTCGAGAAATTTAAATCTTTATTCATAAAATTTGGGGTCTCATAATCTCCCCTCCTTATGAAATTTCACCCTCGAAATTTATGTACGTACCTGGTATGCCTAATAGGTGAGGATGCCTTGACTTCACTTCAAATTCTAACTCTTGAGGTATAACCTTTGAGTGTCGAATATAATCCTTCTTATCTAAGATTTTAACATGTATCTGCTCATACGTTAAATCTTCTGTTATCTCGTCTAGTTCTAATTCAATAATGTGGTTCTGGTCGTCCACATATTTACGTAACATCGATACGTAAAAAAAACAAGCGTTATAAACACGGGACATACTTGGCAGTAAAACGAGTCTATAAGCCACAGTTCCTACCCAATCGAGGATTTCAAATGGGCCAATTAAATCGAGGGTTGAGATTTCCTCTCTTCAGCAACTCTTGCTTTTAAAATAACGCCCTCTTGAACCTTCTTCTTCACATTCATCAGCTTTGAGTATGTAGCTTTCCCGGCTTTAACTTTATTGATTAAAGTCAATTCTACTTGTATATTTGATATCACCACGTAGGTCCTTAGAGTCTTTAACTCTATCTTCATCATTTGTAAGTTATACGAAATGGGTTTTTGTGTAAGACCCCAACTTATTATTAATGAAATTTAATTTTCTCTATTTATTATTTTGAAATAGTAAGGGTTGATTTGATTAATGTGGATAGTTATGGGTAAAATGCGCAAATATTTCAAAATAAGTAAGTGGTTATAAAATATTCATTGTTGTCGGGGAATATTCGTTTGGTCGTGGAATATTCTTGCTGTCGGGGAATATTCGTACGACGGCGCAGTCTTTTGTGGGCCCCATAACGGAAAGCGATTGGATGAAGAAAATGACAAGTATAAGTTGTTTATAAATAACGGCGTAGTTGTTACCGTTAACACTGTTGGAATACCTGGTGGTTAAAACACAGTAATACGCGTTGTTGCACAGTAGCACACGGTATTGCACCAATTATTGATTCTTACGTAAGAAGGCACTACTCAATAATTTTTACAGTAATTACTATTCAGTATTTTATGTTATTGATTCAATAATTGCTGCATTGATATTTTATATTACTGTTGTTTCAATAATTATCACTACACAGTATTTTTTATTATCGAAGCAATAATTCATATTATCTGAATAATATTATTAGATAACATTATTGGCAATGTCTAGAAAGTTCTGTCTAAGGAGAGGTTTGGTCACCTAATTTCGCGCCAGTAAGGAGAAATCTTTATTGGAAAACCCCTCTATCCTGGGAACGGCCTGGTTGTCAGTATTGTGATTCTGTAATATTATTTGTGAATAATTAATTATTGATTTATATGATAAGAATAATACTGATTTTATGTGGATATAGATGGAGAAAATTTTTAATGTGACAATTGTTGAAAATTAATATTTTATCTTTTTCTGATAAAATAATTCATTTAAATATATTATTATATTTTTAATAATATAATAATGGTGATATTTTTACAATGAATGTGGGATATATATGAGTTTATGAGGAGAAAGAGTATTTTTGTTGCAATAAATATTAAAAACAGATTTTGTGTGTCGGTAGATCTATTTCTTGACTGAAAATTTGATTATAGCATGTAAAATCGCCCGTTTGTGGATTTCGGTCAATTTCTGTTTGGAATTTTGAAAAACTTCCTTCTGTAAAGTTGTAGATAATGGAATTTCCTATAAAAACTCCCGAGATTCGAATTTTCTGGCAAAAGGACTATTTATTATGAATTATTGAAGTTCCGGAGTTCCGAAATAATTGATTTTTGGAAGTTTAAATTATTTTATAAAAGAAAAACTTTTTTTTTTTACTTTTTCTAGAAGGGAGCATGTGGGAAATGCTAGGAATTGAAATCTAGAATGAGTACGTAGAAGATTATATATATATATATATATATATATATATATATATATATATATATATATATATTAATATTATATTAAATTTTCTGTTTTGGTGTTCTAAGCATTTTCCTATAAATAGGGTGCTTAGGTTAGAATTGAAAATCACACCAGAAATTGAAGTTTTCTCTCTCTATATTATCGAGCGTATTCTTGTGAGTATTTTGAGTATACTTTGAGTATTGCTATACGGTGCAAGTTCAAATCATAGCCTATATCCGGTGTTTCAACTAGAAGTACTGTCTTTCGAGGTAAGGGATGTTATTTTCTTCTCAAATGATATTATTTCTTCAATATCATTATGCCGAAATTTTGGTTGTAACTTTTTATCAAATTTGGAACTTTTTTATGTCGGGGTTACTATTCACGAGTTACTATTCATGAGTTACTATTCACGAGTACTATTCACGAATCGTGATGATATTTTTTTGTGAAATTTCTATCTTTTGGTGTCGGAGTTACTATTCACGTATACGACACTATTCACGAATACGGCATTATTCACCGAAAAATGAAATTTCTTCTTTTTGTCCAAAATATCTATTCTGGATACTAGCTTTGGTTGAATCTATGTTTTGATCATTCTTAAATTTTACTTCAGTATGATTATTTATGAAGTATTTTTGAACTCAGATTGTTTAAAGTACGAATCCTTAATACTTGTTATTTTGTTTCACTAGATTCGTTTCCTTTAAAATATTTTTCATCATCCTCAGTCCTAAATGATGGTGTTACTGAATATCTTTGGCCTGTAGTGCAAAGATGAATGATTTCTTGATGAATATCTTTGGCCCGTAGTGCAAAGATGAACAGGTGTTTAGATGAACATGACCGACTGATGAATATCTTTGGCCTGTAGTGCAAAGATGAATATTTGATATGATTTGAGATATATATTGATTGATGTTACAGGGATAAAATATTGATGATGGACTTTTAAATTCATAGATGTTAGTAGATTTCATTCTCTACTTAACTCCTCTAATGAATTATTGTTTCTGCTGTAGTTGTTGATCTAAAACTTGTTGTCTATTGTATTCTATCAGATTTTTCCCTGTTGAAGACTAAGGATAATTTGTTGTACATTATCTTAGTCATAATATTCTTTACTGGGCTAGTTGAGCTCACTCTTTTTTTTGTTGTTCTATTTTTCTTCTCAGAAGGTGAGAATGTAGCGAGTACTAGTCGGGGTATGGAATGAAGGTTCTAGAGAGAGTTGTTTAGTAGTCCTCACCATTTTTGTAAAATAATGTATCAATAATTATGATGGGGATTTATTTACGTGTGGATATTGTCTAGACGACAATATATGTATTTAAACTCACAGTTTATATGTTATAATAATAAAGTTCTAGTTATTTCTGTACCATGTATTTGGCGACTCAGAATGGGTTGGATGGAACGGACCTATTTTGGGGGCGTCACATTTTGTGTTAACAACATCGCACTCGTAAACGCATACGATCTTCTACTCAACGCGTCAACTACCATTTTCTTTCTTCCATAATGATATTGAATGGTATGATCGTAATCTTCAACAGCTCAAGCCAACATCTTTGGCGCATTATACGTTATTTTGGTTGAAGAAATATTTAAGGGTTGAAGAAATGGGTTTTGTACTGGGGTCAATACAAAATTCAATTTCACGCTCTAAGTTAGGCCAGGAAGTTCTTCAAGAATACGTCAAGAAATTTATTAACAATAGAAATATCATTCAAAATTGTGACTCTCATCCAAGACTTGGATAACACGTCACATTGATACATATGAACTTGCCATCGTCATTCACAACGTCCTCTACGGAAAGTCTGTCTTCAGTACATTCCACACAAGGAAGTCAACAACGAAAGGACTGGCACTCTTTACTTATGGCTTGATATGACAATGATTGACTTTAGTGGTTTGGTTGCTTGAATTCGCATAACAGGTTGGTTAGGAATATGAAAGCTAACAACCTTACGAAAAGCTTGATGAGTAGTTAACCAATCGATCCCTAAAATCACATCAAAGGCAAGTATTTTCAAAGAGATAAGATCGACAGGTAACGTGAAAGTGTCGATTTGAATCAACAAGATTTATAAACAGTGAAGGTAACGAAGGTTTCTACTAAAGAAATTTCAACCAATAAGTCAAAGTCTAACTTCTCTGGAGTTAAATTTAAACGTTTAGCGCAAGCAAGAGGGATAAAAGAATGGATAGAATTGGTATCTAATAAGGTATAGACTTCGAAAGAATTTATAATTAACTAACCCGTGCTAACTTCGTTCGGTTTACTCGCTCTTTGAGAAGTCACGAAAAATGCTCTCCCTGAAACCATCGACTTTGTTCTGTCCGTATCCGCCTTTGGTGCCACCGTCCCAGCTGGACTTGATTTCGCTACAGGACAAAATCGAGCTATGTGTCCGTCTTTTCCACAACTAAAACATACCTTGGAAGGCTGTGGACAGTTTGGTCTGATATGTCCCTCCCCTCCGCAATTGAAGCATATGATAGGTGGTCGTTCTCCTTCCTTAACAACAAGTGCTGATGTTAATGTGTTTCCATCATTATTGAATCTCCTCTTCTTGAAATGTCCATTCTTATTGTTTTGGCCATGATTACCACCGAAGTGGTTACCATTTCTGGCATGTTGATTCCCTTTACGCTTATTGTAACCGCTTCGATGACTGTTATTACTGGTATTATCATTTTGCCGGCTGCTTTCTCTTGGTTGGGTTGACTTGTTATCGCGCTCCAATAACTGAGCCCTATTTACAACACTTTAATACAAGCACATTTTATGAGAAATTACATAACGTATCTCGGGTTTCAAACCTCTTAGAAACATCTGCGTCATTCTTTCCTCATTATCAACTAAGTGGCACGCAAACCGGGACAACTCGGTAAACTTAGCTTCGTACTGCGACACGATCATATTGTTCTGCTCCAACTTGATGAACTCTACCTCTTTCATGTGACGAATACTTTCGGAAAAGTACTTCTCGTTGAATAATTCTTGGAACTTCTCCCAAGACATCTTCAGTGCGGCAGGTTGAGTACGCTTTACTGATTCCCACTAGTAATCTGCCTCTCCTCGCAACATAAAGGTGGCAAAGGGAACCTTTTGCTCCTTGGAGCATCCCAAGATATCAAATATCTTGGTGATCTGCTTTATCCACATCTCCGCCTTAAGTGGTTTTGGTTCTCCAATAAACTCCGGTGGTCCCAGCTCCTTGAACTGTTTAACGATGACCGTCCGAGAGTTTCCACCTGTATTTTGGACAGGAGTCTCTCTTGCCTGATGTTGTAAAAATTGCAGAAAGCTCCTAAACATTCCTTCGTTTGCAATTTGGTTGGTGTTGTTATTCACCTGAGGATTATTGCCTTCCTGATGCACATTATCCTGGGTGTTGATCTGTGGTGACTCAACGGTCTCCTGTGCTGCATTGCTATTCTCAACATTCTCGGATGTCATTTTCAAATACTGCCACAAAACAAGGGTTAATTGATATGCCCTTATACTCTGACCGACCAATTAAATACCAAATAAACTTAGGTAGGTCATACTAGCGAAGGAATTCCCCGTCTCTCCCCTCCTAGTTCTTGTCTCACATCTCAGCCAGGGATCATATCCTTAAGCTTTGATACCAAATGTGATGCCCCCAAAATAGGTATACATCTCCCATCTTGAGTCGCCAGATACATGGTACAAAATTCAAATACAAACTTAATTATACAACTGTCGTGTAAAGTACGACAAAATATAATCTAAGAGTTTTAATAAGAATATTGTTATCTAGACAATATCTACACTCAATGGAGTCCTCATTACATTTATTTTTACACTATTTAACAGAATAGTGAAGACTACTAATGTTATCATCTGGACCTTCACTCCATTCCCTGACTAGTCCCGGCTACGTTCTCATTTCCTGAAGATAACAGTGAAAGAAAGGGTGAGCTCAACTAGCCTAGTAAGAAATATTATGACTAAGATAATGCAGAATAAATTATCATTAGCCTTTAACAGTGTCAAACTGATAAAATATAATAAACCTCAAGTTTAACTGCAGCGGAACAAGCAATCCATTAGAAGAGTCAAGTAGAGAATAAAATCTACTATCTTCTATGATTTAAAAGGTTTTTCATCACTTTTATCGTTGAGATTCAGCTTAATAAATAAACCACATCATCCCTGCACTACGGCCAATGATATTCATTAGTATCACGACCATAAATTATCCATGCACTACGGGCCAATGATATTCGTGTATTCATCAATGGTCATGATCATGCAAACAACTGTTTATCTATACAGTAAGACCAATGAGGACTTTTACCACATCATTTGTAACATTACGGTCGTGATTATACCGAATAATCCCTAGTCATAATCATACCAAGTCCATCCATGCACTAAATGCCACAGATGACTTTCAACATATTATAAACATAAGGATGATGACAATGATATAAGAATTGAATAAAACAAGTTCAAGGATAAATTTATAAAGATTTATAATTTAATTTATCCATAAATCAATAACGTCCAAATTGTCAACACGATACTGCTTTGTGGAGTAAAATTCAAGAATGCTCAGAAGAATATTTTCATGAAAAGATACTGGATGAAGCGCAAATATCAAGGATATTCCACTAATTTCATGGAGTATAGAAGCCAAAACTTTAATCAACTGAGTATAATAGAATATATGAAATCGTAAATGAATTTTTGCCGCTATGCGGTAATCCACGTAGGCAGATTATTCCAACAGAATAATAAAGAATGGAATAACAGAAGAATTCACCAGGCGTGCGTAATCCGCACAGACAGGTTATTCTAACAGAATAATAAAGAATGGAACTAGGACATGCGTAATCCGCATAGACAGGATGTTCCAACAGAATAATAAAGAATGGAACTAGGACATGCGTAATCCGCACAGACAAGATGTTCCAACAGAATAATAAAGAATGGAACCAGATCATGCGTAATCCGCACAGACAGGATTTTCCAACTGAATAATAAAGAATGGAATCAGTTCATGCGTAATCCGCACAGACAGGTTATTCTACCAGAATAATAAGGAATGAAATAATAGAATAATTCACCAGGCGTGCAATAGACTGCACAAACAGGTTATTCCAACAGAATAATAAAGAATGGAATAACAGAAGAATTTTACCATGTATGCGATACTTCCCATAGACATGTTATTCCAACATATTAATAAAGAATGGAATAACAACCCTTACGAGTATTGAAAGAAAATAACTCTCTTCATGAATACGAATGAAATAATACCTCTTACCTTAGAAGAAACTGGATATAGGAGTAGTGAAGTAGCAGAATACTTTTCTTCTTTCTCTCTATAGTTTCTCTCTCTAGAGTTTCAGTGAATTCGTAAGAAATAATGAAGGAATGAGCTTCTATTTATAGGAGAATGGACTGAATAGTAATTAATTCCTGAACGGTCCAGATTGATTTACTTTTAAACGGACGGTCCATATTGATTTACTATGCAGTATTAATAAAATATTCTAATAAAACAAAATCTTTTAAATAAAATATAATATATTCTATTTATAATCTAATAAAACGAATAACTTTATAAAAGTATTTTATTTTATATAAAAAGATTTTACTATGCAAACACTATGCAGGCACTATGCAAACACTATGCATAATAGAATATTATATATTCTATTTATAGTCTAATAAAATAAATAACTTTATAAAAGTATTCTGTTTTATATAAAAAGATTTACTATGAAAACACTATGTAGATACTATGCAAATACTATGCATAATAGAATATCATATATTTTATTTATAGTCTAATAAAAATAAAAACTTTATAAAAGTATTCTATTTTATATAAAAAGTTTTCTATTTTATTACATTTATAATAATAATAAAACAAAACTTATCACATTTATTATAATTCACAATATTAATCGACCAGGTTGTTCTCAGGAAAGAGGGGGCTTTTCAATAAGGATTTCTTCCTATTGGCGCGCAATTAGGTGACCAAACCTCTCCTTGACAGAACTTCTAGACATCGTTAATATTGCAAACAATAATATTAATAACTTCGTCGTCTCAATTATTGATTTAATAATATATAAAATATCGGCAATAATTGAATCAAATAACGTGAGATAATATGCATCAATTACTATAGCAATAATTGAACAAAATTGAGTGACTTCTCACGTAAGCATCAATAATCAATACCGTGTACTACTCTGCAACCACACGTATTATTGTACTTTAACACCTTGTGTTTTAACAGTTAACGGTTAAAACTTCCGCCGTTATTTTCATAAAATATTTTTGTCATTTTATCAATTTGACAATAATTTCATTGTGGGGTCCACCAATGATTGTGTCGTTGTACAAATATTCTATGTTAAAATGAATATTCCCCAACCAATCGAATATTATATAATAATTTGCGTATTTTGCAAAATTTATAAATATTACCTACAACTATAACATTATATCAAATTCATTCCATAATATTAAAAAATATTTCGAGAAATTTAAATCTTTATTCATAAAATTTGGGGTCTCACACTATGCTAGTAATAAGCCCATTGGTGACGGTGGTAGTGACTACGATGGAATTGGCGGAGATGGCGGCACAGGTGACAGAAGAGGGGATGGAAGAAGTAATGAAACAACCCGGGTCAAATCCCGACTCCGGAACAAATTTTGGGTCAAATTCCAAGTCTGAATCGAATCAAATCCATCAAAATAAGGCCTCAAACCACTGGTCCAATAGTATCTTCTTTGGTCATCTTAACCCACCACAGGCTCACCCAAAAGGTCATGACTTGAAGGTACTATTGGTAGTAACTTATTTTCTTATATATAGACAAATTTTTCCCCTATCTTTCGATGTGCGACTGGGGTGTTACAAACTCCCCCACTTAAATTTCTGACGTCCCCGTCAGAATCCGATCACACACAACACAAAGATCTTTGTCTTTCTAGCCATTGTGAGATAATACCGGTTGGCTTCGTGTCCCCACCTCTGGACCTCAAACTCTCCATTGTGGGATAATACCACCAGCCTTCGTGTCCCCACCTCTGGCAACCCAATCAGATGACCCGACCCGAGATTTTGAGAGTCGGCTCCGATACCATATGAAACAACCCGGGTCAAATCCCAAGTCCGAAATAAATCTCGGGTCAAATCCCAAGTCCGAATCGAATCAAATCCATCAAAATAAGGCCTCAAACCACTGGTCCAATAGTATCTTCTTGGGTCATCTTAGCCCCCCACAGGCTCACCCAAAAGGTCATGACTTGAAGGAACCATTGGTAGTAACTTATTTCCTTATATACAGATAAATTTTTTTCCTATCTTTCGATGTGGGACTGGGGTGTTACAAGTAATGAGGACGATAGAGCCTGAAGCAAAGTTTAAGGGGGTGTTTTCAGTAGAAGAGATTGTGGCGGATGAAGATGGAGTGTGGGAAGCAACCATTAAAGAGTAAAGAGGTGGGGTAATCAGAGAAAGTGTTTACCG
The DNA here is from genome assembly GCA_020205505.1 of Panax japonicus. Lineage (NCBI taxonomy): Eukaryota > Viridiplantae > Streptophyta > Magnoliopsida > Apiales > Araliaceae > Panax > Panax japonicus. The sequence continues at coordinate 13,252,516 of CM035097.1, forward strand.
GAAGTAGGGATTTGCAGGGTGAGGGAAAAGTTTGCAAAGAGCTCTTGGTTGATTTTGAAAAGTTAGATCTAAAAAGTGGCGGGTTTTTTTAGAGGAAAAGGCTTTTGAACTAACTGACCTTTCAACTTCTCTCGACTAGCTGAATACAACGCATTAATTCTGCTAAAATAATGGCAAACGTGGGAGTGATGTAGGGACCCAACAATGAGTGATGGGCACGTTACCAATGTATTGATTATTGGATTTTTAATGAGGAACTCTTCCATTAAATGTTCCAATATATATAATGGAAAACTGTGGGGCAATATTAGGGCATGATTATTTGGGCTAAGGTGAATCGGTAGGCCATGGTCCACATTAAGGATGTCTCCCCACGTAGGAGCCTGTTTGGGCAATTAGAGAACTTTAAGGCATCTAAGATTCCTAATTATATTTGGTTTGTAACTCCTAAGGAAAGTGTCAAGATAGAATTCGACTTCCATCCTTTAAGGAGATCTAGTTTAATCCCATTAAGGAACCTGACCTAATGAGGAATCCAATTTTCATATGTGAAATGACATGTAGAGGGGGTTTGATCACTATAAATACTATGGTTCTCACACAATTCACTATTATTTTTCAGCACTAATTAAATACTTCCATTGTTAAACCTTGTTCAACCTGTACTTTTTCTCACATTGGAGTTATCCCTCGGCGGCCCAAGCCGTCAAACTGCTTCGTGTGACTTCGTTCCCGTGAAATATTGAACGCGCTTTGGTGATTAAGGCGTATGGACAAATCTTGACATTAACATCCATAATTTAATTTCTTTTTCTTCTTTTTTCCCCTTGATAAGTAGGCATACAAGATCCCAAAGCCCTATTCGAATTATATTTTGGAGAAGTTTTCTTCTTAAGGTGGTTTCATTTTGAACTCCCTCCCTCCCTCCCTCCCTCCCTCCCTCCAACATGTTTTTAATTTTTGTAAAAAAATTTAATAGAAAATGCAATAATTACCAATACTGATTATTACTTTTTTTGAAAGAGAAATGATATTTTCACATATAATTTTAATATTTTTTATATGTACTCCTTTCACATAAAGGGATACTCACTCAACTCTCTTGTGAGAGAAGACCATACAAAAATAACAAAATTACATGTGAAAATAATATTTTCCTTTATGAAATTTTTGTTTTTGGTGATGATTATTTTTGACCGACTCTACTACACTAGTAACAAACATTTATGTCATGAGGAATGCTTAAGTACTTAAGCAAATCATAATTAAGGGGCACTTGATCAAAAAAGATTTGGACATTGAAATATCAATACTTATTTTATACAAGAGTTGTCGGCTACTATATAATAAATGCACTTTCATGAGTATCTCTTATTGTCAACCGTTCATTGTTTTAGTGCATTTGTCAACGCATGTGCTCTTTGTAGGTTCAAATGAGATCCGGTTAGCATGAAGTTTATTTTATAATAAGTTGGTCAATTGATCAATAGAATATTGACACACAAAGAGTTCTGTCTGTGTGTCAATACTCTATTGGTTAATTGACCAACTTACCCAAAAATAAACTTTATACTAACCAGTTCAGTTCAAATATATGTAAAAATGGCAAATGAAAGTTTATTTTAATTCTTCTTTTTTTCCGAAGAAAAGTATTCAATAATCTAATAGACAAAAAGGAGATAAATTTTAGAGTAAAAAATTTATTTAATTAAGACATTGTGAAGAAAAACAAGTATTACTGATTAACTAAATAAGTATTTGATATCAAAATAAATACAATTGTTTGGCATTGGAAAAGGTAGTTGGCTCTCCTCACTAGTATATCTTTCTCTCCAATTTCTCTTAATGCTATAAAATATATCAATGAAAATGATCACAAAGATGTGGTTAATTAATTTACAAAAAAAATAAAAAATATTTATTATTATTTCCAATTTGAAATTGTATTATAATATCAGCCTTTCGGTATTTTGTACTTATTATTCACTTTCTATTAAAAAAACTAATTAGGCATCAAAAGCACACCATAAAAACTATAAATATTAGAAAAGAATCCTGATATGAAACTAAATCTCTACATAAATCATTTTCGTTGGGTACTTTTCCATTATCTTAACCATTACAAAACAACCCCGCAGTGGATTGAAATTTCAATCTTTATAGCTTTCAAAGCCGATGTTTATGGCAGCTACAGTTGTATTTTGTTGGCCACTACTACTTAGGTACATGTCATTGATCTCATGATCAAAAGATTACTCACACGCACACATTATAGAGAGGATAATTCATGTATCTAATAAAATACAAATGATTTTGAATTTTCCGCTCACTCAATAAATCATCTGGACCGTCCAAAGTTTGAGATAAATCCCACCGTTCATACATCTATCTAATAAAATACATTTATCTATCTAATAATCTAATAATAATTTAATAAAATACAAATGACTTTAAATTTTCCGCTCACTCAATAAATTATTTTGGTCGTTCAAAATTTGAGATAAATCATATTATCCATACAGTGCCGGAGGCACGGGACCCAGCTAATAGTATTGATATGATACGATACAATACAGACAAATATATTTAAGATTGTCTATAAAAAAAATGTGCCGTCTAAATTTTAAAAGATAATTAAGTGTCATCCACTACGCTAGTAATACTGGATGGATTAAAAATTGTAAAAATGAACCACTCAATCTCTTATAGATGGTCAAAGATGTGTTTGTCTGAATAGTGTCATTGGATATAATTTTGTGTTAAAAAAAATTGTATGAAACCCTAAAATAAAAAACAAAATCCTAAAGATAAAGTTACATCATTATTAAGTAGTACTATGGATTATTAAAATAAACTTCATACTAACCGGATCCCATTTTAACCAACTTACCATAAAATAAACTTGATACTAACCGAATATTAAAGATAAACTTCATTATAAAGATAATATATAAACTTCATCCTAAAGATAAAGTTAAATCATTATTAAGTTTAACCAACTTATCATAAAATTACATCATTATTAAGTAGTATTAACCAAGTTTGGCTAACACATACCTTATATTCTATTTCTCATGCGTGTTTGTGTGTTTCATTTTTATTCGTTTGAAATGGATGCATGGACGGACCTAGGATTTAGGCCTAGCGGGACTGGGCCTTTGATACAATATATTTACTAAAAATATAAATAGTTAATATAAATTTAACCACTATATATATGAGTATTTTTTTTTAAAATTATTTTTACCATGAATTTATTAACCACCAAAGAGAAACAACATCTTTATCATAGTTTATATGGAATGAGTAAATAGGGTTAAGGCTAATAGAATATGGAATAGAGAATGAATTATATATATAAGAATTGCCTGTAAACTAGTGTCAAACTTTACATTTTAAGAGAAATCAAGGAGTTTTGATTATATTAAAATAATTAAATAGATTTTATCATTGTAAGTAATATTGCATAATCTGTTAAAGAAATCAAAATTACTTGATTTTCTCTAAAAGTAAAAAGTTGTCAGAGTTGAAAGGTTTGAAAATAGTAGTTTACAAATAGACTTGGCAATTGGGTCAACCCAAATTAATTAGAATTATTTGGGCTGGTTAACTATTTTTTCACTACAAGAAAAAGGCTCATCTGCGACCGCATGCGGTCGTTGATATCAATCTGTGACCAAATCCGATTGCTGATAGCAATTACACTTTTTAGGCCGATAGATGCCCATCGGCGACCACCATCAGCGACTGGTAGTAGCAACGGATATGGTCGCCAGTTTGAGTCAGACTGAGCCAGCCTTTAATGTGACGTGGAGCCACATGGCAGCGACTGGTAGTAGCGACTGCACGCAGGCGGTCGATAATATCAAAAAAATTATTTAGTTTCGGTCGCTAAACAGTAATAGCGACGCGTGAAGTCGCTAATACTAAAATTAAAAAAAAAGGTTGTTGTGTGGATTTCCAAAAAAAATTGTACTTATTTTCTACCTGCTTTATATCCCAACACACAACAATATCTATAAATAAACCAACATCCATACAAAGCCATCGATATATTCATCTATATATACAAATTAATAAAACAAACGCAGTAATATAAACATCCATGCATGATGTGCTCATATATATAAACAAGTACCGTCCGAATAAAATTTATATACAAATGTCAAAACGTACAATATAAACATGCATCCGTACATTCAGTCGGTAAAAAATATTTCAATTGTAGATTAACAAGAGAAGAGGGAATACAAATATCTTTACGGATCAATATAATCCAAATGGGACTGTAACAAAAGAATAAAATATGTATTATTGAATGTGACGCCCCCAAAACAGGTATACATCACTCATCTTGGGTCGCCAAATACATGGTATAAAATTCAAATACAACTTATGTGACGCCCCCAAAATAGGTATACATCATCCATTCTGAGTCACAAAATACATGGTACAGAAACAAATACAACTTCAGTAATACAATTGTCGTACAAAATACGATAACACATATACTGTGAGTTTGAATACAAATATAGTCTAAAAAAGAGTATACAAACTCAAAAGGAGTCTTCATTACAATTATTGATACATTATTTTATAAAATAGTGAGGACTACTGATACATCTATCCTGAACTATCACTCCATACCCCGGCTAGTTCCTGCTATGTTCTCACCTCCTGAGAAGAAAAATGGAACAAAAAGGAAAAGGGTGAGCTCAACTAGCCCAGTAAAGAATATTATGACTAAGATAATATACAACAATTTATCATTAGTCTTCAACGGGAAAATCTGATAAAATATAATAGACAACAAGTTTTAGATCAACAACTGCAGCGGAAACAACAATCCATTAGAAGAGTCAAGTAGAGAAAGAATTCTACTATCTTCTAAGATTTAAAAGTCCATCATCAATAATTTATCCCTGTAACATCAATCAATATACATCTTGAATCAAATATTTATCTTTGCACTACAGGCCAAAGATATTCATTTGTATCACCAGTTGGTCATGTTCATCTCAACACCTGTTCATCTTTGCATTACGGGCCAAAGATATTCATCAGTTAATCATTCATCTTTGCACTACGGGCCAAAGATATTTAGTAATATCATCATTTAGGACTGAGGATGATGAAAAATATTTTAAAGAACGAATCCAGTGAGACAGAAGGACAAATATTAGGGATTCATATTTCATTTTATCTAAGTTCAATAATACCCCATAACAAACTATAGTGGAGTAAAATTCAGGAATGAAGATCAAAACATGTGTTAAATTTCAAGAATAAGGGCCACAACAGATAACTTGAAAGAATTTTTTTTCTTTTGTGAACAGTACCCGTGAACAGTACCCAGTCATGAAAAGTTCCAAATTTGATAAAAAGTTCATACCAATATTCCTATGAAATGATATTAGATGAAGCAAAATTTTTAATCATTTCAGAAATTATAGAAGCAATACTTATCATAGTTAGTTTAAATTTAAGAATACGAGATGAAATAATATCGCTTTCGTAATATGGAGTATGAAAGAAAATAATATTTCTCACGAGTGTTGCAAAAAAATAATATCCGTTACCTTAGTAGATATTGGATTTGACTGAAATATCGGATATTATTCTGAGAAAATCTTGCAGAAAAACTACGCTCAAAATATTCTTATACTTAAGAAAATACTCACAATACTTTAGAATAAGAATTTCTGATTATGAAGGTGTGATTAAGGAAGGAGGGTTATCCCTCTATTTATAGTGCAATTCGGAGGAAGAGTTAAATTAACTGCCTAACTTTCCTATCTTTTTTCATTGCCTAACCTGCCTAACTCTATTATTTCAATCAATGCCTAACTCATTTGGCCCACAATTTGGAAAACACAATACTCAGCAAGCAATTCTCTTCACCAACCAAATGAGTGGTCCCATGGGAGGAATAAATCACATTCCAACATGTGATTTTGAAAATGAAGTACATCGAATTTGAAAAACAAGGAAAACAAAGGAAAGTTTCTCACCTCCTTATATAATCACATGTTTTTATACATATATATATATATATATATTAAATAATAATAATATATTATAAAAATATATTTGAATGAATAATTTATCGGAGAAATAATTGTAATTCCACAAAAATATGCCAAACTTTCAACAATTATTTCATGCTAAAATTCCTTCATTTATAACCACATAAAATAAATCCAACATTTATATCCGCATAAAATAAATATTTCCTTATCATATAAATCAATAATTAATTATTCACCAATAATATTACAGAATCACAATTATGATAATCAGGTCGTTCTCAGGAAAGAGGGGGCTTTCCAATAAGGATTTCTCCATACTGGCGCGCAATTAGGTGACCAAACCTCTCCTTGACAGAACTTTCTAGACATTACTAATAATGCTATCTAATAATATTATTCAAATAATATGAATTATTGATCTGATAATAGGAAATACTGTGCAGTGACAATTATTGAAACAACAATAATATAAAATATCAACGTAGCAATTATTGAATAAATAAAATAAAATAAAATATTGAACAGTAATTATTGTAACAATTATTGAGTAGTGCCTTCTTATGTAAGAATCAATAATTCAATAATACTGTGCAATACCGTGTGCTACTGTGCAACCACACGTATTACTATATTTTAACCACCATGTAATTCAACAGCGTTAATGGTAACAACTACGCCCCGTTATTTATAAAAACTCAAACTTTGTCCTTTTCTTCATTCGACAGTTATTCTGTTATGGGGCCCACAAATGACTGCGCCGTCGTACGAATATTCCCCGACAACAAGAATATTCCACGATCAAATGAATATTCCCCGAACACAATGATTATTTTATAACCAATTGCTTATTTTGCAAAATTTACATATTTCACCCATAACCAGAACATTATATCAAATTAATTCCTTATTATTCACAATAATAATTAGAGGAAAGTCGATTTTATTTATAATAAGTTGGGGTCTTACAACTTAATTATACAACAGTCGTGTAAAATACGACAAAATATAATCTAAGAGTTTTTAATAAGAATATTGTCATCTAGACAATATATACAAACTCAATGGAGTCCTCATTACATTTATTGTCACACTATTTAACAGAATAGTGAGGACTACTAATGCTATCATCTGGACCGTCACTCCGTTCCCCGACTAGTCCCGGCTATGTTCTCATTTCTTGAAGAGAACAATGAAAGAAAGGGTGAGCTCAACTAGCCCAGTAAAAAATATTATGACTAAGATAATGCACAATAATTTATCGTTAGCCTTCAATTGTGTGAAACTGATAAAATATAACAAACATCAAGTTTAACTGCAGCGGAACAAGCAATCCATTATAAGAGTCAATTAGAGAATAAAATCTACTATCTTCTATGATTTAAAAGGTTTTTCATCACTTTTATCGCTGAGACTTAGTTTAATAAATAAACCACATCATCCCTGCACTACAGCCAATGATATTCATTAGTATCACGACCACAAATTATCCATGCACTACAAGCCAATGATATTCGTGTATTCATCAATGGTCATGATCATGCCAACATCTGTCCATCAATGCACTACGGCCAAGGAGGACTTTTACCACATCATTTGTAACATTACGGTCATGATTATACCGAATAATCCCTGTGTTAGGTTTTTGTGAAAATCAAAGTAGCAATCAAATTGCAAAAATAGCGGAAGCATAATAAAATCAGATTTTAAAAATTTTCACAAACCAATTACCCGGATCATCCTTTATGCATATTATTAATTAAATGAAGAATAAGAAATTATGAAATCATACCCTTGTAGAAACGAGCTTCCTCAGGTACGAGTTCACCTCCTACTTCTCCGTGATCTCCTTGAATCTCCGGGTAGATTCCTTCCTTTGATCAATGTAAGCCACCCAAGTGTATGGCCTCTAGAGGTGATCCACCAAGGAAGAAGAATTTTCAAGAAGAATGTGTATTGGCTCAAACCCTAGTTTTTCCTATCTCTATAGAAAAAGGGGCGTACTCTCCAACTATTGGAATTACGTATATTTTGATATCTGATATAAGACTCCTCTTATAAAGATATCAGGTAACCCTATTTTAATTAAAATAAGGTATTATTTATTTAATTAAACTCTTTTAATTAAATGGGCTCCCTAATCTTATTAGGGATAATTAATTAAAATCCTTTAACTAATTTTCTCTCCTAATCCTATTAGGAATAAATGAGAGTACTTATATTAAATTAATTCCTAAACTCTTTTAAAAATTAAAATAATAATAATAATTGTAATAATATTAATAAGACTCCTCTTATTAATTTATATTTAATATTTCTAAAATATTAAATAATAAATATTAAGCTATTTAATTTATTCTATCACCATAGATTAAATTAAATATACTTAACATATTATTACAATTATGCCATTAACTTCTTAAATAATTATTCTTTCTTTTATGGTGTGACCCTTTAGGTTCTCCATATTAAACCGGTTGTGAATAAATCAATTAGAACAATTCTAATCTTATTTAAATAAATAAATTAAATGATTAATTTATTTAAATAAATAATATTTATTCTACAATAGGGATAAGTCTCCCTAGCGATCAACGACTTTCCAGATAATATAGATTTCAACATTAATCATAAAAGAACCTTTGAGTTAATAGTTACCGTACAATTCAACCCTTCCACCATGCAATGTCCCAATTAAATATAAGACATGGAATTACTATCAAGTCTTATTTTATTTAATTATATGTATTTCGATTCCTAAATGCACAACTCCTAATGAATGTAAATTAGAAACTACTTTCTAATTTTATTCCACCTTGGCCAAGGATTCCTGGGTTGTTATTTATCGAATCACATAGGACATTTCTCTTCTTTTACTAGAAGTGGTAGATTCTTTATTGATCATTCACTACCTTCATATATAACTTATTACACCCAAACATACCCTTTGATATACTCTAAGAGTCTTAAGGAATAAGTCAAAGTGTAATTCATTATATATAAGATACTATGAAGATCTCAACTCTAAGGATCATTTGTACTACTATCACTACAAAAATTCCTATTGATAGGCAAGTAAAACTCCATTAGGTATTCATTAGCGAATCACGTTCAGTGAACTTATTCTCCAATAAGCACCTACATACTTGCTTTAGTGTCTCCACACAAATGATCATGAGATCAACCCTCATCCAATGAGCAAGCAACACACGTACCAATTTATCCGGATTCACTAATCCCCTTTTTAGTAATCCATTGATTGGGAACATTTTAGTTTTAAGCTATCTAAGAATTTAGATCTCATTAACATGATCTCATCAAGATTCTAAAAACATTGCTTAAAAATATGAGTTTATCACATATTATTAAAACAACATCATGTAGATAATAAATGCCTTTAATAAATAATTCTTTTATTAATAAATAAATAAGATTGATAACTAAGTATATGCATTATCATCATACATGATTGACTTGTATGCATACTACTTTCACCCTGGTCATAATCATACCAAGTCCATCTATGCACTACAGGCCACAGATGACTTTCAACATTTTATAAACATGAGGATGATGACAATGATATAAGAATTCAATAAAACAAGTTCAAGAATTAATTTATCCAGGAACTAATAACGTCCAAATTGTCAACATGATACTTCTTTGTAGAGTAAAATTCAAGAATGCTCAGAAGAATATTTTCATGAAAAGATATTGGATGAAGCGCAAATATCAAGGATATTCCAATAATTTCTTGGAGTATAGAAGTCAAAACTTTAACCAGCTGAGTATAATAAATAATGGAATAACAAAAGAAATCATCAGGCATGCGATAGACCGCACCGACAGATTATTCTAATAGAATAATAAATAACGGAACCAGGTCATGCGTAAACGCACATACATGATATTCAAACAGAATAATAAACAACGGAACCAGGTCATGCATAAACGCACTGACAAGATGTTCCAACCGAATAATAACTAACGGAACCAGGTCATGCATAACGCACATACAGGATGTTCCAATAGAATAGTAAAAATGGAATAACAGAAGAATTTCACCATGTATGCGGTACGCCGCATAGACAGGTTATTCCAACATAATGATAAAGAATGGAATAACAGAAGAATTTCACCAAGTATAGGGTAGCCCGCGTATACAGGTTATTCCAACAAAATAATAGAGAATAAAATAACAGAAGTTCTCATCATGAATAAGAAAGAAATAATACCCCTTACCTTAGAAAAACTGGATATTGGAATAGTAAGGTAGCAGACTTTTTTTCTTCTTTCTCTCTATAATTTCTCTAAAGCTTTTGTGAATTGGTGCGAAATGAAGGAATAATGAGCTTCTATTTATAGGAAAATATAGTTTCGATAATTGCACGTTTTGGAGCTCAAAATATTACAGTTCAATACCTCCAACTTTTCTTTTATTTTTAATTTAGTCCTGCAAGTATTATCAAACTTGCACCACCTCCCCTAATAGTAAATAATGTGAATCAATAGTTCAATCATGTGAATCAATAGTATAATCATGTGAAAAATATGAATTACAGTATAGTACCTCTATCTATACCTCCATTTTTAACTTAGTCATGCAAGTATTATCAATTTTGCAATAACTCCGCTAATAGTACATGAATGTGATTCAATAGTACACACATGTGAATAAATAGTTATATAAGCATTTAAATTAGTAGCAATTAATTGCTCATTTATCCAATAAATTACCCGATTTATTAATATAACCCCCAGACATCAATTATTATCGAAATAAATGTCGATTTCCACTAACACTAATAATCCCAACACAATGGAACTATCAATTTCATCTTTAATCAACACGATCTTATTCATCATTAATATTATAAATCACAATATTTAACAACCAGGTCGTTCCCAGAAAAGAGGGGGCTTTCCGATAAGGATTTCTCCTTATTGGCGCGCAATTAGGTGACCAAACCTCTCCTTGACAGAACTTCTAGACATTATAAATATTGAAATTTAATAATATGAATAACTTTGTCATCTCAATTATTGATTTAATAATATATCATATAATGCAGATGATACTGTGACAATAATCGAATCAATAATATGAGAGATATGATGCAGCAATTACTATAGCAATAATTGAGTATAACTTAGTGACTTCTCATGTAAGCATCAATAACCAATACCGTGTGCTACTATGCAACTACGCGTATTACTGTACTTTTACTACCGGGTAGTTCAACAGTTTTAACGGCAACACTTACGTCGATATTTTTATAAAAAGATAATTCTATCGTTTTCTTACTACGACAATACTTCCGTTGTGGGGTCCACCAATTATTGTTCCGTCGTACGAATATTCCCTGATCAATCAAATATTATATAACCACTTGCTTACTTTGCAAAATTTGTAAATATTACCAACAACTATAATATTATATTATATCCACACCATAATATTCAAAAATATATTTTGAGAGAAATTAATCTTTATTCATAAAATTTGTGATCTTACAACTTCCACTTCTTATGAAATTTCATCCTCAAAATTAGGGTACGTACCTGGTATATCAAAGAGGTGAGGATATCTTGACTTCATCTCAGATTCTAACTCTCAGGTCATTTCTTCCACATTGTGGTTTCTCCACAAAACTTTGACTTGAGGTATAACCTTGGAGCGTAGAATATGATCCTTCTTATCCAAGATTTTAACAGGTAACTCTTCATACGTTAAATCTTCTTCTATCTCGTTTGGTTCTAATTCAATAATGTGGTTCGGGTCTTTCACATATTTACGTAACATATATATGTGTAAAACGTTATGAACACGAGACATACTTGGCGGTAAGGCGAGTCTATAGGCCACAGTTCCTACTCGATCGAGGATTAAAAATGGGCCAATGAATCGAGGATTAAGCTTTCCTCTCTTTCCAAATCTCATAACTCCTATCCATGGAGTAACACGTAACAACACATGATCTCCAATATTGAATCACACGTCCTTTCGATGGAGATCAACATAACTCTTTTGTCGATCTTGTGAGGTTTTTATACGTTGTCGGATCGTTTGAATCTTTTCCGTAGTCTTACATACCAAATCCGGTCCCAACAACGTTGCTTCACCCACCTCATCTGAGCATACTGAAGAACGACACTTTCTTCCATACAACGCCTCAAATGGAGCCATGCCAATACTTGCTTGATAACTGTTGTTGTAGGAAAACTCCACCAATGGTAAGAACTTGTCCCAACTTCCTTTGAAGTCAAGGACATAGAGTCTTAATAAATCTTCAAGAGTTTGAATAGTCCTCTCCGACTGCCCGTCCGTTTGAGGATGATATGCCGAACTAAATCGTAAATCCGTGCTCATAGCTTTTTGCAAACTAACCCAAAATCGTGAAGTGAATCTTGGGTCTCGATCAGAAACTATGGATACTGGCATACCATGCAATCTTACAATCTCGTTTATGTACATACGAGTAAGATGTTTAAGAGTATAAGTTTCTCGTATAGGTAAGAAATGAGCCGACTTGGTCAATCTATCAACAATGACCCAAATCACATCTACGCCTTGACAAACCTTTGGAAGACCGGTAACAAAATCCATGGTAATGTGCTCTCACTTCCATTCTGGAATTTTAAGTGGTTGCAATAGACCTTTTGGAACTTGATGCTCCACCTTGACTCATTGAAAAGTTAGACACCTTGAGGTAAACTCCGCGATCTCTCTCTTCATATTGCTCCACCAAAATGTATGTCGACGATCACGACACATTTTGGTACTCCTAGGATGGATTGGAAATGGTGTGTTGTGTGCTTCCATCATGATTTTATACTTTAAGTCAGAATCATTAGGAACACAAAGTCTAGAGTTGACTCGAAGTATTGCTTCTTCATCGATTCTTGCTTCCGGAATAACACCTTCTTGTACTTTCTTCTTCATACGCATTAGCTCCAGGTCTGTAATTTGAGCAGCTTTAACTTTATCGATTAAAGTCGGTTCTACTCGTATATTCGCCATCATCACATGGGTCCCTGGAGTCTTTAACTCTATCTCCATCCTTTGTAAGTTATACAAAATGGGTCTTTGCGTTGACAATATCGCACTCGTACCCGCATATGATCTTCTACTCAATGCGTCAGCTACTTCGTTTGCTTTTCTAGGATGGTATTGGATGGTATGATCATAATCTTTCAACAACCCAAGCCATCGTCGTTGTCGCATGTTGAGTTCCTTTTGAGTGAAGAAATATTTGAGGCTTTTATGATCTGTATAGATCCTCACCTTCTCTCCATACAGGTAATGCCTCCAAATCTTAAGCGCAAAAACGACAGCGGCCAACTCTAGATCATGAGTAGGATAATTTCTCTCATATTCTCTGAGTTGTCGTGAGGCATATGCTATGAATTTCCCATGTTGCATGAGAACACATCCTAACCCTTTGCCTGAAGTATCACTGTAGATGACAAATCCCTCCTAGCCAGATGGTATTGTCAGAACAGGTGCTGAAATGAGTCTCCTCTTGAGTTCTTGAAAACTTTTCTAACATTCCTCGCTCCAACCGAACTTTATATCTTTTTGAGTCAGCTGAGTTAATGGAGTAGCGATTCGAGAAAATCCTTCTATGAATCTCCGATAATAACCAACTAAGCCGAGAAAGCTACGTACTTCGGTTACTGACTTAGGTTGCTCCTAAATTTGAATTGCTCCAATCTTTGCCGGGTCAATAGATATTCCATGATTTGATATTACGTGCCCAAGGAATGCAACTTTCTCAAGCTAAAACTCGCATTTCTTCAACTTGGCATATAACTTGTTTTCACGAAGCTTTTGGAGTATCAGCCTCAAGTATTGCTCATGGTCTTCACGGGTTTTGGAGTATATGAGGATGTCATCAATAAAGACGACCACAAAGTAATCTAAATATTCCTTGAATACTTGGTTCATCATGTCCATGAAGGCAGCAGGAGCATTAGTCAATCTAAAAGACATGACTAGGAATTCATAATGCCTGTACCGAGTTCTGAAAGTAGTCTTTGGAATGTCATCGGTTTTAATCTTTAACTGATGATATCTAGAACGAAGATCGATCTTTGAAAAGAATTTGGCGCCTTGTAACTGTTCAAACAGGTCATCAATGCGAGGCAACGTGTACCTATTTTTGATGGTGACATGATTCAACTCTCGATAATCAATATAAAGTCGCATAATTCCATCTTTCTTCTTCACGAATAGAACAGGAGCACCCCAAGGAGATGTACTAGGACGAATGAAACCGATGTCTAAAAATTCCTGTAGTTGGGTTTTTAACTCCTGAAGTTCAATAGGAGCCATTCGATATGGGGCTTTGGAAATGGGTTTTGTACCGGGTTCAAGGTCGATACCAAACTTGATTTCACGCTCCGGGGGTAGGCCAGGAAGTTCTTCGGGGAATACGTTAGCAAAATTATTAACAATAGAAATATCATTCAAATCTGACGTATTTTTGTTTAAATCTGTGACATGAGCTAAGAAAGCTTTACATCCGTTTTTCAATAAACGAATAGCTTTATGGCTTGAGATGACCGTGATTGATTTTAATGGTTTGGTCACTTGAATTCGCATAGTAGGTTGATTAGGAATATAAAAGCTAACAACCTTACGAAAACAATTAATTTTAGCATGATGAGTAGTTAATCAATCAATACCTAGAATCACGTCAAATGCAAGTATTTTTAACGAAATAAGATCGACAGGTAATGTGCGGTTATCGATTTGAATCAAACAAGACTTAAAAACAGTGGATGTAATGAAGGTTTCCCCCAACGGCGTTTCAACCGATAAGTCAAAATCTAATTTCTCCGGAGTCAAATTTAAACGTTGAGCTCAAGTAAGAGAAATAAAAGAATGGGTAGAACCGGTATCAAATAAGGTATAGACTTCGCTAGAGTTTATGATAAGCTTACCCGTGATGACCTCGTTCGAATTTCTTGCTTTCTGGGAGGTCACAACAAACGCTCTCCCTTGAACTACCGGTTTTGACTTTTCTGGGACGGCCTTTGGTGTCTCCATCCCAGCTGGACTTGTCTTCAGTGCACGACAAAATTGGGCTAGGTGACCTTCTCTTCCACAATTATAACACGCTTTGGACTGCATCGCGCAGTTTGGACTGATGTGTCCCCTCTCTCCGCATTTGAAGCGTTTGATAGGTTGTCGTTCTCCTTCCTTAACAACGGGTGTTGATGTTTACGTCTTTCCATCATTGTTGAATCTCCTTTTCTTGAAATGTCCATTTTTACTGTCTTGGCCATGATTACCACCGAAGTGGTTACCATTTCTGGCATGTTGATTTCCTCCACGTTTTTTGTCACCGCTTCGATGACTGCTACCACTGGTATTATCATTTTACCGTCCGCTTTCTCTTGGTTATGTTGACTCGTTATTGCGCTCCAATAACTGAGCCCTATTTATAACATCTAAATACAAACATAGTTTATGTAAGACCCCAAATAATTAATAAATGAAATTTAATTTCCTTTAATTATTATTTTGAATAGTAAGGGTTGATTTGAATAATGTGGATAGTTATGGGTAAAATACGCAAACATTTCAAAATAAGCAAGTGGTTATAAAATATTCATTGTTGTCGGGGAATATTCGTTTGGTCGTGGAATATTCGTACTGTCGGGGAATATTCGTACGACGGCGCAGCCATGTGTGGGCCCCATAACGGAAAGCGATTGGAGGAAGAAAACGACAAATATAAGCTGTTTAAAAATAACAGCGTAGTTGTTACCGTTTACACTGTTGGAATACCCGGTGGTTAAAATACAGTAATACGCGTTGTTGCACAGTAGCACACGGTATTTTGAATTATTGATCCTTACGTAAGAAGGCACTACTCAATAATTGCTACAGGAGTTACTGTTCATTACTTTATTGATTCAATAATTGCTGCGTTGATATTTATATTATTATTGTTTCAATAATTGTCATTTCACAGTATTTTCCATTATCAGATCAATAATTCATATTATTTGAATAATATTATCAGATAACATTATTGGCAATGTCTAGAAAGTTCTGTCAAGGAGAGGTTTGGTCATCTAATTGCGCGCCAGTAAGGAGAAATTCTTATTGGAAAGCCCCCTCTATCCTGGGAACGGCCTGGTTGTCAGTACTGTGATTCTGTAATATTATTTTTAATAATTAATTATTGATTATTATGATAAAGAAAATATTTATTTTATGTGGATATAGATGGAGAAAATTTTTAATGTGACAATTGTTGAAAATTAATATTTTATCTTTTTCTGATAAAATAATTCATTTAAATATATTATTTTAATAATATATTAACGGTGATATTTTTACAATGAATGTGGGATATATGAGTATATGAGGAGGTAGAGTATTTTTGTGGCATTAAATGTTTAACACATGTTTTGTGTGTCGGTGGACATAATTTTTGACAGAAAATTGAGTATAGACTGTAAAATCGCCCGTTTGTGGATTTCGGTCAATTTCTATTTGGAATTTGGAAAACTTTTCTTCTGCAAAGTTGTAGAGAATGGAATTTCCCATGGAAAGTCGCGAGTTTCGAATTTTTCTGATAAACGAGCTATTTTCTACGAATTATTGAAGTTTTGGAAAATAAAATGATTTTTATTAAATAATGGGTGGGACCCACTCTTGTTTGACAACATGTGGGCTGCTGGAAAATTTCATTTTATGCATGCTTGATGGCTGGTCATGGTAGGTGGCGTGGAAGGATGAAATGAAATAATAATTCTTTATTAATTTAGTCTCTTTTGGCGTTCTAACATTTTCCTATAAATAGAGGGCTAAGTTAGAATTGAAAATCACACCAGAAACAAAGTTTTCTCTCTTTCTCTCTCTATATTATCGAGCGTATCCTTGTGAGTATACTTTGAGTGTTGCTATACGGTGCGAGTTTCTGTCAGCACTATACCGAAATTCAGTCAGAAGTACGGCTATTTTGAGGTAAGGGATGTTATTTTCTTCTTAAATGATATTATTTTCTTCAATATCATTATGCCGAAATATTGGTGAACGTTTTTATCAAATTTGGAACTTTTTGTGCCAGAGTTACTATTCACGTATACGGTACTATTCACGTATACGGCACTATTCACGAATACGGCACTATTCACAGAATTTTTTTTTCTTTTCGTCCAAAATATCTATTGTGGATACTAGCTTTGATTGTATCCATGTTTTGATCATTCTTGAATTTTACACCACTATGATTATTTTTGAGGTATTTTTTGGACATGGATAAAACAAAGTACGAATCCTTAATCCTTAATCCTTGTCATTTTGTTTCATTGGATTCGCTTCTTTAAAAATATTTTTTATCATCTTCAGTCTTAAAGGATGTTATTATTGAATATCTTTGGCCTGTAGTGCAAAGATGAATGATTTCTGATGAATATCTTTGGCCCATAGTGCAAAGATGAACAGGTGTTTAGATGAACATGACCAACAGATGAATATCCTTGGCCTGTAGTGCAAGGATGAATATATGATTCAAGATGTGCATTGATTGATGTTACAGAGATAAAAATACTGTTGATGGACTGTTAAATTCATAGACATTAGTAGATTTCATCCTCTACGTAACTCTTCTATGAATTAATATTTTCCGCTGCGAATATTGATTTAAAACTTGTTGTCTATTGTATTCTATTAGATTTTTTCTCTGTTGAAGACTAACGATAATTTGTTGTATATTATCTTAGTCATAATATTCTTTACTGAGCTAGTTGAGCTCACCCTTTTCCTTTTTGTTCCATTTTTCTTCTCAGGAGACGAGAATATAGCGGGTACGAGTCGGGGTATGAATTGATGGTTCTTGAGAGAGTTGTTTAGTAGTCCTCACCATTTTTGTAAAATAATATATCAATAATTGTATTGAGGACATAGTTGGGTATGTATATTGTCTAGATGACAATGTTTGTATTCAAACTCACAGTTTATGGGTTGTAAAAGTTGTATTTGTTTCTGTACCATGTATTTGGCGACTCAAAATGGGTTGGATGGAATGGACCTATTTTGGGGGCGTCACAGTTGGTATCAGAGCTTAGGGATATGATCTCTGACGGAGATCGGGGAATAGTACTAGGAGGGGAGAGACGAGTAAATCCTTCGCTAGTGTGTTCTACCTAAGCTTATTTGTTAGTTGGTCAGTATATAGGGATATTATGTGATATATTGATTTCCTTAATTAACCCTTGTTTTATGACTGTATTTGAGAATGTCGACTGAGAATATTAACAATGGAAATGAGACCGTGGAGACGCCTGTACTCACCAACGAGGAGAACGTGCAACAGGCTGGCAATGTTCCTCCTGTGAACAACACCACTGATCAGACGATGAACGACGCAATGTTCAGAAGCTTTTTGTAGTTCATGCAAAATCAGACGAGGGAGACTCGTGTTCAAAATACAGGAGGAAATGATAACAATTCACGGGTGGTCACAGCCAAGCAGTTCAAAGAGTTGGGACCACCAGAATTTAAGGGAAAGCCAGATCCGATCATGGCGAAGACATGGGTCAAACAAATTACCAAGATATTCGATATCTTGGGATGCACGGAGGAACAGAAGGTTCCATTCGCCACCTTTATGTTCCGTGGCGAGGCAGACTACTGGTGGGAGTCTGTGAAGTGTACCCATCCAGCCGCACTCAGCATGTCTTGGGAGACGTTTCAGAAACTATTTAATGACAAATACTTTCCTGAAAGTGTTCGTCATATGAAGGAAGTGGAGTTCATCAGATTAGAACAAAATAACATGACGGTGTCTCAGTACGAGGCAAAGTTTGCAGAGTTATCCAGGTTTGCACCTCATTTGGTGGAGAATGAGGAACGTATGACGCGGATGTTTCTGAGAGGTTTGAAACCCGGCATACGACAATATCTCATCTCTCATAAATTTTCTCTCTATTCAGATGTTGTTAACAGGGCTCAATTGTTGGAGCAAGACAACGAGTACGGTCAACCGAGGTACCACAATCAGGATCATACTGAAGATAGCAGTCAGCAAAACAACAATAACCAGTGGAGAAAGAAAAAGACGGACAAAAATGGTAACCACTCTGGTGGTAATCATAGCTATGAAAATAGAAGAAGCGAGTCAGGAGGAGATTTTAAAAAGAGGAGAATTAACAACGACCATGTGAAGACGACAGTTCCGGCAGCAACTGGTTCTAAGGGAGGAGAAAGACCACCGGTTATATGCTATAAGTGCGGGAAAGAGGGACATATCAGTCCAAACTGTCCACAACAGTTCAAGGTATGCTATAATTATGGAAAGGAAGGACATATCGCTCGAGATTGTACGGTAGCGAAACCTAGTTCAGCGGGGACGGTGACTTAAAAGACTGTCCCAGAAAAGCCAAAGTCAATGGTTCCTGGAAGAGCGTTTGTTGTGACTGGTCAACATGCGAGGAACCCAAACGAGGTGATCACGGGTAAGCTATTTATAAATTCTTGTGAAGTTTATACCTTACTTGATACCGGTGCTACCCATTCATTTATCTCTCCTGCTTGCGCTCAACGTTTAAACTTGACTCCGGAGAAATTAGACTTTGACCTATCTGTGGAAACTCCGTTAGGAGAAACTTTCATCACATCCACTGTTTATAAATCTTGTTTCATTCAAGTTGGCACCATCACCTTACCTGTTGACCTGATCTCTTTAAAGATACTTGCTTTTGATGTGATTTTAGGGATTGATTGGTTAACTACTCATCATGCCAAAATTGATTGTTTTCGTAAGGTTGTTAGTTTTCATATTCCTAATCAACCTGTTGTTCGAATTCAGGCAACTAAACCATTAAAATCAATCACTGTCATATCTAATCATAAAGCTATTCGTTTATTGAAAAACGGATGTCAAGCTTTCTTAGCCCATGTTATGGATTTGAATAAAGACACGTCAAAATTGAATAATATTCCTGTTGTTATTGACTTTCCTGATGTATTTCCTGAAGAACTTCCCGGTCTACCCCCAGAACGTGAAGTTGAATTCTTTATTGATCTTGAACCTGGTACAAAACCCATTTCTAAAACCCCATATCGAATGGCTCCTATTGAACTTCAGGAGTTAAAAGTCCAACTACAGGAGTTATTGGACATCGGTTTCATTCGTCCTAGTACATCTCCTTGGGGTGCTCCTGTTTTATTCGTAAAGAAGAAAGACGGGAGTATGCGACTTTATATTGACTATCGGGAATTGAACCATGTCACCATTAAGAATAGGTATCCTCTACCTCGTATTGATGACTTGTTTGACCAGTTGCAAAGAGCACAATTCTTTTCAAAAATCGATCTTCGTTCTGGATATCATCAGCTAAAAATTAGAACTGAGGATATTCCAAAGACTGCCTTCAGGACTCGGTATGGGCATTATGAATTCTTAGTCATGTCTTTTGGATTGACTAACGCTCCTGCTGCTTTCATGGATATGATGAACAGAGTATTCAAAGATTATTTGGATCAATTCGTTGTTGTCTTTATTGATGACATCCTCATATATTCCAAAAGCCGTGAAGATCATGAGCACCATTTGAAGCTGGTACTCCAAAGGCTTCGTGAAAACAAGTTATATGCTAAGTTGAAGAAATGCGAGTTCTGGCTTGAGGAAGTAGCATTCCTTGGGCACGTGGTGTCAAAAAATGGAGTATCTGTTGACCCGACGAAGATTGAAGCAATACAAAGTTGGGAGCAACCGAAGTCGGTCACTGAAGTACGTAGCTTTTTGGGCTTAGCTGGTTATTATCGGAGATTCGTGGAAGGGTTTTCTCGAATTGCTACTCCATTAACTCAGCTAACTCGGAAGGATACAAAATTCGTATGGAGCGAGGAATACGAGAAGAGTTTCCAAGAGCTTAAGAGGAGACTTATTTCGGCACCTGTTCTAACAATACCATCTGGTTCGGATGGATTTGTTATCTACAGCGATGCTTCAGGCAAAGGGTTAGGATGTGTTCTCATGCAACGTGGGAAAGTCATAGCCTATGCCTCGCGACAACTTAAAGAGTATGAGAGGAATTATCCTACTCATGATCTAGAGTTGGCAGCAGTCGTTTTCGCACTAAAGATCTGGAGGCACTATCTATACGGGGAGAAAGTGGAGATATATTCAGATCATAAAAGCCTCAAATATTTCTTCACTCAAAAAGAACTCAACATGCGGCATCGACGTTGGCTCGAGTTGTTGAAAGATTACGACCACACTATTCAATACCATCCTGGAAAAGCGAACGTGGTAGCTGACGCATTGAGTAGAAGATCATATGCAGGAATGAGTGCAATGATGTCAAGTATACGCATAGAGCCAACTTTAATAGAAAAAGTTAAGGTTGCTCAAGCCAGCGATCCGGAGCTGATGCATATGAAGACGAAAGTACAAGAAGGTGCCATTCCAGAAGCGAGAATTGATGAAGAAGGAATACTTCGAGTCCACTCCAGACTTTGTGTTCCTAACAATCCTGATTTGAAGTACAAGATCATGATGGAGGCACACAATACACCGTTTGCAATTCATCCTGGAAGTACCAAAATGTATCGTGACCTTCGACATACATTTTGGTGGAACAATATGAAAAGAGAGATTGCAAAGTTTATTTCAACGTGTTTAACTTGTCAACGTGTAAAGGCGGAGCATCAAGTGCCAAAGGGTCCATTGCAACCACTTGAGATTCCGAAATGGAAGTGGGAACACATTACTATGGATTTCGTTACGGGTCTTCCTACGGTTTCTCAAGGCATCAATGCTATTTAGGTTATTGTTGATAGATTAACCAAGGCTGCTCATTTCTTGCCGATACGAGAGACTTATTCCCTTGAACGTCTTGCTCAAATGTACGTAAATGAGATTGTAAGATTGCATGGCATGCCAGTATCCATAGTTTCGAATCGTGACCCAAGATTTACTTCAAGATTTTGGGTTAGCTTGCAAAAAGCTATGGGTACGGAGTTACGATTCAGTTCGGCATACCATCCTCAAACGGACGGGCAATCAGAGAGGACTATTCAAACTCTTGAAGATTTATTAAGACTCTGTGTCCTAGACTTCAAGGGCAGTTGGGATAAATATTTACCATTGGTGGAATTCTCCTACAACAACAGTTATCAGGCAAGCATTGGTGTGGCCCCATTTGAAGCATTGTATGGACGAAAGTGTCGCTCTCCAGTATGTTGGGACGAGGTGGGTGAAGCAACATTGTTGGGACCCAAGTTAGTACGTATGACTACAGAGAAGATCCAAACGATTCGACAACGTATACAAACGGCACAAGATCGACAAAAGAGTTATGCGGATCTTCATCGAAAGGACGTAGAATTTAGTGTTGGGGATCATGTATTGTTGTGTGTTGCCCCATGGAAGGGAGTTACAAGATTCGGGAAGAGAGGAAAGCTTAATCCACGATTTATTGGTCCGTTTCAAATTCTTGATCGAGTAGGTAATGTAGCCTATAGACTCGCGTTACCTCCAAGTATGTCTCGTGTTCATAATGTTTTTCATATATCTGTGCTTCGTAAATATGTGAAAGACCCGAACCACGTCATTGAGTTAGAACCGGACGAGATAGCCGAAGATTTAACGTATGAGGAGGTACCTGTCAAGATCTTGGATAGGAAGGAGCATGTCCTACGCACGAAGGTAACACCACAAGTTAAAGTTTTGTGGAGGAATCATGCTATAGAGGAAATGTCCTGGGAGTTGGAAACGGAAATGAAAGCGAGGTATCCTCACCTTTTCGAAACACCAGGTACGTATGTCAATTTCGAGGACGAAATTTCATAAGGAGGGGAGGTTGTAAGACCCCAAATAATTAATAAATGAAATTTAATTTCCTTTAATTATTATTTTGAATAGTAAGGGTTGATTTGAATAATGTGGATAGTTATGGGTAAAATACGCAAACATTTCAAAATAAGCAAGTGGTTATAAAATATTCATTGTTGTCGGGGAATATTCGTTTGGTCGTGGAATATTCGTACTGTCGGGGAATATTCGTACGACGGCGCAGCCATGTGTGGGCCCCATAACGGAAAGCGGTTGGAGGAAGAAAACGACAAATATAAGCTGTTTAAAAATAACAGCGTAGTTGTTACCGTTTACACTGTTGGAATACCCGGTGGTTAAAATACAGTAATACGCGTTGTTGCACAGTAGCACACGGTATTTTGAATTATTGATCCTTACGTAAGAAGACACTACTCAATAATTGCTACAGGAGTTACTGTTCATTACTTTATTGATTCAATAATTGCTGCGTTGATATTTATATTATTATTGTTTCAATAATTGTCATTTCACAGTATTTTCCATTATCAGATCAATAATTCATATTATTTGAATAATATTATCAGATAACATTATTGGCAATGTCTAGAAAGTTCTGTCAAGGAGAGGTTTGGTCATCTAATTGCGCGCCAGTAAGGAGAAATTCTTATTGGAAAGCCCCCTCTATCCTGGGAACGGCCTGGTTGTCAGTACTGTGATTCTGTAATATTATTTTTAATAATTAATTATTGATTATTATGATAAAGAAAATATTTATTTTATGTGGATATAGATGGAGAAAATTTTTAATGTGACAATTGTTGAAAATTAATATTTTATCTTTTTCTGATAAAATAATTCATTTAAATATATTATTTTAATAATATATTAACGGTGATATTTTTACAATGAATGTGGGATATATGAGTATATGAGGAGGTAGAGTATTTTTGTGGCATTAAATGTTTAACACATGTTTTGTGTGTCGGTGGACATAATTTTTGACAGAAAATTGAGTATAGACTGTAAAATCGCTCGTTTGTGGATTTCGGTCAATTTCTATTTGGAATTTGGAAAACTTTTCTTCTGCAAAGTTGTAGAGAATGGAATTTCCCATGGAAAGTCGCGAGTTTCGAATTTTTCTGATAAACGAGCTATTTTCTACGAATTATTGAAGTTTTGGAAAATAAAATGATTTTTATTAAATAATGGGTGGGACCCACTCTTGTTTGACAACATGTGGGCTGCTGGAAAATTTCATTTTATGCATGCTTGATGGCTGGTCATGGTAGGTGGCGTGGAAGGATGAAATGAAATAATAATTCTTTATTAATTTAGTCTCCTTTGGCGTTCTAACATTTTCCTATAAATAGAGGGCTAAGTTAGAATTGAAAATCACACCAGAAACAAAGTTTTCTCTCTTTCTCTCTCTATATTATCGAGCGTATCCTTGTGAGTATACTTTGAGTGTTGCTATACGGTGCGAGTTTCTGTCAGCACTATACCGAAATTCAGTCAGAAGTACGGCTATTTTGAGGTAAGGGATGTTATTTTCTTCTTAAATGATATTATTTTCTTCAATATCATTATGCCGAAATATTGGTGAACGTTTTTATCAAATTTGGAACTTTTTGTGCCAGAGTTACTATTCACGTATACGGTACTATTCACGTATACGGCACTATTCACGAATACGGCACTATTCACAGAATTTTTTTTTTCTTTTCGTCCAAAATATCTATTGTGGATACTAACTTTGATTGTATCCATGTTTTGATCATTCTTGAATTTTACACCACTATGATTATTTTTGAGGTATTTTTTGGACATGGATAAAACAAAGTACGAATCCTTAATCCTTAATCCTTGTCATTTTGTTTCATTGGATTCGCTTCTTTAAAAATATTTTTTATCATCTTCAGTTTTAAAGGATGTTATTATTGAATATCTTTGGCCTGTAGTGCAAAGATGAATGATTTCTGATGAATATCTTTGGCCCGTAGTGCAAAGATGAACAGGTGTTTAGATGAACATGACCAACAGATGAATATCCTTGGCCTGTAGTGCAAGGATGAATATATGATTCAAGATGTGCATTGATTGATGTTACAGAGATAAAAATACTGTTGATGGACTGTTAAATTCATAGACATTAGTAGATTTCATCCTCTACGTAACTCTTCTATGAATTAATATTTTCCGCTGCGAATATTGATTTAAAACTTGTTGTCTATTATATTCTATTAGATTTTTTCTCTGTTGAAGACTAACGATAATTTGTTGTATATTATCTTAGTCATAATATTCTTTACTGAGCTAGTTGAGCTCACCCTTTTCCTTTTTGTTCCATTTTTCTTCTCAGGAGACGAGAATATAGCGGGTACGAGTCGGGGTATGAATTGATGGTTCTTGAGAGAGTTGTTTAGTAGTCATCACCATTTTTGTAAAATAATATATCAATAATTGTATTGAGGACATAGTTGGGTATGTATATTGTCTAGATGATAATGTTTGTATTCAAACTCACAGTTTATGGGTTGTAAAAGTTGTATTTATTTCTGTACCATGTATTTGGCGACTCAAAATGGGTTGGATGGAATGGACCTATTTTGGGGGCGTCACAGTTTATGAGAAATTAGATATTAACGTATCTCGGGTTTCAAACCTCTTAGAAACATCCGTGTCATTCTCTCCTCATTATCAACCAAGTGAGACGCAAATCGGGACTACTCGGAAAACTTAGCTTCGTACCGTGACACGGGCATATTGTTCTTCTCCAACTTGATGAACTCTAACTTTTTCATGTGACGAATACTTTCAGGAAAGTACTTGTCGTTTAATAGTTCTTGGAACTTTTCCCAAGACATCTTCAGTAGGGTAGGTTGAGTATGGTTTACCGATTCCCACCAGTAATCTGCCTCTTCTCGCAACATAAAGGTGAAAAAGGGAACCTTTTGCTCCTCGGAGCATCCCTAGACATCAAATATCTTGATGATATGCTTTATCCATGTCTTCGCCTTAAGTGGTTTTGGCTCTCCAATAAACTCCGGTGGTCCCAGCTCCTTAAACTATTTAGCGGTGACCGTCCGAGAGTTTCTAGTGTTTCCACCTACATTTTGGATAGGAGCCGCTCACGCCTGATGTTGCATGAATTGCATAAAGCCTCTGAACATTCCATCGTTCATCATTTGGTCGGTGTTGTTGTTTGCATGAGGATTGTTGCCTTCTTGATGCACATTATCTTAATTATTGATCTGTGGAGACTCAACGGTCTCCTGTGCTCCATTAGTATTCTCAACATTCTCGGATGTCATTTTCAGATACTGCAACAAAACAAGGGTTAAATTACATGCAACATATTATCCTTAAAATCTGACCGACCAATTAAATACCAAATAAACTTAGGTAGGTCATACTAGCGAAGGAATTTCCCGTATCTCCCCTCCTAGTTCTAGTCTCACATCTTAGCCAGGGATCATATCCCTAAGTTTTGATACCAACTGTGATGCCCCCAAAACAGGTATACATCACCCATCTTGGGTCGCCAAATACATGGTACAAAATTCAAATACAACTTAATTATACAACAGTCGTGTAAAATACGATAAAATATAATCTAAGAGATTTTAATAAGAATATTGTCATCTAGACAATATATAAACTCAATGGAGTCTTCATTACATTTATTGTCACACTATTTAACAAAATAGTGAGGACTACTAATGTTATCATCTGGATCGTCACTCCGTTCCCCGACTAGTCCCGGCTACGTTCTCATTTCCTGAAGAGAACAGTGAAAGAAAGGGTGAGCTCAACTAGCCCAGTAAGAAATATTATGACTAAGATAATGCAGAATAATTTATCGTTAGCCTTCACCAGTGTTAAACTGATAAAATATAACAAACATAAAGTTTAACTGCAGCGAAACAAGAAATCCATTAGAAGAGTCAAGTAGAGAATAAAATTTACTATCTTTATGATTTAAAAGGTTTTTCATCACTTTAATCGTTGAGACTTAGCTTAATAAATAAACCACATCATCCCTGCACTACGACCAAGGATATTCATTAGTATCACGACCACAAATTATCCATGCACTACAGGCCAAGGATATTCGTGTATTCATCAATGGTCATGATCATGCCAACATCTGTCCATCAATGCACTACGGCCAAGGAGGGCTTTTACCACATCATTTGTAACATTACGGTCATGATTATACCGAATAATCCATGGTCATAATCATACCAAGTCCATCTATGCACTACAGGCCACAGATGACTTTCAACATTTTATAAACATGAGGATGATGACAATGATATAAAAATTCAATAAAAACAAGTTCAAGAATTAATTTATCCAGGAACTAATAACGTCCAAATTGTCAACATGATACTTCTTTGTAGAGTAAAATTTAAGAATGCTCAGAAGAATATTTTCATGAAAAGATACTGGATGAAGCGCAAATATCAAAGATATTCCACTAATTTCATGGAGTATAGAAGTCAAAACTTTAACCAACTGAGTATAATAAAAGAATGGAATAACAAAAGAAATCACTAGGCATGCGATAGACCGCACCGATAGGTTATTCTAATAGAATAATAAATAACGGAACCAGGTCATGCATAAACGCACATACAGGATATTCCAACAGAATAATAAACAACGGAACCAGGTCATGCGTAAACGCACCGAAAGGATGTTCCAACCGATTAATAACTAAAGGAATCAGGTCATGCGTAACGCACAGACAGGATGTTCCAACAGAATAATAAAAATGGAATAACAGAAGAATTTCACCATGTATGCGGTACTTCGCATAGACATGTTATTCCAACATAATGATAAAGAATGGAATAACAGAAGAATTTCACCAAGTATAGGGTAGCCCGCATATACATGTTATTCCAACAAAATAATAGAGAATGGAATAACAGAAGTTCTTATCATGAATAAGAAAGAAATAATACCCCTTACCTTAGAAAAACTGGATACTGAAATAGTGAGGTAGCAGACTTTTTTTCTTCTTTCTCTCTATAATTTCTCTCTATAATAATTGCTCTAAAGCTTTTGTGAATTGGTGCGAAATGAAGGAAGAATGAACTTCTATTTATAGAAAAATATAGTTTCGATAATTGCATGTTTTGGGGCTCAAAATATTACAGTACAATACCTCTAACTTTTCTTTCATTTTTAATTTAGTCTTGCAAGTATTATCAAACTTGCACCACCTCCCCTAATAGTAAATAATGAGAATCAATAGTTCAATCATGTGAATCAATAGTATAATCATGTGAAAAATATGAATTACAGTATAATACCTCTATCTATACCTCCATTTTTAACTTAGTCATGCAAGTATTATCAATCTTGCACCAACTCCCCTAGTAGTACATAAATGTGATTCAAGAGTACACACATGTGAACAAATAATTATATAAACATGTAAATTAGCAGCAATTAATTGCTCATTTATCCGATAAATTACCCGATTTATCAATATAACCCTCAGACATCAATTATTATCGAAATAAATGTCGATTTCTACTAACACTAATAATTTCAACACAATAGAACTATCAATTTCATCTTTAATCAACACGATATTATTCATCATTAATATTATAACTCACAATATTTAACAACTAGGTCGTTCCTAGGAAAGAGGGGGCTTTCCGATAAGGATTTCTCCTTATTGGCGCGCAATTAGGTGACCAAACCTCTCCTTGACAGAACTTCTAGACATTTTAAATATTGCAATTTAATAATATGAATAACTTTGTCGTCTCAATTATTGATTTAATAATATATCATATAATACAGATGATACTGTGACAATAATCGAATCAATAATATGAGAGATATGACGCAGTAATTACTATAGCAATAATTGAGTATAACTGAGTGACTTCTCACGTAAGCATCAATAACCAATACCGTGTGCTACTATGCAACCACGCGTATTACTGTACTTTTACTATTGGGTAGTTCAACAGTTTTAACGGTAACACTTCCGCCGTTATTTTTATAAAAAGATAATTCTATCATTTTCTTACTATGACAATACTTTCGTTGTGGGGTCCACCAATGATTGTGCCATCGTACGAATATTCCCTATTAAAACGAATATTCCCCGACCAATCGAATATTATATAACCACTTGCTTACTTTGCAAAATTTATAAATATTATCCACAACTATAATATTATATCATATCCACACCATAATATTCAAAAAATATATTTCTAGAGAAATTAATCTTTATTCATAAAATTTTGGGTCTTACATTGAATGCAAAGTTAATTAAACTAAACATGAAAAGATAAACATAAAACTATAGTATATAAAGCTAAATAATGACAAGATTAATTACCTCTTCGGGCACATCCTTGTATTGTGTTGCTTTCGCCGCTGCATTTGCTAACTCCTCAGGACTCAGAGACTGCAAATGCATGCTAAGTGTAAGAGGAAGATTTTGATCCTGACATATTGCTCTCATATAGTCAGCAGGACTATGCGGCGTCGGATAACATGAGGACTGAGTAGACTGACTAACAGAGCAGCCGGTGCCACTGATAGTCGGTCGTCGTCTTTGTCCTTGGCCTTTGACTTAAATCTTCTTCACAACTGATGATGCCCTCTCCCACAATTCTTGATTAATCAGCGGCCGCGCAGTGCATTCAGGATAATGCTCATTTAGTTGGCTCTTATAAGTGTCATGTCAGCAGGTTTAAAATTAAATAGTTAAAAAAATATAAATTAATAAGGATGACGTACAAATTTATAAAATATTAAAGTAACTCTATTTAGATAGCCTCAGACAAATCATCGCTGGTGGCCACGTATACATCCAGACAATGGATAGGCTGACCCTAAGACTAAGTCTCATACATAATCTGTTCGTATATTAATAGGTTAACATGTGATATAATAAAACTAAAACTTTGCAAAATATGTACCAATGCAACAATATTCTACTATTGTGATATACTTTCGCCCATATATATGCCTTTTGCTTTATTGCCTTCAGGTGAACCTGAGGCTCTGTTATTGACGGTAGTCTTACGTCTTTTCACCCAGATCTCAGCTCATAAATTATCACACATCTAAGCCATATGGGATGCGCTCACCACCAAAGGATCCTGCCCTGGATGATCGGCCGATGCATTATGTAGGGTTTTTTGTCGTTCCTTGTTCAAGTTATCTTTTGCTCGGACAATGCACTTTTGCCAGAACAATATCTGTATTACTGATGCATGTGCGTCGTCACATCTATACCTTTCTTGCAAATAAAACAATAATAATAATATTTGGACGGTGATAATATAATCCAACACTACTAAAAAATATTAGTTAATTCATTAATTATATTATCTGTCAGAATTTAAAAAAATATATCTAAAATTCAGCCCAATTTGCATCCTTCCAGGCGAGAGGTGTACTCACCCACTTAACCACTGGCATAGGCCAACTATGTTAGCATAATTGTGAAATGCACTTCACAATTTTGCTATCTTGAAAATCACTACTGTGACGCCCCCAAAATAGGTATACATCACCTATTCTGAGTCGTCAAATACATGGTACAGAAAAAAATACAACTTCAGTACTACAATTATCGTGCAAAATACGACAACACATATACTGTGAGTTTGGATACAAATATTGTCTAATAGACAGTATACAAACTCAAAAGGAGCCCTCATTATAATTATTGATACACTATTTTATAAAATGATGAGGACTACTAAAACAACTATTCTGAACCATCACTCCATACCCCGGCTAGTTCCTGCTATGTTCTCACCTCCTGAGAAGAAAAATAGAACAAAAAGGAAAAGGGTGAGCTCAACTAGCCTAGTAAAGAATATTATGACTAAGATAATATATAAATAAATTATCATTAGTCTTCAACAGAGAAAAATCTGATAGAACATAATAGACAACAAGTTTTAGATCAATAACTGCAGCGAAAATAATAATCCATTAGAAGAGTCAAGTAGAGAATGAATTCTACTATCTGCTAAGATTTAAAAGTCCATCATCAATATTTTATCCCTATAAAATGAATCAATATACATCTTGAATCAAATATTCATCTTTGTACTACAGGCCAAAGATATTCATTTGTATCACCAGTTGGTCATGTTCATCTCAACACCTGTTCATCTTTGCATTACGAGCCAAAGATATTAATCAGTTAATCATTTATCTTTGCCCTACATGTCAAAGATATTCAGTAATATCATCATTTAGGACTGAGGATGATGAAAAATATCTTAAAGAAAACGAATCCAGTGAGACAAATGAACAAATATTGGGGATTCGTATTACAGTTTATCCAAGTTTAATAATACTCCATAATAACCAATTGTGAAGTAGAATTCAAAAATAAAGATCAAACCATGGATATAATCAAAGATAGTAACTATAATAGACATCTTGGACAAAAAGAAGAAAATGTCATTTTTCGGTGAATAGTGCCGTATACGTGAATAGTAACCCCGACACAAAAAGGTAGAAATTCTACAATAAAATTCATATCAATATTCCGTCATAATGATATTTAAGAAAATAATATCATTTACGAAGAAAATAACATCTCTTACCTCAAAATAACAATATTTCTGATCGGAATATCGGATGTAAAGCCATAGAAAACTTGCACTGAATAGCAACTCTCAAAGTATTTAAATACTCACAAAATACGCTCGATAATATATAGAGAGAGAAAACTTGTTTCTGGTGTGACTTTCAATTCTAA
Organism: Panax japonicus; assembly: GCA_020205505.1. Taxonomy (NCBI): domain Eukaryota; kingdom Viridiplantae; phylum Streptophyta; class Magnoliopsida; order Apiales; family Araliaceae; genus Panax; species Panax japonicus. The sequence goes on from CM035097.1 coordinate 13,284,108, forward strand.
CTAAGCACCCTATTTATAGGAAAATGCTAGACAGTCAAAGGAGACTAAATTAATAAAATAATATATATATATTTTTCTCCTTTTACGCCACCTACCAAGACCAGCCACCAACATGCCATTTTTGAAAAAAAATTTGCAGCCCACATGTTTAAAACAAAAGTGGGTCCCACCCATAATTTTAATAAAAATATTTAATTTTCAAAACTTCATTAATTCATAATAAATAGCCCTTTTATCAGAAAAATATGAATTTTATGTCCATTCTATAGGAAATCAAAATCTCTACAACTTTGCAGAAGAAAGCTTTTCCAAATTCCAAACAGAAAATGTCTGAAATCCACATACGGATAATTTTTAATACCTTCATTCTGACAAAATACTGATAAAATACCTCAACATTAATTTCATCATTTATAATCACAATAAATATATTCATCATTTATATTCACATAAAATTAATATTTCATTATCATATAAATCAATAATTAATTATTCATAAATAATATTACAGAATCACAATTATGACAATCAGGTCGTTCCCAAGAAAGAAGGTGCTTTTCGATAAAGATTTCTCCTTATTGGCGCGTAATTAGGTGACCAAACCCCTTTCCTAGACAAAACTTCCTTAGATATTATCAATTATTGAAACAACAATAATATAAAATATCAATGCAGCAATTATTGAATCAATAAAATAAAATATTGAACAGTAATTACTGTAACAATTATTGAGTAGTGCCTTCTTACGTAAGAATCAATAATTCAAAAATAATGCGCAATACCGTGTGCTACTGTGCAACCACGCATATTACTGTATTTTAATCACCGGGTATTCCAACAGTGTTAACGGTAACAACTACGCCGTTTTTTTATAAAAACTCAAACTTATTATTTCCTTCATCTGACTGTTTTCCGTTATGGGGCCCATAAATGGCTGCGCCGTCGTACGAATATTCTCCGATAGAAAGAATATTTCACGACCAAACGAATATTTCCCGACACAATGAATATTTTATAACAATTTACTTCTTTTATAAAATTTGCACATTTCACTTATAACCAAAGCATTATATCAAATTAACACCTTATTAATTCAAAATAATGAATAGAGGAAATTCAATTTTATTTATAATAAGTTGGGATCTTACAACCTCCACTCCTTATGAAATTTCATCCTCAAAATTGACGTACGTACCTGATATTTTGAAAAGGTGAGGATACCTCGCTTTAATTGCTGATTCCAACTCCAAGGTCATTTCTTCAATGACATGGTTCCTCCACAAAACCTTAACTTGTGGTATAATCTTGGTGCGGTGGACATGCTTTTTTCAATCTAAGATCTTAACATGTACCTCATCGTACGTTAAATCTTCGGCTAGCTCGTCTGGTTCTAACTCAATAATCACTACACCTAAAATGGCCTCTAGCGAAGGAAATTTTGTGAAGAAATTTATTCCTTCACATAAGGAGTTTTTTAGCGAAGGAACAGTGAAGGAAAAAAATATAGTGACAATATAGTTATTAGCGAAAGAAACATCATTCACAGTTTATATTTTTTTCCTCGCAAAATTGGGGCGATATAAAGATTTTTGGAGCCAATTCATGATAAAAATTTGCGAGGAAAAAATCTATTTAGTGAAGGAATTATTACTCAATATATATCATTATTCAAAAGTTTTTTTACGAGGAATAAAATTGGTCGCTATCTTGTTCTAAATAATTTTTTTAAATTAATTGTGGTGAATATAAATATCTTAATTTTTTTACAATAGTAAATTTAATTTTAATAACACTTTTTAATAAACTTACAATATCAACTATTTACAATAGTAATTTTAATTTTAATAACACTTCTACAGTTCTACCCCTAGTCCTCTTACCTCTACCCAACCCAACTGAAGTGAAAATTCCTATCGGTATACTCGGCTGCGCCGCGATGTCATTAATAAGTCATCCGCCGTATGATACATATAGTTACGCCAACGCTGTACCGGAGGACTACGGATTCTCGGACGACGGGAACGACATAAAGACACTGTTCGTGTCGGGCCTGCCGGACGACGTTAAAGCTCGAGAGATTCACAACCTCTTCCGACGCCGACCCGACTTCGACTCTTGCCAGCTCAAGTTCACCGGTTGTGGTAATGTGGTCCATCTTTGAAACCTGTTTGTTAATTTCTTTTACTTTCTTACTGTCCCATCAACAAAAAATGTTGATTTATGTTTACAAATGCTGATTATTTTGTGTTACTGTGGAGAGAATACAATCATTCATCTGATTTGGGAGTAAAATTAGGGTTTTAACTTCTTTTGCCTTTCAACATTGTTTTCACAAACCCTGGCATTGATTTGGGAGTAGAATACAGCAAATTCTTCGGCATTGCTCACTTCAATGCTTACAGTCGCTCCTCGGACCTATGGTTGGACCCTCCAAGGTATATCATTACTTTTTTTTCTTTAATTAAATTTGCCTTTTCCCCCTCGTACGTGTCTATATATTTAGTCAATTGAAATGTTACAATTTTTAGTTTATTCTAACCTGATTATAGTTTTTATTATAAGTTTAATATAGTAAATACGTTGTTCCTTTGATGTGTTTTCAGATGGAAATTTTTAAAGTACAATGTTTGTTTCTTAAAACTCTGTATGTGAGGGAGTGATTTCTTCTATTTAATTCTTGCCAACTTTTGGAGAAACATTTAGTAATTTTTGTTTCTAATGAAGGAGTAATATGATGGAAACATTTTTCAGTTTATCATTCCTTTTCCCTCACCATATTCACAAACCAAATGGAGCTTCAAAGTAATTATTTATGTGTTTTTGTTTCTAAATTGTTGTTAAATATTGTGGAAATTCATCAATTTCACATCTTTGAACAGTTTTGAAATTTGGTCATTTGAAATGATGGTATTGCTATCTGGTCTACTTCCTAATCCAAAGTTGGAAACTTCAGTTCTTTCTATTAGGTGAACTATATACATAGGATAAAAATTATAAAGTATAAAAGCATGTTCGTAGTACTAATTAGTTGTTTGCGTTTTCAGTCTCAATACATGTTCCATGGTTTATATGATACCTCTCGGTCTAAGTGGTGCCACAAGGTGATTTTGAAGCTTCTTGATTCTCCATTATCCTATAATTTTTGTTTCTAGTTAATTACTCGTATATTTCTTTTTGTACTTCAGTATAAGAGTTTCCAATGAGTTGGGTGCTGAAAGACCACAAAGAGCTTGTTTAGCTGTATGCATCACAATTATTATGGTAGCTATAGAAGGCACCTTGGCAGCTGTCGTCATGAGTTTGGGGCATAAGCTTTGGGGCTCCTGTTACAGTAGGGAAGAAGATGTAGTGACATATATTGCAGAAATGTTGCTTTTAGTTGCAGGATCCCACTTTGTGGATGGAATTTAATCCATGATATCAGGTACTCTGCAACTGTTATATTATGGTCATAACCCCCAACATATGGGTCATCTTCACATTCGTCGCTATATGGCATGATTTAGAGTGGTACTTTTGATTCTTTTGATAAATTGGCATCAATGGAGCTTTCCCATCTAGTTTGTCATCTGAAGTCACAACTGGGAACATTTAGAACTTGGGGCTTATTCGTGTTCTTGACTATACTCTCAATGATATTCCGCTTAAGAACCAAAAGTGAGAATCTCGAATTACACATTAGTACTCCTTCAATTCCAAATTCTAAAATCATTATTGATTTTTTAAAAGTCAATTTCAAACATTTTCAAACTCAAAATTGGTATGGATTCATTTAGTTTAAGTCAATCAATTATTAATATCATAAACTATTTAAAAAGTACTACTAGTTATTTAGCAAAAAAAAGTACTATTAGTTATAAGATTTACTGTTAATCATGTTAATTTTAAATTTGAAAAAGTCTGAAATTGACTTTTAGAAAGTATATTGATCTTATAAAAAGATTGTCTTACCTTTTGACATTGTTATATTAGAGAAAATATAATGTGTTGTTTGTAATGTTTTAGGTACATCATTATATCAAAATGTGAAGTTGTATCTCCTCCGCTTAAAGCAGAAATTAACACTGAGGTGAAAACTGAGGAAGTTTGTATTATATTGAAACCTAAGCAAGAAATGGAGGTCAAGAGTGATATTAATATGCAAGGGCCTGGCATCATTTTGAAGCCAAAACAAAAAGTGGTTGCCAAATCAGCTGCACAAATAGTTCATGAACAAAATGGAAAGTAAGTGTTAGGATAAGGTGTCATTTGCTATTATCCATAATTGGTGAAGCCAAGTAGCTAGTATAATTTTTAATATTCAGGTATGTTTTAGTGTTCAGGTTAATGGGTTTTGGTTTTGAAAGTAATGTTTTGTCTATTTTGAATTTTTGTATGGCCCCTATTGCACGAATGGCAATGAATCGAAGAGTTCATCCACTTTTTTCATTGAATCCATATCAAGGAATTTGGACCAAAAAGGTTCGGCTTACAAACAAAGGAAACATGCGCACGTATAAGAACATCAAAGGGAAAGGTTGTGTCTTCAACATAGAGTTAACATATGAATTTGTAAGCCATAAAATACTTTTCACAAACAGTATCTGGGTGGTTTTAGGCCATGTTATTCTTTGATTTAGACTGATTGAGTCAGGGTATTAATTTTTATGGTGCAGGGCACACAAATTTAATTGCTAATAAAAATAGCCTCATTGATCAAGAAATGGCTACAGACTCGAGTAACGGGACAACGAGGACACATAAAAAAGGGTCGTATAAAAGTCCAATTTGCTTGAGAGTTTTTACATCGGGACAAGCTTTAGGTGCTCGAAAGAGGTCACACTTAATTGCTAAGGCAAAAAACAACCAAAATGCTACTAGCATTACAATTCATAGACCAATTCCAGAAACTAGAGATTTTCTTAATCTCAATTTGCCTGCTCCAAATGAAGAAGATAGCAATACTTCTAGACTTGGGTTCAACCCTTGGTGGATTGGAAGCAACCACAGCATGAACTGCTACTCGTTTTTCTCTAAATTGATCATTTTATTCAAGGGTGTACAGATTCATTCATTCTTTACATAATTGAATTGATCGCCTACAGTTAAACATAATTCAATCAGCTGCTCATTAACTCCAGTTAGCTTTAATACAGGCTTATCCTCAATTTTTTAAACCCTTTTGATGACATTCTGCAAGTAATATTGTCTACATTTTTGGCATCGATAAACATACATAGTACTTACAGAAAGTGTTAGCTAAGGGTACTTTTAAAGTTCAGAGTGTTTCATGAAGAAAAATTTTCCATTACTGCTAAATGTAAGTTCATTCTTGAAATGAAATATGCTTGTATTCAATTTTATATATGTTTCTTCTTAGAACTATATGAACAAAGTTGAGAATTATCTCCCTGTTTAATTTGATTTTCTTTTGTGAATGTAATTTTTTCTTTGGCATTTAAGACGAAGAAATGAAATGTTGTTGAAAGATGGATTGGTGAGTGAAGTGATGATGTGATGAGATGAGATGTAGAAGAGGTATTTTTTTTATCATGTAGCCCACAAAAATGGCATGTAAGATCATATCAAGGTGGTTGTTTAGGCACCTACAATAAAACTTGACAAATGGCCACCTATCTCACTTCCATTTCTTTCTTAAATATATGTGTCCTATTGGTGTTATATACTCCCTCCGTCCCAGGATAAAAGTCCTTTTTACTATTTTGGGTTGTCCCATGTTAAATGTCCTCTTTCTTTTAATAACCAAACTTTTACACATTTTTTCCTATTATGCCCATATCATTAAATATCTCATACTTTTCTTATTCTAATTCTCTCTCCATATTTAATGACATTATTATGGGCAATTTTGTCATTTTATTCCTCTTCTTAATATGCGTGAAAAGTCCACCAGGACTTTTATCCTGGGACGGAGGGAGTATTTTTCTTTATTTCATTGTATTTAACTTCATGCATCTTTTCTCATTTTTGGGTAAATATTTAATTCAAAGATAACATATTTAATATACATTATCTATTGATATGTGGAGTTTGCTCTATTTCGTTAGGCTCCTTGTGTTTGTTGGTTGTTGCTTCAAATAAGATTATGTTTTGCCTTCTGGATTTGCTATGTTGTCCGTTGGGTTTTTTTTCTTGCCCTGTTGATCTGTTCTAAGTTGTTTACTGACTATAAGTTGTTTGTGGATCTGGGTTCCCATTTGTTTGCTTAGGCTTCTTTTGCTTCTCTGTTGCTCATGTTCTTGTTGCTTGGTGTGTTGCTACATATTTTGCTGCTATTTTTTTGCCTTTGTTTTATTTGTTTCGTGCTTGGCTTTGCTTTCGCTGCTGTTTTGAGGTTATGATGATGTTTTGTTGGATTGTTGATGCTATGGTTCTTTGTTTGTGCTACTTGGCTCTGTTGCAGGTTCTCGATATTGCTGCCTACTTGGTTTCCCTGCATCTGCTATTGCTAATGCTGGTGTTTCGCTGTTGTTGGTCTATATTCTGTACTGGTGTTTTATTGCTGGGATATTGTTGCCTCTGCTGCTGTATTTTTTTGGGTTTCTACCTGCTAGCGCTCATCGGTTTTGTCTACACTTTTGGGGCTTATTTTTGCTTGGATGTTGGTTTATTGGTTGTGGTTGTTGGCTGGTGTAGTGGTTTGCTGCGGAGCTATTTTTATTGTTTGGCTGTTGTGGCCTCTTGGGCTCCATGGCTTGGCATGGTTTGACTATTGTAATTTTACAGTTTAGTTTTGCTCGTGCTTGCTTTGTTATTGTTGCTGTTGCTGTTCTGGTGAGTGGTGGTGTTGTTGCAGCTGGTCTCCTCTTTGGGTGCCTCTGCAGCAGTTGTTGCTTTGCTGCTGCTGTGTTTTACCTTGCGGGCTTTGCCGAAGCTACTGTACTCTTGGGTTACCTCTGTTGTGTTGCTGATTCATGGCTTTGGGATGCTGTCCTTTTTGCTCGACTCTTTTAACTGTTTCAGAACTTTGATTTGTATTTCCATCTCTGGATTAATTTTAGTCTTATGTTTTTTGATAGTTTGGAAAAAAATTACTGTTTCTAATTCGGTGTAGCAATATGCTATTTGTGTTTCTGGTATACCTTTTCCATCATAAGGCCTGTCCTGTGATGACCATGGTAATACTTGCTTTGGGGGGTATGCCCCATGAATTTGTATTTTTCCTTTCTTTTTATACAACTTAAATTTAGCAAAAAAAAGTATGACAATATTTATATTTACTTGAAATATTATTTTTAATATTTCTTATAAATATTAATAATAATAAAAAATATGAAATCCCTGATTTGAAAATTAATTATAATTTCTAATGAATTTGATTATTTAGCAATTAATTTTTTATTTAAAAATTTATAATTTGTGAAGGAATTTTTCTTTCACTAAATTGAAGAAAGATTCTCAATTTATAGTTATTGAAGGAAAATTTTCTCTCGTTAAATAATTTTGTTCTTCATAATATATTATTTGTGCCGGAATAAAGTTATTCACCAATTTCAAATAGTCATTCTTAAAATATTATTTGTGAAGGAAATCAATTTTTCACTAAATAACAATATTCCATTACCAAATACAATTTGTGAATAAAAAAGTTATTCACAATATATCCTTCACATAAAATATTTAGTTACTACTTAGCAAAGGATATCCAATTGCGAGGAGATCTAATGCGAGCAATCGTGTGAAAGAAATATTTCTTCGTAATAAATCACTTGTGAGTGATATAGTATGTCTTGTGAAGGATTTGTCCTTCAATAGAGGCCATTTTTGGTGTAGTGAATGTGGTTCGGGTCTTTCATATATTTACAAAACATAGATATGTGAAAAATATTATGAACGCGAGACATGCTTGGAGGTAATGCGAGTCTATAATCCACATTTCCTATTCGGTCAAAAATTTTAAATGGACCAACAAATCTTGGATTGAGCTTTCCTCTCTTCCCAAATCTTGTAACTCCCTTCCATGGAGCAATACGTAACAATACATGATCCCCAATATTAAATTCCACGTCGTTTCGATGAAGATCCGCATAACTCCTTTGTCGATCTTATGCCGTTTATATACATTGTCGAATCTTTTGGATCTTCTCTGTAGTCATTCGTACCAACTCTGGTCCCAACAATGTTGCTTCACCCACCTCGTCCCAGTATACTACTGGAGAACGACATGTTCTTCCATACAACGCCTCGAATGGAGCCACACCTATACTTTTCTGATAACTGTTGTTGTAGGAGAATTCCACCAATGGTAGGTACTTCTCCTAACCCCCTTTGAAATCTAGGACACAGAGTCTTAATAGATCTTTAAGAGTTTGAATAGTCCTCTCTGATTGCCCGTCCGTTTGAGGATGGTATGCTGAACTGAATCGTAAATCCGTGCCCATAGCTTTCTACAAGCTAATCCAAAATCGTGAAGCGAATCTTGGGTCACGATTTGAAACTATGGATACTGGCATGCCATGCAATCTCACAATCTCATTTACGTCTATACAAGTAAGACGTTCAAGGGAATGAGTCTCACGTATAGGCAAAAAATGAGCAGACTTGGTTAATCTATCAATAATAACCCAAATCGCATATATGCCTTGAGAAACTTTGGGAAGACCTGTAACGAAATACATAGTAATATGTTTACACTTCTATTTCAGAATCTCAAGTGGTTGCAATGGACCCTTTGGTACTTGATGCTATGCCTTTACACATTGACAAGTTAAACACCTCGAGATAAACTCTGCGATCTATCTTTTCATATTTCTCCACTAAAATGTATGTCGAAGATCATTATACATTTTGGTACTTCTAGGATGGATTGCAAATGGTGTGTTGTGTGCCTCCATCATGATTCTATGCTTCATGTTAGAATCGTTAGGAACACAAAGTCTAGAGTTGACTCAAAGTAATCTTTCTTCATCGATTCTTGCTTCTGGAATAGCACCTTCTTGCACTTTCTTCTTCATACGCATCAACTCCATGTCCGTAGCTTCAGCAGCTTTAACTTTATCGATTAAAGTCGGTTCTACTCGTATGTTTGATATCATCACGTGGGTACTTGGAGCCTTTACTTCTATCTTCATCCTTTGCAAGTCATACAAAATGGACTTTTGTGTTAACAACATTGCACTCGTACCTGCATATGATCTTCTACTCAATGCGTCAGCTACCACGTTTACTTTTTCAGGATGATATTGGATGGTATGATCGTAATCTTTCAACAGCTCGAGCCAACGTCATTGCCGCATGTTGAGTTCCTTTTGGGTGAAGAAATATTTGAGGCTTTTATGATCTGTATAGATCTCCAGTTTCTCCCCATACAGGTAGTGTCTCCAGATCTTCAATGCGAAAACGAATGCTGCCAACTCCAAATCATGAGTAGGATAATTCCTCTCATATTCTTTGAGTTGTCGCGAGGCATAGGCTATGACTTTCCCATGTTGCATGAGAACACATCCTAACCCTTTGCCTGAAGCATCACTATAGATAACAAATCTATCTGAACCAGATGGTATTGTCAGAACAGGTGCCGAAATGAGTCTCCTCTTGAGTTCTTGAAAACTCTTCTCATAATCCTCGCTCCAACCGAATTTTGTATCTTTACGAGTCAGCTGAGTTAACGGAGTAGCGATTCGAGAAAATCCTTCTACGAATCTCCGACAATAACCAGCCAAGCCCAAAAAGCTACGCACTTCGGTCATCGACTTCAGTTGCTCCTAACTTTGTATGGCTTCAATCTTCGCCGGGTCGGTAGATACTCCATGTTTTGACACCACGTTCCCAAGGAATGCTACTTCCTCAAGCCAGAACTCGCATTTCTTCAGCTTGGAATTTAACTTATTTTCATGAAGCCTTTGCAATACTAGCTTCAAATGGCGATCATGATCTTCACAGCTTTTGGAATAGATGAGGATGTCATCAATAAAGACAACAACGAACTGATCCAAATATTCTTTGAACACACGGTTCATCATATCCATGAAAGCAGCAGGAGCATTAGTCAATCCAAAAGACATGACTAAGAATTTATAATGCCCGTACCGAGTTCTGAAAGCAGTCGTTGGAATATCCTCAATTTTAATCTTCAGCTGATGATATCCATAATGAAGATCGATCTTTGAAAAGAATTGTGCTCCTTGCAACTGGTCAAACAAGTCATCAATGGGAGGTAGCGGATACCTATTCTTGACGGTGACATGGTTCAATTCTCGGTAGTCAATACAAAGTCGCATACTCCCATCTTTCTTCTTTACGAATAACACAGGAGCACCCCAAGGAGATGTACTAGGACGAATAAAACCGATGTCCAACAACTCATGTAGTTCGACCTTTAACTCCTAAAGTTCAATAGGAGCCATTCGATATGGGGCTTTAGAAATGGGCTTTGTACCAGGTTCAAGGTCAATAAAGAATTCAACTTCACGTTCTTGGGGTAGACCAGGAAGTTCTTTAGGAAATACATCAGGAAATTCACTAACAATAGAAATATTATTCAAATCTGACGTATTTTTGTTCAAGTCCGTGACATGGGCTAAGAAAGCTTGACATCCGTTTTTCAATAAACGTATAGCAATCAATTTTAGCATGATGAGTGGTTAAGCAATCAATCCCTAAAATCACATCAAATGCGAGTATTTTCAACGAAATAAGATCGGCAGGTAATGTGATGGTTCCAACTTGAATCAAGCAAGATTTATAAACAGTAGATGTAATAAAAGTTTCTCCTAACGGAGTCTCAACAGATAAGTCAAGGTATAATTTCTCCGGAGTCAAGTTCAAACGTTGAGCATAAGCAGGAAAGATAAAAGAATGGGTAGAACCAGTATCTAATAAGGTATAAACTTCGTAAGAGTTTATGATTAGCTTACCCGTGATCATCTCGTTCGGGTTCCTCGCGTTTTGGGCAGTCACGACAAACGCCCTTCCAGGAACCACCGACTTAGACTTGTCCGGGACAGCCTTTGGAGTCACCATCCCCGTTGAACTTGGTTTCGCAACAAGACAATCTCTAGCTATATGACCTTCCTTTCCACATTTATAACACACCTTCGATTGTTGTGGGCAGTTTGGGCTGAAGTGTCCCTCTTTCCCGTATTTATAACAAACGATCGGTGCTCGTTCTCCTCCCCTAGAAACAACTGATGTTTTTGCTGACGTCTTCACGTTATCATTGTTGTACCTTCTCTTCTTGAAATATCCTCTCGACTCACTTCTTCTATTTTTATGACCACGATTACCACCAGAGTGGTTACCCCTTTTGTCCGAATGTTTTCCTCCCCGCTGGTTGTAATTTCTTCGATGACTGCTGTCACCGGTATGACCCTGGTTGTGGTCCCTTGGTTGAACATACTCATTATGTCGCTCTAATAATTGAGCCATGTTTACAACATCTGAATATAAAGAAAATTTATGAGAGATAAGATATTATCGAATCTCGGGTTTTAGACCTCTCAGAAACATCTTCGTCATTCGTTCATCATTCTCGACCAAATGAGGTGCAAACCTGGATAACTCTGCAAACTTTGCCATGTACTGGGACATCGTCATGTTGTTTTGTTCCAGTCTAATAAACTCTACCTCCTTCATATGACGAATACTTTCAGGAAAGTACATGTTATTAAATAGTTTTTGAAACGTTTTCCAAGACATGTTGAATGCGGCAGGCTGGGTATGCTTCACAGATTCCCACCAGTAATCTGCCTCACCACGAAACATAAAGGTAGCGAATGAAACCTTATGTTCCTCTGTGCATCCCAAGATATCGAATATCATGGTAATTTGCTTAACCCATGTTTTTGCCTTGATCGGATCCGACTTTCCCGCAAATTCTAGTGGTCCCAACTCTTTGAACTGCTTGGATGTGATAAGTCGCGCATTGCTATCATTTCCACCCGTATTTTGTACACGAGTCTCCCTCGTCTGATTTTGCATGAACTGCAAAAAGCTTCTAAACATCCCATCATTCATCATTTGTTCAGTAGTGTTGTTTACAGAAGGAATATTGTCTTCCTGTTGCACGTTCCCCTGGGTGGTGATTAAAGGTGTCTCCACGGTCTCATTCAATCCATTGTTAATATTTTCAGCTGCCATTCTCAAATACAGCCAAAAAACAAGGGTTAATTAACATGTCACATATTATCCCTATACTTTGACCTACCAAATAAATACCAAATAAACTTAGTCAGGTCATACTAGTGAAGGAATTCCCCGTCTCTCCCCTCCTAGTTCTTGTCTCACATCTCAGCCAGGGATCATATCCCTAAGCTTTGATACCAACCGTGATGCCCCCAAAATAGGTATACATCACATATTCTGAGTCGCCAAATATATGGTATATAAACAAATACAACTTCAGTAATACAATTATCGTGCAAATACGACAACACATATACTGTGAGTTTGAATACAAATATTGTCTAATAGACAATATACAAACTCAAAAGGAGTCCTCATTATAATTATTGATACACTATTTTACAAAATAGTGAGGACTACTAAAACAACTATCTTGAACCATCACTCCATACCCCGGCTAGTTCCTGTTATGTTCTCACCTCCTGAGAAGAAAAATAGAACAAAAAGGAAAAGGGTGAGTTAAACTAGCCCAGTAAAAAATATTATGACTAAGATAACATACAATAAATTATCATTAGTCTTCAACAGGGAAAAATCTGATAGAACATAATAAACAACAAGTTTTAGATCAATAACTGCAGCAAAAAAAAAACAATCCATTAGAAGAGTCAAGTAGAGAATGAATTCTAATATCTTCTAAGATTTAAAAATCCATCATCAATATTTTATCATTGTAACATCAATCAATATACATCTTGAATCAAATATTCATCTTTGCACTACAGGCCAAAGATATTCATTTGTATCACCAGTTGGTCATGTTCATCTAAACACCTGTTCATCTTTGCACTACGGGCCAAAGATATTCATCAGTTAATCATTCATCTTTGCACTACAGGCCAAAGATATTCAGTAATATCATCATTTAGGACTGAGGATGATGAAAAATATCTTAAAGAAAATGAATCCAGTGAGACAAAAGGACAAATATTAGGGATTCGTATTACAGTTTATCCAAGTTCAATAATACTCCATAATAACCAATTGTGAAGCAGAATTCAAAAATAAAGATCAAAACATGGATACAATCAAAGATAATAACCATTATAGAAATCATGGACAAAAAGAAGAAAATTTTATTTTTCGGTGAATATTGTCGTATACGTGAATAATGCCGTATACGTGAATAGTAACCCCGACACAAGAAAGTAGAAATTTCACAATAAAATTCATATCAATATTCCGGCATAATGATAGTGAAGAAAATAATATCATTTACGAAGAAAATAACACCCCTTACCTCAAAATAATAGTATTTCTGATCGAAATATCGGGTGTAAAGCCGAGAGAAACTTGCACTGAATAGAAACTCTCAAAGTATCTAAATACTCACAAAATACAATATATATAGAGAGAAAACTAGTTTCTGGTGTGATTTTCAATTCTAACTAAGCACCCCTATTTATAGGAAAATGCTAGAAAGCCTAAGGAGACTAAATTAATAAAATAATATATATATTTTCCTCCTTCTACGCCACATACCAAGACCAGCCACCAACATGTCATTTCTGAAAAAATTTGCAGCCCACATGTTTAAAACAAAGTGCGTTGATGAGTGAGTTTTATACTTATAATTGAGTGCATTTGAGCTTAATCTTTTGGTTGATTTTAAGTGTTTGTGTCTATTCATGCATTTTTTACGTTGTTTTGTAGGAATTGGGACAAAAATTACATAGATTGACGTTTGGGGTGGCTAGATTCGAGTTTTCGGCTTACCATTTACACAACAGTCACTTCGGAGCCAATTTGAGTATTTCTCCAGACCTTATTTCGTAAAACTCAAAGAATTAAAGTTGTATATCTACTTCTCTTCTTTCCGAAACATCTTGAATCATCAAAGTCTGAGTTCAGACGAAGAAGTTATGACCATTTTCCCAAAGGACGTCGGAGCAGAAAATGTCAGAACATGTGCCAGCGCCGGGGCGCCCATTTTTGGCCTATGCCCAGCGCCAGGGCGCTGGGGAGCAGTGTTTGAGCCCAGCACTGAGGAAGTGCTTGGTGCGGCCTGGACGGGTTTTTGAGCGAATTTTAACACCTTTTTGACTCCAAATAGGATTGGGTTTGTTCTAAAGCTATAAATTAGACTTGTAACCTATAAATACATGATGTAAGACATAAAATAAAGGGAGATTACATATCTTAGCTTTGATAAAACACTCCATTAGATTAGAATATAAACCCTAGTTCTTAATTAGCCATTGGAGATTGAAGCAAATTGAAGAACACTGAAGATCAAGAGCAAGAGCAAGAGGGGAGCATTATATTTGCTGACAACAGATTCTATTCTCTTCTCTTATCATACTTTTATCTTTTAATATCCATTCAGTTGTGGATTCTTGGTTTCAATTCATTAATATGAACTAACTCTTTTATTAAGATTTCAATTGAACCTTTTATGTTTATGAATTAATTATTTGATTTATTCCAATTATTTATGTCAAGGTGAATTGTTTTATCTTGTCTTGTGCTTATTGTTTAATTATTTGATCAGTAATTACATTGTTACTCTAGAATGAATTGAAAGAGGAATTCTAGGGTTAGAACTGGGCATAAGATCATGTGACTTAGTTATTTGCAAAGTGAATAATTAGGTTTGTGAATTGAATGGAAATATCTGTTCACCGCATGTAACACATAAGGAATTAAGATTAGAAGGAGTTTAATTCAATTGTTTTGCATAGGAATATAACAAGAATAATTTGAATTAAATAGAAGTCATTTGATCACTTGGAAAAGGACTTTTTGTATTTGAGAATTCCTGTTAATAATTCAGTAGGCATAATAATTGGGATAATTGGTTTATAGTTCATAATTGTGAATATTGTAGTCTTAACCTTTATTTATTTGAATTCATTTATAAAGTAATTCAGTTTAATTAGTTAATTTAGTTTTCTTAATTAGAAAAACTACAATTTGCAGTTGTTTAAATAAAATTGATTTGGTTAAGAGTTAGTATTTGGTAATTTTTATTAAATAATTCCTCGTGGGAACGATATTTTTCTTATCACTTTATTACTTGTTGACCGTGTATACTTGCACGTATTCATTGATTGCAAAATCGATCAACAAGTTTTTGGCGCCGTTGCCGAGGAATTAGTTTAATAATTATTTACCAATATTAATTTCAATTAAATTAGTCTTAATTTAAATATTTTTATTTTTATTTTTAGTGTTCATTCTATTCCTATATTTCTCTCTTTTTAGGTACCATGGATGACTTTGCGTATCAATGGCCATACACGAACATGACTCAACCAAGGGGAGCGGAGATTGACAGACTCGAGAAACTTTCTGCATTATCAGCACAGATGGAGACACTTTCGAGGATGTTTGAAGCTTTTGAAGCTCAACGTCGTCAAAGTGTGGCGGTTACTTATGATTATTGTGCTGGAAATCATATTAGTCATCAATGTTCCATCAGTTTTGAGCCGGTACAGTATAGTGGTGATTACCCCAACAGTTATGTCTATCCCAACAACTATCATCAGGATTGGGGGTATCACCCGGATTTTTCATGGAGTAACAATCGAGATCAATTTTATGCTCCAAGTCCAACATACCCACCAGATTTCTCGTGTCCACCTCCACTACAACAGGAAGAACATTCAAATTGGGAGGAAGCCTTGGAAAAATTTAGTAAAGCTTCTGAAAAAAAGAACAAGGAACAAGACAAGAAAATGAATCAAGTAGAGCTGAATTTGCAAAGCGAAGGGGTGTCGATCAAGAATCTGGAAAATCAACTGGGGCAGATAGCACATGCGTTGAACAACCGTCCTCATTACACTTGGCTCTATGACATGGATCACGAGACTGATGATGAGCCCGAACCAAATCCGCAATCGAATGTGCCAAATGATATAGATGTTGAAAGAGAGAAAAGACTTGGAGACCAACAAAAGGAGATCGTCAAAGATCTAACTTTGAGTACCAACAAAGATGAGCCAATTTTGATAGTGTCTCATGTACCTTCTCCACCAAAGTTCAAGAATCTGGGCAGTTTTGCAAAACCATGCCCAATCGGCAGTCATGTCGTCGGCAAAGCTCTTGGTGACGTAAGAGCTAGTACAGTTGTGGAGTCATGGTGGGATGAAAAGGAGAAGATAGAGGAAGATTCCATTATATTTATTAAGCTTCAATGCCCCAATCTGATCATCGACATAATGGAGGAAACACATAGTGGTTTGCCATACTTAATGGGGATCCTATCTAAAAAGATCATGCTAGGTGACTTAAACGCAATGGCCATTACAATTGGGAACCTCCCAAAAGAGACATTGTTACTGATGGATGGATGGTTCCTTAATTTTCGAAGGGGAATTGGATAGAGAATTGAAGAAGTCAGGTTGAGACTATAAAACAAGCGCTTATTGGGAGGCAACCCAAGTTTAATTTTTATTTTTAGTTTTTATTAAGTTTTATATTAGTAGTTTTGAATTTGCATTTATTTAGGATTTAATAAAAGTGCTTCTATCATGGTTTTACAGGTTATTCAAGTCAAATTCAAGTGTGGTGCCTAATTTATTCCATGTGCTTAGCCTATTCTCCAAACTTAGTGGACAAGGAGGAAGATTGCTATATTTTTAGGGAAGTCCTCTGCTTTACTTTTTTATATTTCATCCATTGAGGACAATGTCTAGTTTAAGTTTGGGGGCATTTTAGTGTCGTATTGCATATAGTTAGTTATCTGCATAGTAGTCATTTTTTATGTGTTAGCATTGTGTTTTTTTAGGTTGCATATAATACATGGTAGTTATTTGCATATTCATATATGTATTGCATTAGTATGTGTTCATGCAGTATAATTACATTTTTTGGCATGAATCTGTGTGATAGGTTGGTGTGGTCTTAGCTCGGCCTATGATAAGATTGGTTTTGCATGTTAACTTGAACAGTGTTGATAATTGATGATGAGTTCTAATTTTAATCATGATGATAATCTTAGCCTGTATGAAACTTATGTAACCGGTTAGCACTTAAAGTTTAACTGTTTTAATCCACTTGGTTCAAGGGTTTCATAATTTGTTTCTGAGGGAAAATCTTGGTTAAAATTTAAGGAAATTAGTGAACTGGCGGTAA
Organism: Panax japonicus; assembly: GCA_020205505.1. NCBI lineage: Eukaryota > Viridiplantae > Streptophyta > Magnoliopsida > Apiales > Araliaceae > Panax > Panax japonicus. The sequence continues at coordinate 13,301,307 of CM035097.1, forward strand.
AGGTTGGAATGACGTAAAAGCTTGAGTTTGGGAGAATCTATGGGATATATATATAGAAAAAAGAAAATGAAAAAAAAAGAAAAAAAAGAAAAGAAATGATGAAAAGAAAAAAAAAGAATAAAAAATCCAGAAAAAGAGAATAAACACCGTGGCATGCTTGTCTAGTTTTGTGGCCTTTGTTACTTGGGTAAGTAAGCTCGAGGGGATTGTCTTTACACCTAGCGCCCTAAGGTCTTAATGGCTTGGGAGTCGTTGGTCGAAAGCTCGTTAAGGTAACACTGAAAAGCCTAAGGGAATAAGACATTGCACAGCCATGAGAAAAAAAAAAAATGAAAAAACACGAGAAAGAGCAAAAATGCCCTCGTGGTTGAATAAAAGTATAAATAAATCTTATATTTACCCTCAGACTTGGTAATTGCTTAGTTTTAATTGGAGTTGTCATGTTCACAAAAGTAATTGAATTGGAACTAAAATTTTCCTTCTAAGAAGTTTGTTATGTGATTATCTTGAACTGCGGTTAGTTAGAATGGTTAACAAGCACACACACACAACATGGGTGATGACAGGTTTGGATTGACTAATTGGTTAGAGTTATGGACTTTGACTTGATTGGATATATTGTTTGAGTATCATTGGTATCTTTGAGGCCTGTTGTTATATATCATACTGATTTATTACGGGATTCGTAGGTATATTAGGAAGTAGATCATGCATATGCATTCATGTAGTTGAGTTAGTTTTTTTATTTTTAGTTCTTTCGTGTTTTTACTTGAGGACAAACAAAGGTTTAAGTTTGGAGGTATTTGATGAGTGAGTTTTATACTTATAATTGAGTGCATTTGAGCTTAATCTTTTAGTTGATTTTAAGTGTTTGTGTCTATTCATGCATGTTTTACATTTTTTTGTAGGAATTTGGACAAAAGTTACATGGATCGACCTTTTGGGTGGCTAGATTCACGTTTTTGGCTTGTCATTTACACAACAATTACTTCAAAGCCAATTTTAGTATTTCTCAGGACCTTATTTCGTAAAACTCAAAGAACAAAAGTTGTAGATATACTTCTCCTCTTTCTGGAACATCTTGAATCATCAAAATCGGAGTTCAGACGAAGAAGTTATGGCCATTTTCCCAAAGGACGTCGAAGCAGAAAATGTCAGAACATGTGCCAGTGCCGGGGCGCCCATTTTTGGCCTATGCCCAGCGCCGGGGCGCTGGGGAGTAGTGTTTGAGCGTCGTGCCCAGCGCTGGGGCACTGGGGAAGTGCTTGGTGCGACCTGGACGCATTTTTGGGCGAATTTTGACACCTTTTTAACTCCAAATAAGATTGAGTTTGTTCCTAAGTTAAAAATTGGACTTGTAACCTATAAATACATGATGTAAGACATAAAATAAAGGGAGATTACATAACTTAGCTTAGATAAAATACTTCATTAGATTAGAATATAAACCCAAGTTCTTAATTAGCCATTGGAGATTGAAGCAAATTGAAGAACACTGAAGATCAAGACCAAGAGCAAGAGGGAAGCATCAGATTTACTGACAACAGATTCTATTCTCTTCTCTTATCATACTTTTATCTTTTAATGTCTATTCAGTTGTGAATTCTTGGTTTCAATTCATTAATATGAACTAACTCTTTTATTAAGATTTCAATTGAACCTTTTTTGTTTGTGAATTAATTATTTGATTTATTTCAATTATTTATGTCAATATGAATTGTTTATCTTGTCTTGTGCTTATTGCTTAATTATTTGATCAGTAATTACCTTGTTACTCTAGAAGGAATTGAAAGAGGAATTCTAGGGTTAGAACTGGGCATGATATCATGTTACTTAGTTATTTGCAAAGTGAATAATTAGGTTTGTGAATTGAATGAAAATATCTGTTCACCGCATATAACACATAAGGAATTGGGATTAGAAGGAGTTTAATTCAATTGTTTTGCATATGAATATAGCAAGATTAATCTGGATTAAATAGAAGTCATTTGATCACTTGGAAAAGGACTTTTAACATTTGAGAATTCCTGTTAAAAATTCAGTAGGCATAATAATTGGGATAATTTGATAATTTTTTTATAGTTCATAATTGGGGATATTGTAGTCTTAACCTTTATTCATTTGAATTCATTTATAAAGTAATTCAGTTTAATTAGTTAATTTAGTTTTCTTAATTAGAAAAATTACAATTTGCAGTTGTTTAAATAAAATTGATTTGGTTAAGAGTTAGTATTTGGTAATTTTTATTAAATAATTCCTCGTGAGAATGATACTTTTCTTATCACTTTATTACTTGTTGACCGTGTATACTTGCACATATTCATTGATTGCGAAATCGATCAACATGCGTCCCAACCATAATTTTAATAAAAATATTTAAATTTTGAAACTTCAATAATTCATAATAAATAGCCCTTTTATCAGGAAAAAACAAATTTTATGTCCATTCCATAGGAAATCGAATTCTCTACAACTTTGCAGAAGAAAGTTTTTCCAAATCCCAAACAGAAAATATCCGAAATCCACATACGGATGATTTTTAATACCTTCATTCCGATAAAATACTGATAAAATATCTCAACATTAATTCCATCATTTATAACCATAATAAATATATCGATCATTTATATCCACATAAAATAAATATTTTCTTATCATATAAATCAATAATTAATTATTTATAAATAATATTACAGAATCACAATTATGGCAACCAAGTCGTTCCCAGGAAAGAGAGGGCTTTCTATAAGACCCCAACTTTTATGAATAAAGAATAATTTTTTCAAAATATATTTTTGAGTATTATGGTGTGGATTTGATATAATATTATAGTCGTGGGTAATATTTACAAATTTTACAAAGTAAGCAAGTGGTTATATAATATTCGATTGGTCGGGGAATATTCGTTTTAACAGGAAATATTCGTACGACGGCACAATCATTGGTGGACCCCACAACGGAAGTATTGTCGTAGTTAGAAAACGACAAAATTATCTTTCTATAAAAATAACGGTAGAGATGTTACCGTTAAAACTGTTGAACTACCCGGTAGTAAAAGTACATTAATACGCGTGGTTGCATAGTAGCACACGATATTGATTATTGATGCTTATGTGAGAAGTCACTCAATTATTGCTACAGTAATTACTGCATCATATCTCTCATATTATTGATTCAATTATTGTTATAGTATCATCTGCATAATATGATATATTATTAAATCAATAATTGAGACGGCAAAGTTATTCATATTATTATTTGCAATATTGACAATGTCTAGAAGTTCTGTCAAGGAGAGGTTTGGTCACCTAATTGCGCGCCAATAAAGAGAAATCCTTATCAGAAAGCCCCCTCTTTCCTGGGAACGACCTGGTTGTTAAATATTGTGAATTATAATATTAATGATGAATAAGTTCGTGTTGATTAAAGATGAATTTGATAGTTTCATTGTGTTGGAATTAATTGTGTTAGTGGAAATCGACATTTGTTTCGATAATAATTGATGTCTGGAGGTTATATTGTTCAATCGGGTATTTGGGACACTTTTCGTGTCGAGTTACTATTCATGAGTTACTATTTACGGGGTACTATTCACCCGTAAAATATATTTCTTTTCGGTCCAAATCATTTTTGGGTACAATATTATTCCATGAGGAGATGTGCTAATTTTTTAGACCGTTGGTTGAAGATATAATAGTAAATCAATATAGATCGCTGGTTTAAAGTTTTAATAGTAAATCAGTACGGACCGTTGCTTTAAGTTTTAATAGTAAACCAATATAGACCATCCGTTAAAAGTAAATCAATCTGGACCGTTCATGGATTAGTTACTATTCAGTCCATTCTCCTATAAATAGAAGCTCATTCCTTCATTATTTCTTACGAATTCACTGAAACTCTAGAGAGAGAAACTATAGAGAGAAAGAAGAAAAGTATTCTGCTACTTCACTACTCCAATATCCAGTTTCTTCTAAGGTAAGGGAGATTATTTGTTGTGCTCGTAAGGGGTATTATTTCTTTCTTATTCATGAAGAGAACTTCTATTATTCCATTTTTTATTATTCTGTTGAAATAATCTGTATACGCGGGCTACCCTATACTTGCTAAAATTCTTCTGTTATTCCATTCTTTATCATTATGTTGGAATAACCTGTCTATGCGAAGTACCGCATACATGGTAAAATTCTTCTGTCATTCCATTATTTATTATTCTGTTGGAACATCCTGTCTGTGCGTTTACGCTGGACCTGGTTCCATTATTTATTATTCTGTCGGAATATCCTGTCTATGCGTTTACGCCGGACCTGGTTCCATTAATTATTATTCTGTCGGAATATCCTGTTTGTGCGTTTATGCTGGACCTGGTTCCATTATTTATTATTCTATAGGATAGCCCGTGTATAAAGGTTATTCCAATAGAATAATAAAGAATGGAATAACAGAAGTTCTCTTCATGGATAAGAAAAAAATAATACTCCCTACCTTGGAAAAACTGGATACTGAAATAGTGAGGTAGAAGACTTCTCTTCTTCTTTCTCTCTATAATTTCTCTCTATAATAATCACTCTAAAGCTTTTGTGAATTGGTGAGAAATGAAGGAAGAATGAGCTTCTATTTATAGGAAAATATAGTTTTGATAATTGCACATTTTGGGGCTCGAAAAATTACAGTACAATACCTCTAACTTTTCTTTCATTTTTAATTTAGTCCTGTAAGTATTATCAAACTTGCACCACCTCCCCTAAAAGTACATAATGTGAATCAATAGTTCAATCATGTGAATCAATAGTATAATCATGTGAAAAATACGAATTACAGTATAGTATCTCCATCTATACCTCCATTTTTAACTTAGTCATGCAAGTATTATCAATCTTGCACCACCTCCCCTGATAGTAAATAATGTGATTCAATAGTACACAAATGTGAACAAATAGTTATATAAGTATGTGAATTAGTAGCAATTAATTTCTCATTTATCCGATAAATTATCCGATTTATCAATATAACCCCTAGACATCAATTATCATCGGAATAGATGTCGATTTCCACTAACACTAATAATCCCACCACAATGGAACTATCAAAATTCATTTTTAATCAACACAACTTATTCATCATTAATATTATAACTCACAATATTTAACAACCAGGTCGTTCCCAGGAAAGAGGAGGTTTCTGATAAGGATTTCTCCTTATTGGCGCCCAATTAGGTGACCAAACCTCTACTTGACAGAACTTCTAGACATTGTCAATATTGCAAATAATAATATGAATAACTTTGTCGTCTCAATTATTGATTTACTAATATAAAATATTATGCAAATGATATTGTGACAATAATTGAATCAATAATATGAGAGATATGATGTAGCAATTACTGTAGCAATAATTGAGTATAATTGAGTGACTTCTCACGTAAGCATCAATAATCAATACCGTGTGCTACTATGCAACCACGCGTATTACTGTACTTTTAACATCAGGTGTTTTAATAGTTAATGGTAAAACTTCCGCCGTTATTTTCATAATGTATTTTTGTCTTTTTCTTAATCCGACAATAATTCCGTCGTGGGGGTCCACCAATGATTGTGTCGTTATACGAATATTCCCTGTTAAAACGAATATTCCCCGACCAATCGAATATTATATAACAACTTGCTTACTTTGCAAAATTTGTAAATATTACCCACAACTATAACATTATATCGAATCCACACCATAATATTCAAAAATATATTTCGAGAAAATTTAATCTTTATTCAAAAAGTTGGGGTCTTACAACCTCCCCTTCTTATGAAATATCATCCTCGAAATTAGGGTGCGTACCTGGTATATCGAAGAGGTAAGGATATCTTGATTTCATCTCAGATTCTAACTCCCAGGTCATTTCTTCCACATCGTGGTTTTTCCACAAAATTTGACTTGAGGTATAACCTTAGAGCATAGAATATGATCCTTTTTATCCAAGATTTTAATAGGTAACTCTTCATATGTTAAATCTTCCTCTATCTCATCTGGTTCTAATTCAATAATGTGGTTCGGGTCTTTCACATATTTACGTAACATAGATATGTGAAAAACGTTATGAACACGAGACATATATGGCGGTAAAGCGAGTCTATACGCCATAGTTCCTACTCGACCGAGGATTAAAAATGAGCCAATGAATCGAGGGTTGAGCTTTCCTCTCTTTCCAAATCTCGTAACTCCCTTCCATGGAGCAACACGTAATAACACATGATCTCCAATATTGAATTCCATGTCCTTTCGATGAAGATCAGCATAACTCTTTTGTCGATCTTGTGAGGTTTTTATACGTTGTCCGATCGTTTGAATCTTTTTCGTAGCATACGTATAAACTCCGGTCCCAACAACGTTGCTTCACCCACCTCATCCCAGCATACTGGAGAATGACACTTTCTTCCATACAATGCCTCAAATGGAGCCATGCCAATACTTGCTTGATAACTGTTGTTGTAGAAAAACTCAACCAATGGTAGGAACTTATCCCAACTTTGTGACGCCCCCAAAATAGGTATACAACACCCATTCCGAGTTGCCAAATAAATGGTACAGAAAGCAAACTACAACTTCAATAATACAATTGTCGTGCAAAGTACGACAACACATACTGTGAGTTTAAATACAAATATTCTTCTAGACAATATCCACACTCAAATAAGTCCTCATTATAATTATTCAAACACTATTTTACAGAAATAGTGAGGACTGCTAAAACATCTTTCTAGAACCATCACTCCGTACCCCGACTAGTTCCTGCTATGTTCTCACCTCCTGAGAAAAATGGAACAAAAAGGAAAAGGGTGAGCTCAACTAGCCCAGTAACAAATATTATGACTAAGATAATATAAAATAAATTATCGTTAGTCTTCAACAGGGAAAAATCTGATAAAATATAATAGACAACAAGTTTTAGATCAACAACTACAGCGGAAACAACAATCCATTATTAGAGTTAAGTAGAGAATGAATTATACTATCTTCTAAGATTTAAAAGTCCATCATCAATATTTTATTCCTGTAACAACAATCAATATACATCTTTAATCAATATTCATCTTTGCACTATATGCCAAAGATATTCATTTGTATCACCAGTTGGTCATGTTCATCTCAACACCTGTTCACATTCGCACTACGGGCCAAAGATATTCATCAGTTAATCATTCATCTTTGCACTACAGGCCAAAGATATTCAGTAATATCATCATTTAGGACTGAGGATGATGAAAAATATTTTAAAGAAAATGAATCCAGTGAGACAGAAGGACAAATAGTAAGGATTCATATAACAGTTTATCCAAGATCAATAATACTCCATAATAACCAATTTTGAAGCAAAATTCAAGAATAAAGATCAAAACATGGATACAATCAAAGATAGTAACCATAATAGACATCTTGGACAAAAAGAAGAAAATTTCATTTTTCGGTGAATAGTGTCGTATTCGTGAATAGTGCCGTATACGTGAATAGTAATCCCGACACAAAAAGTTCCAAATTTGATAAAAAGTTTATACCAACATTTCGGTATAATGATATTGAAGAAAATATCATTTTAAGAAGAATATAACACCCCTTACCTCAAAATATCAGTACTTCCGATCGGAATATCGGTATAAGGCTGAAGAAAACTTGGACTGATGAATAAAAACTCACAAAATATCTAAATACTCACAAAATACACTCAATAATCTAGAGAGAGAAAGTGAGAAAGCTTATGTTTCTGGTGTGATTTTCAATTCTAACTTAGCCGTCTATTTATAGGAAAATGTTAGCAGACTTGACCTGCAACATGATGGCTTTACCTGCTACTATTCTCACCCACCACATTTGAAATAAAATTCAGCACATTTCTTCACCAACCACAAGTGGGGCTCACTCAATTCTAGAATTTTCCACCAAAATGCTAAATTCGGATACTTCAACAATTTCTGAACAAGTCACCTCTTAAAATTCATAACAAATCACACGTTCATTTTTAATGGTTAAAAATTTGTGGACATATACTCAACTTATATATGTATAACATATCCAAAAATTAAAACGATCCAACGATCGGATTAAAAATTATAACTCACGCAATATATCTCAAAAACACTGGTTTAATTTTTTAATACCTTCATTCTGACAAAAATACTGATAAAACACCTCAACATTAACTCTTTCATTTTTAACCACAGTAAATATATCCAACATTTATATCGACATAAAATAAATATTTCCTTATTATATGAATCAATAATTAATTATTCACAAATAATATTACAGAATCATATTTATGACAACTAGGCCGTTTCCAGGAAAGAGGGGGCTTTCCAATAAGAATTTCTCCTTACTGGCGTGCAATTAGGTGACCAAACCTCTCCTTGATAGAACTTTTTAGATATTGCCAATAATGCTATCTAATAATATTATTCAAATAATATGAATTATTGATCTGATAATGGGAAATACTGTGCAGTGACATTTATTAAAACAACAATAATATAAAATATCAACGCAGCAATTATTGAATCAATAAAATAAAATATTGAACAGTAACTACTGTAACAATTATTGAGTAGTGCCTTCTTATGTAAGGATCAATAATTCATCAATACTGTACATCCACGCTTATTACTGTATTTTTACCACCGGGTATTCCAACAGTTTTAACGGTAACAACTACGCCGTTATTTATAAAAACTCAAACTTGTCGTTTTCCTCATCCGACAATTATTCTGTTATGGGAACAAATGTCTGCGCCGTCGTACGAATATTCCCCGACAACAAGAATATTCCACGACCAAATGAATATTCCCCGATAATAATGACTATTCCCCGACAATAATGACTATTTTATAACCACTTGCATATTTTGAAAAATTTGCACATTTCACCCATAACCAGATAATTATATCAAATTAATACCTTATTATTCACAATAATAATTAGAGAAAATTTAATTTTATTTATAATAAGTTGGGGTCTTACAACCTCCCCTCCTTATGAAATTTCGTCCTCGAAATTGACATACGTACCTGGTGTTTCGAAAAGGTGAGGATACCTCGCTTTCATTTCTGATTCCAACTCCCAGGTCATTTCTTCAATAGCATGGTTTCTCCACAAAACCTTAACTTGTGGTATAACCTTGGTGCGTAGGACATGCTCTTTCCTATCCAAAATCTTAACAGGTACTTCTTTGTACGTTAAATCTTCGGCTATCTCGTCTGGTTCTAAGGCAAGAATATGGTTCGGGTATTTCACATATTTACGAAGCATGGATATGTGAAAAACATTATGAACATGAGACATACTTGGAGGTAATGCGAGTCTATAGGCCACATTTCCTATTCGGTCAAGAATCTAAAATGGACAAACAAATCGTGGATTGAGCTTTCCTCTATTTCCAAATCTTGTAACTCCCTTCCATGGAGCAACACGTAACAATACATGATCTCCAATATTAAACTCCACGTCCTTTCTATGAAGATCAGCATAACTCTTTTGTCGATCTTGTGAGGTTTGAATACGTTGTCGAATCATTTGGATCTTTTCTGTAGTCATGCGTACTAATTCTGGTCCCAACAACGTTGGTTCTCCCACCTCTTCCCAGCATACTATAGCATGACACTTTAATCCATACAACGCCTCAAATGGAACCATGCCTATACTTGCTTGATAACTGTTTTTGTAGGAGAATTCCACCAGTGGTAAGTACTTATCCCAACTTCCTTTAAAATCTAGGACATAAAGTCTTAATAGATCTTCAAGGGTTTGAATAGTCCTCTCTGATTGTCCATCTGTTTTAGGATGGTATGCCAAACTAAATCGTAAATTCGTGCCCATAGCTTTCTGTAAGCTAACCCAAAATCGTGAAGTGAATCTTGGATCACGATCCGAAACTATGGATACTGGCATGCCATGCAATCTCACAATCTCATTCACGTACATAATAACAAGACGTTCAAGGGAATAAATCTCACGTATCGGCAAGAAATGGGTAGACTTGGTTAATCTATTAACAATAACCCAAATAACATCTATGCCTTGAGAAACTTTGGGAAGACCTGTAACGAAATCCATAGTAATGTGTTCCCACTTCCATTTTGGAATCTCAAGTGGTTGTAATGGACCCTTTGGCACCTGATGCTTCGTCTTTACACGTTGACAAGTTAAACACCTCGAGATAAACTCCGCGATCTCTCTCTTCATATTGTTCCACCAAAATGTATGTCTAATATCATGATACATTTTGGTACTCCCATGATGGATTGCAAATGGTGTGATGTGTGCCTCCATCATGATTCTATGCTTCAAGTCAGAATTATTAGGAACACAAAGTCTGGAGTTGAATCCAAGTATTCCTTCTTCATCGATTCTTGCTTCTGGAATATCACCTTCTTGCACTTTCTTCTTCATACGCATTAGCTCCATGTCCGTAGCTTGAGCAGCTTTAACTTTATCGATTAAAGTCGGTTCTACTCGTATATTTGTCATCATCATGTGGGTCCCTGGAGTCTTTAATTCTACCTCCATCCTTTGCAAGTCATACATAATGGGCCTTTGTATTGACAATATCGCACTCGTACTCGCATATGATCTTCTACTCAATGCGTCAGCTACTACGTTCACTTTTCCAGGATGATATTGAATAGTGTGATCGTAATCTTTTAATAGTTAAAGCCAACGTCGTTGCCGCATGTTGAGTTCTTTTAGGGTGAAAAAATATTTGAGGCTTTTATGGTCCGTATAAATCTCCACTTTCTCCCCATACAAGTAGTGTATCCAAATTTTCAACGCGAATACAACTACTGCCAACTCTAGATCATGAGTAGGATTATTCCACTCATATTCTTTGAGTTGTCGTGAGGCATAGGCTATGATTTTTCCATGTTGCATGAGAACGCATCCTAACCCTTTGCCTGAAGCATCGCTGTATATAACAAATCCATCCGTACTAGATAGTATTGCCAGAACAGGTGCCGAAATGAGTCTCCTCTTGAGCTCTTGGAAACTCTTCTCGCATTCCTCGCTCCATACTAATTTTGTATCTTTCTAAGTCAGCTGAGTTAACGGAGTAGCGATTCGAGAAAATCCTTCCATGAATCTCCGATAATAACCAGTTAAGCCCATATAGCTACGCACTTCAGTCAACGACTTTGGTTGCTCCCAACTTTGTACTGCTTCAATCTTTGCCGGGTCAACAGATACTCTATGTTTTGACACCACGTGCCCAAGGAACGCTACTTCCTCAAGCCAGAACTCACATTTCTTGAGCTTGGCATAAAGCTTGTTTTCACGAATTCTTTCAAGTATCAGCTTCAAGTGGTGCTCATGATCTTCACGACTTTTGGAATAGATGAGGATGTCATCAATTAAGACAACAACAAACTGATCCAAATATTCCTTGAATACACGGTTCATCATATCCATGAAAGCAGTAGGAGCATTAGTCAATCCAAAAGAAATGACAAAGAATTCATAATGCCCGTACCGAGTTCTGAAGGCAGTCTTTGGAATATCCTCAGTTTTAATCTTCAGCTGATGATATCCAGAACGAAGATCGATCTTTGAAAAGAATTGTTCTCCTTGCAACTGGTCGAACAGGTCATCAATGCGAGGTAGCGGATACCTATTCTTGATGGTGACATGGTTTAATTCTCGGTAGTCAATACAAAGTCGCATACTTCCGTCTTTCTTCTTTACGAATAAAACAGGAGCACCCCAAGGAGATGTACTAGGACGAATGAAATCTATGTCTAACAATTCCTGTAGTTGGAATTTTAACTCCTGAAGTTCAATAGGAGCCATTCGACATGGGGTTTTAGAAATGGGTTTTGTACCCGGCTCAAGGTCAATAAAGAATTCAACAGCACATTCTGGGGGTAGACCGGGAAGTTCTTCAGAAAATACATCAGGAAATTCTCTAACAACAGAAATATTATTCAAATCTGACTTGTCTCTGTTCAAATCCATAACACGGGCTTGATATGATAGTGATTGATTTTAGTGGTTTAGTTGTTTGAATTCGTATGACAGGTTGATTAGGAATATGAAAACTAACAACCTTACGAAAATAATCTATTTTAGCATGATGAGTGGTTAACAAATCAATTCCTAAAATCACATCAAAAGAAAGTATCTTTAATGAGATAAGATCAACAGGTAATGTGATAGTGCCAACTTGGAACGCAAGATTTATAAACTGTGGATGTAACGAAAGTTTCACCCAACGGAGTCTCAACTGATAAATCAAAGTCTAATTTCACCGGAGTCAAGTTTAAACGTTGAGCACAAGCATGAGAGATAAAAGAATGGGTAGAACCGGTATCTAGTAAGATATAAACTTTGCAAGAGTTCAAGATTATCTTACCCGTAATCACCTCGTTCGGGTTCCTCGCCTTTTGGTCTGTCACGACAAACGCTCTTCCAGGAACCGTTGATTTTGACTTATCCGGGACAGCCCTCGGCGTCACCATCCCCGTTGAACTTGGTTTTGCTACAGAACAATCCCGAGCTATGTGGTCTTCCTTTCCACAGTTGTAACATACCTTGGATTGTTGTGGACAGTTTGGCCTGATATGTCCATCTTTCCCGCATTTGTAATATCTAACTGGCGGTGGTTCTCCTCTCCTAGAATTTGTTGTTGGTGCTGGTGTTGCTGCTGATGTCTTCTCGTCATTGTTAAATCTCCTCTTTTTAAAATTTCCACTTGACTCACCACTCCTATTATCATGGCCACAATGACCACCCGAGTGGTTACTGCCTTTGTTCGTATTTTTCCCTCCTCGTTGGTTATCATCGCTCTAATGACTGCTGTCATCAGTATGACCCTGGTTGTGGTCCTTCGGTTGCACATACTCATTATCTCGCTCTAATAATTGAGCCCTATTTACAACATCTGAATATAAAGAAAATTTATGAGATATAAGATATTTCCGAATCTCGGGCTTTACACCTCTCAGAAACATCCTTGTCATTCGTTCCTCATTTTTGACCAAATGAGATGCAAACCTGGATAACTTTGCAAACTTCGCCTCGTACTGGGATACCATCATGTTGTTTTGTTCCAGTCTGATAAACTCCACCTCCTTCATATAACGAATACTTTCAAGAAATTATTTGTCATTGAATAGTTTCTAAAATGTTTCCCAAGACATGCTGAGTGCGGCTGGCTGGGTATACTTCACAGACTCCCACCAGTAGTCTGCCTCACCGCGGAACATAAAGGTGGCGAATGGAACCTTCTGTTCCTCCGCGCATCCCAAGACATCGAATATCTTGGTAATTTGCTTGACCTACGTTTTCGCCATGATCGGATCTGGCTTTCCCTTAAATTCTGGTGGTCCCAACTCTTTGAACTGCTTGGTTGTGACAAGCCGCGCATTGCTAGCATTTCCACCCGTATTCTGTGCACAAGTTTCCCTCGTTTGGTTTTGCATAAAATGCAAAAAACTTCTGAACATCCCATCATTCATCATTTTTTCGGTAGTGTTGTTTACAGGAGGATTATTGCCTTCCTGTTGCACGTTCTCCTGGTTTGTAACTAAAGGTTGTTCCACAGTCTCAAACACTCTATTATTAACGTTCTCAGCAGCCATTCTTAAATACTGCCATAAAACAAGGGTTAATTAAACAAATTAACATATCACATAATATCCATATATTATGACTGACCAACAAATAAGCTTAGATAGGACACACTAGCGAAGGATTTACTCATCTCTCCCCTCCTAGTTCTATTCCCCGATCTCCGCCAGAGACCATATCCCTAAGCTTTGATACCAACTGTGACACCCCCAAAATAGGTATACAACACCCATTCTGAGTCGCCAAATACATGGTACAGAAAGCAAACTACAACTTCAATAATACAATTGTCGTGCAAAATACGACAACACATACTGTGAGTTTAAATACAAATATTGTCTTCTAGACAATATCCACACTCAAATAAGTCCTCATTACAATTATTCAAACACTATTTTACAGAAATAGTGAAGACTGCTAAAACATCTTTTTAGAACCATCACTCCGTACCCCGACTAGTTCCTACTATGTTCTCACCTCCAGAAAAAATGGAACAAAAAGAAAAAGGGTGAGCTCAACTAGTCCAGTAAAGAATATTATTGTAAAACCCCAACTTTTTGAATAAAGATGAATTTTCTATAAATATTATTTTTGAATATTATGGAGTAAAATTGATATAATGTTATAGTTGTGGATAATATTTATAAATTTTGCAAAGTATGCAAGTTGTTATATAATATTCGATTGGTTGGGGAATATTCGTTTTAACAGGGAATATTCGTATAATGGCACAATCATTGGTGGACCCCACAACAGAATTATTGTCGGATTGAGAAAACGACAAAAATACTTTATGAAAATAACGACGGAAGTTTTACCGTTAACTGTTGAAACACCCGGTGTTAAAAGTACAGTAATACGCGTGGTTTCATAGTAGCACACGGTATTGATTCTTGATACTTATGTGAGAAGTCATTCAGTCTTGTTCAATTATTGCTATAGTAATTGTTGCATAGTATCTCACGTTATTTGATTCAATTATTGACGATATTTTATATATTGTTAAAATCAATAATTTAGACAACAAAGTTATTAATATTATTATTTGCAATATTAACGATGTCTAGAAGTTCTGTCAAGGAGAGGTTTGGTCACCTAATTGCGCGCCAATAGGGAAAAATCCTTATTAGAAAGCCCTCTCTTTCCTGCGAACGACCTGGTCGATTAATATTGTGAATTATAATAAAGATGATAAATGTTGTTAAAGTTATTAAGGTGATTTTTATAAAGTTTGCTTATTTTATGGATTCCTATTTACCCATTTTTCAAAATAGTCGGTAGAAATTTTTTAATATAATAAAGGTGGTGGCCCACGAGTGGGGCCCATGTGTGTTACAAAGTCTTGGGAGATGGAAATTTTGGTTACGTGAATTGGGGGGGGGGGTGAGTACAATTATTAGATATATATATATATATATATATATATATATATATATATATGTGTGTGTGTGTGTGTGTGTGTTTATAACATATGTTTATATATATATATATATATATATATATATATTTATATTATAAATTTGTTACTTGAAGAAAAAAAAGTCAGTTGCCTGGTGGGAAAGGGGCAGTGATGGACGGGAGGAGTATTATGATATATATATATATATATATTATATATAAATTTTGTTTTATTATATAATTATAAATAAAATATATTATATTTTATTTAAAAGATTTTACTTTAAATTTGGACTGTCAGATTAAAATAAATCAATCTGGACCGTTCATATGTTAGTTACTATGCATTCCATTTTCTTATAAATAGAAGCTCATTCCTTCATTATTTTCTTACGAATTCACTGAACTCTAGAGAGAGAAACTATAGAGAGAGAGAGACTATAGAGAGATAGAAGAAAAGTATCCTGCTACTTAACTACTTTTATATTCAGTTTCTTTTACGGTAAGGGATATTATTCTTTTGTATTTAAGAAAAAAACTTATGTTATTCCATTTCTTTATTATTCTGTTGGAATAACCTGTATACGCGGAATACCCTATACGTGGTGACATTCTTCTATTATTTTGTCTTTCTTATTCCGTTGGAACATCCTGTCTGTGCTATACGCCGGACCTGGTTCCGTTTTTATTATTCTGTCTTTATTATTTCGTTGGAACATCCTGTCTGTGCTTTACGCCGGGCCTGGTTCCGACTTTATTATTTCATTCTTTATTATTCTGTTGGAACATCTTGTCGGTGTGATTTTCACCTGACCTGGTTCCATTATTATTATTTTGTTGGAATAACCTGCCTATGCGAAGTAACGCATGCATGGTGATTTCTGTTGTTATTCCATTCCTTATTATTCTCAGTTGGTTAAAATTTTGAATTCTATACTCCATGAAATTAGTGGAATATCCTTGATATTTGCGCTTCATCCAGTATTTTTCATGAAAATATTCTTCTGAGAAATCTTGAATTTTACTCTACAAAGCAGTATCAAGTTGACAATTTGGACGTTATTAGTTCCTGAATAACTTTATTCTTGAACTTGTTTTATTGAATTCTTATATCATTGTCATCATCCTTATGTTTATATTTTTTTTGAAAGTCATATGTGGCCTGTAAAGCTTGGATGGACTTGGTATGATTATGACCAGAGATTATTCGGTGTAATCATGACCGTAATGTTACAAATGATGTGTAAAAAGTCCTCATTGGCCCGTAGTGCATTGATGGACAGTTGTTGGCATGACCATGACTATCGATGAATACACAAATATCCTTGGCCCGTAGTGCATGGAATTTGTGGTCGTGACCCTAATGAATATCCTTAGTCGTAGTGCAGGGATGATGTGGATTATTTATTAAGCTGAGTCTCAGCGATAAAAGTGATGAAAAACTTTTTAAATCATAAAAGATAGTAGATTCTATTCTCTACTTGACTCTTTTAATGGATTGCTTGATCCGCTGCAGTTAAACTTGATGTTGTTATATTTTATCAGTTTAACACTGTTGAAGGCTAACGATAATTTATTCTGCATTATCTTAGTCATAATATTTCTTATTGGGCTAGTTGAGCTCACCCTTTCTTTCACTGTTCTCTTCAGGAAATGAGAACATAGCAGGGATTAGTCGGAGAACTGAGTGATGGTCCAGAGGATAGCATTAGTAGTTCTCACTATTCTGTGAAATAGTGTGTTAATAATTATAATGAGGACTCCTTTTGAGTTTGTATAATCTCTAGTAGACAATAATTGTATTCAAATTCACAGTTATGTTTTGTCGTATTGTACACGACAGTTGTATTAGTAAATTGTATTTGAATTTTGTACCATGTATATGGCGACCAAAGATGGGTGATGTATACCTAATTTTGGGGGCGTCACAGTTGGTATCAAAGCTCAGGAATATGATCCATGGCTAAGATGTGAGACTAGAACTAAGAGGGGGGAGTCGGGGAATTCCTTCGCTAGTATGACCTACTTAAATTTATTTTGTATTTAAATTGGTTGGTCAGAGTTTAGAGATATTATGTTACATGTCAATTAACCTTTGTTTTGTGGAAGTATCTGAAAATGAAATCCGAAAATGTTGAGAATAGCAATGGAGCACAAGAGACCGTTGAGTCTCCACATATCAATAATCAGGAGAATGTGCATCAGGAAGGCGACAATCCTCATACAAACAACAAAACTGACCAAATGATGAATGATGGATTGTTCAGAGGCTTTATGCAATTCATGCAACAATAGGCGAGAGCGGCTCCTGTCCAAAATGTAGGTGGAAACACTGGAAACTCTTTGACGGTCACTGCTAAACAGTTCAAGGAGCTGGGACCACCAGAGTTTAAGGGAGAGCCAAAACCACTTATGGCGAAAGCATGAATAAAGCATATCACCAAGATATTTGATGTCTTGGGATGCTCCGAGGAGCATAAGGTTCCCTTTGCCGCCTTTATGTTGTGCGGAGAGGCAAATTACTGGTGGGAATCGGTAAAAAGTACTAAACCTGCCGTACTGAAGAAGTCTTGGGAGAAGTTCCAAGAGCTATTCAACGACAAATACTTTCACGAAAATATTCGTCACATGAAGGAGGTGGAGTTTATCAAATTGGAGCAAAACAATATGACCGTGTCGCAATACGAGGCAAAATTTGCGGAGTTATCTCGGTTTGCATCCCACTTAGTGGATAATGAAGAGAGAATGGCGCGAATGTTTTTAAGAGGTTTGAAGCTGGAGATACGTCAACATCTTATTTCTCATAAACTGTGTTTGTATTCAGATGTTGTAAATAGGGCTCAGTTGGTGGAGCGCGATAACGAGTCAACGCAACCAAAAGAGAGTAGTCTACAAAATGATAATACC
This sequence comes from Panax japonicus, assembly GCA_020205505.1. NCBI lineage: Eukaryota > Viridiplantae > Streptophyta > Magnoliopsida > Apiales > Araliaceae > Panax > Panax japonicus. The sequence goes on from CM035097.1 coordinate 13,319,211, forward strand.
AGTGAGATCAGTCATCGAAGCGGTGACAACAAGCATGAAGGGAATCAACAGGCCAAAAATGGTAACCACTTCGGTGGTAATCAGGGCCAAAACAATAAGAATGGATATTTCAAGAAGAGGAGATTCAACAATGATGGAAAGACGTCAGCACCAGCACCCATTGTTAAGGAAGGAGAAAGACCACCTATCATATGCTTCAAATGCGGAGGGGAGGGACACATCAGTCCAAATTGCGCGATGCCATTTAAAGCATGTTATAATTATGGAAGAGAAGGTCACTTAGCCCAATTTTGTCGTTCACTGAAGACAAATTCAGCTAGGATCCTTTGGTCCCAGAAAAGTCAAAGTCGGTAGTGCAAGGGAGAGCGTTTGTTGTCACCTCCCAGAAAGCAAGGAACTCGAATGAGGTCATCACGGGTAAGCTTATCATAAACTCTAGCGAAGTCTACACTTTATTTGATACCGGTTCTATCCATTCTTTTATTTCTCCTACTTGCGCTCAACGATTAAATTTGACTCCGGAGAAATTAGACTTTGATTTATCTGTGGAAACTCCGTTGGGAGAAACCTTCATTACATCCACAGTTTATAAGTCTTGTTTGGTTCAAGTTGGTACCCACACATTACCTGTCAATCTTATTGCATTAAAAATACTTGAATTTGATGTAATTCTAGGGATTGATTGGTTAACTACTCATCATGCAAAAATTAATTGTTTTCGTAAGGTTGTTAGCTTTCATATTCCTAATCGACCTATTATGCGAATTCAAGCAACCAAACCATTAAAATTAATCACTGTCATCTCAAGCCATAAAGCTATTCGTTTATTGAAAAACGGATGTCAAGCTTTCTTAGCTCATGTCATGGATCTAAACAAAAATACGTCAGTTTTGAATGATATTTCAATTGTTAATGAATTTTCAGACGTTTTCCCTGAAGAACATCTTGGCCTACCCCAAGAGCATGAAATTGAATTTTGTATCGACCTTGAACCCGGTACAAAACCCATTTCCAAAGCCCCATATCGAATGACTCCTATTAAACTTCAAGAGTTAAAGACCCAACTGCAGGAATTGTTAGATATTGGCTTTATTCGTCCTAGTACTTCTCCATGGGGTGCTACTATTCTATTCGTGAAGAATAAAGATGGGAGTATGTGACTTTGTATTGATTATCGAGAGTTGAATCATCTCACCATCAAAAATAGGTACCCATTGCCACATATTGGTGACCTGTTTGGCCAGTTGCAAGGAGCACAATTCTTTTCAAAGATTAATCTTCGTTCTGGATGTCATCGATTGAAGATTAGAACCGATGAAATTCCAAAGACGGCTTTTAGAACACGGTACGGGCATTATGAATTCCTATTCATGTCCTTTGGATTGACTAATGCTCCTGCTGCCTTCATGGATATGATGAATCGAGTATTCAAGGAATATTTGGATCACTTTGTTGTCGTCTTTATTGATGACACCCTCATATATTCCAAAAGCCGTGAAGATCATGAGGAACACTTGAGGCTGATACTCTAAAAGCTTCATGAATACAAGCTTTATGCCAAGTTAAAGAAATATGAGTTCTGGCTTGAGGAAGTAGCATTCTTTGGGCACGTGGTATCAAGTCATGGAATATCTGTCGACCCAACAAAGATTGAAGCTATTCAAAGCTGGGAGCAACCTAAATCAGTGACCGAAGTACTTAGCTTTCTCGGCTTAGCTAGTTATTATCAGAGATTCATAGAAGGGTTTTCTCGAATCGCTACTCCACTAACTCAGCTGACACGGAAAGATACAAAGTTCGGTTGGAGCGAGGAATGTGAGAAGAGTTTTTAAGAACTCAAGAGGAGACTCATTTCAGCACCTGTTCTGACAATACCATCTGGTTCGGAGGGATTTGTCATCTAAATTGGTGCTTCGGGCAAAGGGCTAGGATGTGTTCTCATACAACATGAGAAAGTCATAGCCTATGCCTCACGACAACTCAAAGAATATGAGAGGAATTATCCTACTCATGACCTAGAGTTAGCAGCTGTTGTCTTCGCACTTAAAATTTGGAGGCATTACTTGTATGGGGAGAAAGTAGAGATCTTTACGGATTATAAAAGCCTCAAATATTTCTTCACTCAAAAGGAACTCAACATGCGACAACGACGTTGGCTTGAACTGTTGAAAGATTATGATCATACCATCTAATACCATCCTGGAAAAGCGAACGTGGTAGCTAACACATTGAGTAGAAGATCATATGCGGGTACGAGTGCAATATTATCAACGCAAAGGCCCATTTTGTATGACTTGTAAAGGATGGAGATAGAGATAAAGACTCTAGGGACCCACGTGATGATGGCAAATATACGAGTAGAACCAACTTTAATTGATAAAATTAAAGATGCTCAAGTTACAGATCTAGAGCTGATGCGTATGAGGAAGAAAGTGCAAGAAGGTGCAATGCCGGAAGCAAGAATCGATGAAGAAGGAATACTTCGAGTCAACTCCAGACTTTGTGTTCCTAACGACCCTGATTTAAAGAATAAAATCATGATGGAGGCGCACAACACACCGTTTATAATCCATCCCGGGAGTACCAAAATGTATCGTGATCTTCGACATACATTTTGGTGTAGCAATATGAAAAGAGAGATAACAGAATTTATCTCAAGGTGTTTAACTTGTCAACGAGTCAAGGCGGAGCATCAAGTACCAAAAGATCCATTGCAACCACTTGAAATTCTAGAATGGAAGTGGGAGCACATTACCATGGATTTCGTTACTGGTCTTCCTAAAGTTTCTCAAGGTATAGATGTGATTTGGGTCATTGTTGATAGATTGACCAAGTCTGCTCATTTCTTACCGATACGAGAAACTTATACACTTGAACGTCTTGCTCGTATATACATAAACGAGATTGTAAGACTGCATGGTATGCCAGTATCCATAGTTTCTGATCGAGACCCAAGATTCACTTCACGATTTTGGGTTAGTTTGCAGAAAGTTATGGGCACAGATTTATGATTTAGCTCGGCATATCATCCTCAGACGGATGGACAGTCGGAGAGGACTATTCAAACTCTTGAAGATCTATTAAGACTCTGTGTCCTTGATTTCAAGGGAAGTTTGGACAAGTTCTTATCATTGGTGGAGTTTTCCTACAACAACAGTTATCAAGCAAGTATTGACATGGCTCCATTTGAAGCTTTGTATGGAAGAAAGTGTCGTTCTTTAGTATGTTGGGATGAGGTGGGTGAAGCAATGTTGTTGGGACCGGAGTTGGTACGTAGGACTACAGAAAAGATTTAAACGATCCGGCAACGTACAAAAACCTCACAATGTCGATAAAAGAGTTATGCTGATCTTCATCGAAAGGATGTGGAATTCGATATAGGAGATCATGTGTTGTTACTTGTGGCTCCATGGAAAGGAGTTACGAGATTTGAAAAGAGAAGAAAGCTTAATCCTCGATTTATCGGCCCATTTTTAATCCTCGATCGAGTAGGAACTGTGGCCTATAGACTCGTTTTACCGCTAAGTATGTCTCGTGTTCATAACTTTTTCACATTTCATGATATGTAAATATGTGGAAGACCCGAACCACATTATTGAGTTAGAACCGGACGAAATAGCAGAAGATTTGACGTATGAAGAGGTTCATATTCAAATCTTGGATAAGAATGAACATATTCTATGCTCCAAGGTTATACCTCAAGTCAAAGTTTTGTGGAGAAACCACGATGTTGAGGAAATAACTTGGGAGTTAGAATTTGAAATGAAATCAAGGTATCCTTACCTCTTCAATATACCAGGTGCGTACCCTAATTTCGAGGGCGAAATTTCATAAGAAGGGAAAATTGTAAAACCCCAACTTTTTGAATAAAGATAAATTTTTTATAAATATTATTTTTGAATATTATGGAGTAAAATTGATATAATGTTATAGTTATGGGTAATATTTATAAATTTTGCAAAGTACGCAAGTTGTTATATAATATTCGATTGGTCGGGGAATATTCATTTTAACAGGGAATATTTGTACAACGACAGAATCATTGGTGGACCCCACAACGGAATTATTGTCGGATTGAGAAAACTACAAAAATACTTTATGATAATAACGGCGGAAGTTTTACCGTTAACTGTTGAAACACCCGGTGTTAAAAGTACAGTAATACGCGTGATTGCATAGTAGCACACGGTATTGATTCTTGATGCTTACGTGAGAAGTCATTCAGTCTTTTTCAATTATTGCTATAGTAATTTTTGCATAGTATTTCACGTTATTTGATTTAATTATTGTCGATATTTTATATATTGTTAAAATCAATAATTGAGACGAAAAAGTTATTAATATTATTATTTGCAATATTAAAGATGTCTAGAAGTTCTGTTAAGGAGATGTTTGGTCACCTAATTGTGCGCCAATAGGGAAAAATCCTTATTGGAAAGCCCCCTCTTTCTTGGGAACGACCTGGTCGATTAATATTGTGAATTATAATAAAGATGATAAATGTTGTTAAAATTATTAAGGTGATTTTTATAAAGTTTGCGTATTTTATGGATTCCTATTTACCCATTTTTCAAAATAGTCGATAAAAAATTTTAATATAATAAAGGTGGGGGCCCACGAGTGGGGCCCATGTGTGTAACAAAGTTTTGGAGATGGAAATTTTGGTTACGTGAATTGGGGGGATGAGTACAATTATTAGATATATATATATATATATATATATATATATATATGTTTATAACATATGTTTATATATATATTTTTATATTATAAATTTGTTACTTGAAGAAAAAAAAAGTCAGTTGCCTGGTGGGAAAGGGGCAGTGATGGACGGGAGGAGTATTATGATTTATATATATATATTATATATATTTTGTTTTATTATATAATTACAAATAGAATATATTATATTTTATTTAAAAGATTTTGCTTTAAATTTGGACCGTCAGATTAAAGTAAATCAATCTGGACCGTTTATGTGTTAGTTACTATGCATTCTATTTTCCTATAAATAGAAGCTCATACCTTCATTATTTTCTTTCGAATTCATTGAACCCTAGAGAGAGAAACTATAGAGAGATAGACTATAAAGAGATAGAAGAAAAGTCCTCATTGGCCCGTAGTACATTGATGGACAGTTGTTGGCATGATCATGACCATTGATGAATACACAAATATCCTTGGCCCGTAGTGCATGGAATTTGTGGTCGTGACCCTAATGAATAACCTTGGCCGTAGTGCAGTGATGATGTGGATTATTTATTAAGCTGAGTCTCAACGATAAAAGTGATGAAAAACTTTTTAAATCATAAAAGATAGTAGATTCTATTCTCTACTTGACTCTTTTAATGGATTGCTTGATCCGCTGCAGTGAAACTTGATGTTGTTATATTTTATCAGTTTAACACTGTTGAAGGCTAACGATAATTTATTCTGCATTATCTTAGTCATAATATTTCTTATTGGGCTAGTTGAGCTCACCCTTTCTTTCACTGTTCTCTTCAGGAAATGAGAACATAGCAGGGATTAGTCGGAGAACTGAGTGATGGTCCAGAGGATAGCATTAGTAGTTCTCACTATTCTGTGAAATAGTGTGTTAATAATTATAATGAGGACTCCTTTTGAGTTTGTATAATCTCTAGTAGACAATAATTGTATTCAAATTCACAGTTATGTTTTGTCGTATTGTACACGACAGTTGTATTAGTAAGTTGTATTTGAATTTTGTACCATGTATATGGCGACCCAAGATGGGTGATGTATACCTAATTTTGGGGGCGTCACAGTTGGTATCAAAGCTTAGGGATATGATCCATGGCAATGTGAGACTAGAACTAGGAGGGGAGAGACGGGGAATTCCTTCGCTAGTATGACCTATCTAAATTTTTTAGTATTTAATTGGCTTGTCAGAGTATAGAGATAATATGTTGCCTGTCAATTAACCCTTGTTTTGTGGCAGTATCTGAAAATGACATCCGAAAATGTTGAGAATAACAATGGAGCACAAGAGACTGTTTAGTCTCCACATATCAATAATCAGGAGAATGTGCATCAGGAAGGCGACAATCCTCATGCAAACAACAACACTGAACAAATATTGAATGATGGATTGTTCTGAGGCTTTATGCAATTCATGCAACAGCAGGCGAGAGCGGCTCCTGTCCAAAATATAGATGGAAACACTTGAAACTCTCGGGCGGTCATTGCTAAACAGTTCAAGGAGCTGGGACCACCGGAGTTTAAGGGAGAGCCAAAACTACTTATGGCGGAAGCATGGATAATGCAGATCAGCAAGATATTTGATGTCTTGGGATGCTCCGAGGAGCAAAAGGTTCCCTTTGCCGCCTTCATGTTGTGTGAAGAGGCAGATTACTGGTGGAAATCTATAAAATGTACCCAGCTTGACACACTCAAAATGTCCTGGAAGAAGTTCCAAGAGCTATTCAACGACATGTACTTTCCCGAAAGTATTTGTCACATGAAAGAGGTGGAATTTATCAAGTTGGAGCAAAACAATATGACCATGTCGCAATATAAGGCTAAATTTGCGGAGTTATCCTGGTTTGCATCCCATTTGATCGATAATGAGGAGCAAATGACACGAATGTTTTTAAGAGGTTTGAAACCGGAGATACGTTAATATATTATTTCTCACAAACTGTGTTTATACTCAGATGTTATAAATAAGGCACAATTATTGGAGTGCGGTAATGAGTCAATGCAACCAAGAGAAAGCAGCTGGCAGCATGAAAATACCAGTGGTATTAGTCATCGAAGCGGTGACAAAAAATGTGGAGGGAATCAACATGCCAGAAATGGTAACCACTTCGGTGGTAATCATGGCCAAGACAGTAAAAATGGATATTTCAAGAAAAGGAGATTCAACAATGATGGAAAGACATCAGTACCAATAACCGTGGTTAAGGAAGGAGAACGACCACCTATCATATGCTTCAAATGCTGAGGGGAGGGACACATCAGTCCAAATTGCGTGATGCCGTCCAAAGCATGTTATAATTATGGAAGAGAAGGTCACTTAGCCCGATTTTGTCGTTCACCGAAGACAAATTCAGTTAGGATGGAGGCACCAAAGGCTGTCCCAGAAAAGTCAAAGCCGGTAGTGCAAGGGAGAGCGTTTGTTGTGACCTCCCAGAAAGCAAGGAACCCGAATGAGGACATCACGGGTAAGCTTATCATAAACTCTAGCGAAGTCTACACTTTATTTGATACCAGTTCTATCCATTCTTTTATTTCTCCTACTTGCGCTCAATAATTAAATTTGACTCCGGAGAAATTAGACTTTGACTTATCCGTGGAAACTCCGTTGGGAGAAACCTTCATTACATCCACGGTTTATAAGTCTTGTTTGGTTCAAGTTGGTACCCACACATTACCTGTCAATCTTATTGCATTAAAAATACTTTCATTTAATGTAATTCTAGGGATTGATTGGTTAACTACTCATCATGTAAAAATTGATTGTTTTCTTAAGTTTGTTAGATTTCATATTCCTAATCGACCTATTATGCGAATTCAAGCAACCAAACCATTAAAATCAATCACTGCCATCTCAAGCCGTAAAGATGTTCGTTTATTAAAAAATGGATGTCAAGCTTTCTTAGCTCATGTCACGGATCTAAACAAAAATACATCAGTTTTGAATGATATTTCTATTATTAATGAATTTTCTAACGTATTCCCTAAAGAACTTCCTGGCCTACCCCCAGAGCGTGAAATTAAATTTTGTATCGACCTTGAACCTGGTACAAAACCCATTTCCAAAGCCCTCTCCGACTGTCCGTCTGTCTGAGGATGATATACCGAGCTAAATCGTAAATCCGTGCCCATAGCTTTTTGCAAACTAACCCAAAATCTTGAAGTGAATCTTGGGTCTTGATCAGAAACTATGGATACTGGCATACCATGCATTCTTACAATCTCGTTTATGTACATACGAGCAAGACGTTCAAGTGTATAAGTTTCTCGTATAGGTAGGAAATGAGCAGACTTGGTCAATCTATCAACAATGACCCAAATTATATATATGCCTTGAGAAACCTTGGGAAGACCAGTAATGAAATCCATGGTAATGTGTTCACACTTCCATTCTAGAATTTCAAGTGGTTGCAATGGACCTTATGGTACTTGATGCTCCGCCTTGACTCGTTGACAAGTTAAACACCTTGAGATAAATTCTGCTATCTCTCTTCATATTGTTCCACCAAAATGTATGTTGAAGATCACGATACATTTTGGTACTCCCAGGATGGATTGCAAACGGTGTGTGGTGCGCCTCCATCATGATTTTATACTTTAAATCAGGGTTGTTAGGAACACAAAGTCTGGAGTTGACTCGAAGTATTCCTTCTTCATCGATTCTTGCTTCTGGCATAACACCTTCTTGTACTTTCTTCCTCATACGCATCAGCTCCAGGTCTGTAGCTTGAGCAACTTTAACTTTATCGATTAAAGTCGGTTCTACTCGTATATTCGCCATCATCACATGGGTCCCTGGAGTCTTTATCTCTAACTCCATCCTTTGCAAGTCATACAAAATGGGCCTTTGCGTTGACAATATTACACTCGTACCCGCATATGATCTTCTACTCAGTGCATCAGCTACTACGTTCGCTTTTCCAGGATGGTGTTGAATAGTATGATCATAATCTTTCAATAGTTCGAGCCAACGTCATTGCCGCATGTTGAGTTTCTTTTGAGTGACAAAATATTTGATCCGAATAGATCTCCACTTTCTCCCCTTACAGGTAATGCCTCCAAATTTTAAGCTCAAAAATTACAGTTGCCAACTCTAGATCATGATTAGGATAATTCCTCTCATGTTCTTTGAGTTGCCGTGAGGCATAGGCTATGACTTTCCCATGTTGCATGAGAACACATCCTAACCCTTTGCCCGAAGCATCACTATAGATGACAAATCCCTCCGAACCAGATGGTATTGTTAGAACAGGTGCTGAAATAAGTCTCCTCTTGAGTTCTTGAAAACTCTTCTCATATTCCACGCTCCAAGTGAATTTTTTATCTTTTCGAGTCAGCTGAGTTAATGGAGTAGCGATTCGAGAAAACCCTTCTACGAATCTCCGATAATAACCAGCTAAGCCGAGAAAGCTACGTACTTTGGTCACTGATTTAGGTTGCTCCCATCTTTGAATTGCTTCAATCTTTGCCGGGTCAATAGATATCCCATGATTTGATATCACGTGCCCAAGGAATGTAACTTCCTTAAGTAAGATTTCGTATTGCTTCAACTTGGCATATAGCTTATTTTCACGAAGCTTTTGGAGTATCAGTCTCAAGTGTTGCTCATGATCTTCACGGCTTTCGGAATATATGAGGATGTCATCAATAAAGACGACCACAAAATGATCCAAATATTCCTTGAATACTCGGTTCATCATATGTTCATCATATCCATGAAGGCAGCAGGAGGATTAGTCAATTGTCATCGGTTCTAATCTTCAATTGTTGATATCCTGAACGAAGATCAATCTTTAAAAAGAATTTGGCGCCTTGCAACTGGTCAAACAGGTCATCAATACGTGGCAATGGGTACCTATTTTTGATGGTGACATGATTCAACTCCCGATAATCAATACAAAGTCGTATACTCCCATCTTTCTTCTTCACGAATAGAACATGAACACCCCAAGGAGACGTACTAGGACTAATGAAACCAATGTCTAATAATTCCTGCAACTGGGTCTTTAACTCCTAAAGTTCAATATGAGCCATTCGATATGGGGCTTTGGAAATGAGTTTTGTACCGGGTTCAAGGTCGATACAAAATTCAATTTCACGCTCCGAGGGTAGGCTAGGAAGTTCTTAGGGGAATACGTCAGGAAATTTAATAACAACAGAAATATCATTCAAAACTGACGTATTTTTGTTTAGATCCGTGACATGAGCTAAGAAAGCTTGACATCCGTTTTTCAATAAACGAATAACTTTATGGCTTGAAATGACATTGATTGATTTTAATGGTTTAGTTGTTTGAATTCACATAATAGATTGGTTAGGAATATGAAAACTAACAACCTTACGAAAATAATCAATTTTTGCATGATGAGTAGTTAACTAATCAATCCCTAGAATCACGTCAAATGTAAGTATTTTCAATGAAATAAGATCGACAGGTAATGTGAGGGTACCAGTTTGAACCAAACAAGACTTATAAACAGTGGATGTAATGAAGGTTTCTCCCAACGGAGTTTCAACAGATAAGTCAAAGTCTAATTTCTCCGGAGTGAAATTTAATCGTTGAGCACAAGTAGGAGAAATAAAAGAATGGGTAGAACCGGTATCAAATAAGGTATAGACTTTGCTAGAGTTTATGATAAGCTTACTGGTGATGACCTCGTTCGGGTTCCTTGCTTTCTGGGAGGTCACAACAAATGCTCTCTTTAGAACCACCGGCTTTGACTTTTCTGGGACGGCCTTTGGTGCCTTTATCCTAGCTGAACTTGTCTTCGGTGAATGACAAAATCTGGCTAGGTGACCTTCTCTTCCAAAATTATAACACACTTTGGATGGCATCGCGCAGTTTGGACTAATATGTCCCTCCCCTCCACATTTGAAGCATATGATAGGTGGTCGTTCTCCTTCCTTAACCACGGTTGCTGGTGCTGACGTCATTCCATCATTGTTGAATCTCCTTTTCTTGAAATATCCATTTTTACTGTCTTGGCCATGATTACCACCGAAGTGGTTACCATTTCTGGCATATTGATTCCCTCCACGTTTGTTGTCACCGCTTCGATGACTGATACCAATGGTATTTTCATACTGCCAGCTGTTTTCTCTTGTTTGCATTGACTCGTTACCGCACTCCAATAATTGAGCTCTATTTATAACATCTGAGTACAAACACAGTTTATGAGAAATAAGATATTGACGTATCTCCGGTTTCAAACCTCTTAAAAACATTCGTGTCATTTTCTCCTCATTATCGATCAAATAGGATGCAAACTGGGATAACTACGCAAATTTAGCCTCGTATTGCGACACAGTCATATTGTTTTGCTCCAACTTGATAAATTCCACCTCTTTCATGTGACGAATACTTTCGGGAAAGTACATTTCGTTGAATAGCTCTTGGAATTTCTCCCAAGACATCTTGAGTGGGTCAGGCTGGGTACATTTTACAGATTTCCACCAGTAATCTGCCTCTTCATGCAACATGAAGGTGGAGAAGGGAACCTTTTGCTCCTCGGAGCATCCCAAAATATCAAATATCTTGGTGATCTGCTTTATCCACGCTTCCGCCTTAAGTGGTTTTGGCTTTCTAATAAACTCGGGTGGTCCCAACTCCTTGAACTGTTTAGCGGTGACCGTTTGAGAGTTTCCAGTGTTTCCACCTGCATTTTGAACAGGAGACGCTCTCGCCTGATGTTGTATGAATTGCATAAAGCCTCTGAACATTCCATCGTTCATCATTTGGTCAGTGTTGTTGTTTGCATGAGGATTGTGGCCTTCCTGATGCACATTATTCTGATTGTTGATCCGTGGAGACTCAACAGTCTCTTGTGCCCCATTGCTATTCTCAATATTCTCGGATGCCATTTTCAAATACTGCCACAAAACAAGGGTTAATTGACAGGCAACATATTATCTCTATATTCCGACCAACCAATTAAATACCAAAAAATTTAGGTAGGTCATACTAGCGAAGGAATTCCCCGTCTATCCTCTCATAGTTCTAGTCTCACATCTTAGCCAGGGATCATATCCCTAAGCTTTGATATCAACTGTGACGCCCCCAAAACAGGTATACATCACCTATTCTTGAGTCGCCAGATACATGGTACAAAATTCAAATACAACTTAATATTACAATTGTCGTGTACAATACGACAAAACATAAACTGTGAGTTTGAATACAAATATTGTGTACAAATATTGTCTACTAGAGAGTATATAAACTCCAAAAGAGTCCTCATTATAATCATTATCACACTATTTCACAGAATAGTGAGGACTACTAATGAACCATCTAGGACCATCACTCCGTTCCCCGACTCGTCCCAGCTATATTCTCATTTCCTGAAGAGAACAGTGAAAGAAAGGATAAGCTCAACTAGCCCAGTAAGAAATATTATGACTAAGATAATGCAGAATAAATTATCATTAGCATTAAACAGTGTTAAACTGATACAATATAACAAACATCAAGTTTAACAGCAGTGGAACACGCAATCCATTAAAAGAATCAAGTAGAGAATAAAATCTACTATCTTTTATGATTTAAAAGGTTTTTCATCACTTTTATCGCTGGGACTCAGCTTAATAAATAATCCACATTATCGAATCACCCCTACACTACGGCCAAAGATATTCTTTAGTATCACGACCACAATTATCCATGCACTACGGGCCAAGAATATTTGTGTATTCATTAATGGTCATGATAATGCCAACAACTGTCCATCAATGCACTACGGGCCAATGAAGACTTTTACCATATTATTTGTAACATTACGGTCATGATTACACCGAATAATCCCTGGTCATAATCATACCAAGTCCATCTATACACTATAGGCCACATATGACTTTTAAAAAAATATAAACATGAGGATGATGACAATGATATAAGAATTCAATAAAACAAGTTCAAGAATTAATTTATACAGTAACTAATAATGTCCAAATTGTCAACATGATACTACTTTGTAGAGTAAAATTCAAGAATGCTCAGAAGAATATTTTCATGAAAAGATACTGGATGAAGCGCAAATATCAAGGATATTCCACTAATTTCATGGAGTATAGAAGTTAAAACTTTAACCAACTGAGTATAACAAGGAATGGAATAACAAAAGAAATTACCAGGCATGCGATAGACCTCATAGGCAAGTTATTCTAACAGAATAATAAATAACGGAATCAAGTCCACCGTAAAATGCACAGACAGGATATTCCAACAGAATAATAAAGACGGAATCAGGTCCGGCGTAAAATGCACAGACGGGATATTCCAACAGAATAATAAAGACGGAACCAGGTCCGGCGTAGAACGCACAGACAGGATGTTCCAATAGAATGATAAATAATGGAACCAGGTCCGGCGTAAATGCACAGACAATATGTTCCAACACAATGATAAAAAATGGATTAACAGAAGAATTTCGCCAAGTATAGGGTAGCCCGCGTATACAGGTTATTCCAATAGAATAATAAAGAATGGAATAACATAAGTTCTCTTCATGGATAAGAAAGAAATAATACTCCCTACCTTGGAAAAATTGGATACTAGAATAATGAGGTAGCAGACTTCTCTTCTTCTTTCTCTCTATAATTTCTATCTATAATAATTGCTCTAAAGCTTTTGTGAATTGGTGAGAAATGAAGGAAGAATGAGCTTCTATTTATAGGAAAATATAGTTTCGATAATTGCACGTTTTGGGGCTCAAAAAATTATAGTACAATACCTCCAACTTTTCTTTCATTTTTAATTTAGTCCTGCAAGTATTATCAAACTTGCACCACCTCCCCTAATAGTACATGATGTGAATCAATAGTTCAATCATGTGAATCAATAGTATAATCATGTGAAAAATATGAATTACAGTATAGTACCTCCATCTATACCTCCATTTTTAACTTAGTCATGCAAGTATTATCAATCTTGCACCAACTCCCCTAATAGTAAATAATGTGATTTAATAGTACACACATGTGAACAAATAGTTATATAAGTATGTGAATTAGTAGCAATTAATTGCTCATTTATCCGATAAATTACCCGATTTATCAATATAACCCCTAGACATCAATTATCATCGGAATAGATGTCGATTTCCACTAACACTAATAATCCCAACACAATGGAACTATCAAAATTCATTTTTAATCAACACAGCTTATTCATCATTATTATTATAACTCATAATATTTAACAACCAAGTCGTTCCCAGGAAAGAGGGGGCTTTTCGATAAGGATTTCTCCTTATTGGCGCGCAATTAGGTGACCAAACCTCTCCTTGACAGAACTTCTAGACATTGTCAATGTTGCAAATAATAATATGAATAACTTTGTCTTCTCAATTATTGATTTAATAATATAAAATATTATGCAAATGATACTGTGACAATAATTGAATCAATAATATGAGAGATATGATGCAGCAATTACTGTAACAATAATTGAGTATAATTGAGTGACTTCTCACGTAAGCATCAATAATCAATACCGTGTGCTACTATGCAACCACGCGTATTACTGTACTTTTAACACCGGGTGTTTCAACAGTTAACGGTAAAACTTCCTCCGTTATTTTCATAAAGTATTTTTGTCATTTTCTCAATCCGACAATAATTCCGTTGTGGGGGTCCACCAATGATTGTGTCGTTGTATGAATATTCCCTGTTAAAACGAATATTCCCGCACCAATCGAATATTATATAACAACTTGCGTACTTTGCAAAATTTGTAAATATTACCCACAACTATAACATTATATCGAATCCACACCATAATATTCAAAAATATATTTCGAGAAAATTTAATCTTTATTCAAAAAGTTGGGGTCTTACACTTTCTTTTATTGTTCTCTTCAGGAAATGAGAACGTAGCTGGGACTAGTCGGGGAACAGAGTGATGGTCCTAGATGGTGCATTAGTAGTCCTCACTATTCTGTGAAATAGTGTAATAATAAATGTAATGAGGACCCCATTGAGTTTGTATATTGTCTAGATGAAAATATTTGTATTAAAACTCACAGCATATGTTTAGTCGTATTTTACACGACTTTTGCATAATTAAGTTGTATTTGAATTCAATACCTTGTATCTGGCGACCTAAGATGGGTGATGTATACCTGTTTTGGGGGTGTCACAGTTGGTATCAAAGCATAGGGATATGATCCCTGGCTGAGATGTGAGACAAGAAGTGTGAGGGGAGAGACGGGGAATTTCTTCGCTAGTATGACCCACCTAAGTTTATTTGGTATTTAACTGGTCGGTCAGAGTATAGGGATAATATGTGATATATTAATTAACCCTTATTTTGTGGCAGTATCGGAAAATGGCATCCGAAAATGTTGAGATAAGCAATGAAGTACATGAAATCGTGGAGTCACTACAGATTAATACCTAGGATAATGTGCAACAGAAAGACAATAATCCTCAGGTGAACAACAACACTGACCAAATGACGAACGACGGAATGTTTAGGAGTTTTCTGTAATTCGTACAAAATGTAGTTAGAAACACTAGAAACTCTCGGACGGTCACCGCTAAACAGTTCAAGGAGCTAGGACCACTGGAGTTTATTGGAGAGCCAAAACCACTTAAGGCGGATGCATGGATAAAGCAGATCACAAAGATATTTGATGTCTTGGGATGCTCCGAGGAGGAAAAGGTTCCTTTTGCCACCTTTATGTTGCGAGGAGAGGCAGATTACTGGTGGGAATTAGTAAAGCGTACTCAACCTGCCGCACTAAAGATGTCTTGGTAGAAGTTCCAAGAATTATTCAACGACAAGTACTTTCCCGAAAGTATTCGTCACATTAAAGAGGTAGAGTTCATCAAGTTGGAGAAGAACAATATGACCGTGGTGCAGTACGAAGCTAAGTTTGCCGAGTTGTCCCGGTTTGCGTCCCACTTAGTTGATAATGAGGAGAGAATGACGCGGATGTTTTTAAGAGGTTTGAAACCGGAGATACGTCAATATCTTATTTATCATAAATTGTGTTTGTATTCAGATGTTGTAAATAGGGCTCAGTTATTGGAGCGCGATAACGGGTCAACGCAACCAAGAGAAAGTAGCCGACAGAATGAAAATACCAGTGGTAACAGTCATCGAAGCGGTGACAACAAACATGGAGGGAATCAACATGCCAGAAATGGTAACCACTTCGGTGGTAATCATTGCCAAGACAATAAAAGTGGGAGTTTCAAGAAGAGGAGATTTAATAATGATAGAAGGACGTCAGCACCAACACCTATTATTAAGGAAGAAGAACGACCGTCGGTCGTATGTTACAAATACGGAGGGGAGGGACACATCAGTCCAAACTGTACGCAGCAGTCTAAAACATGTTATAATTGTGGAAGAGAAGGACCCCTAGCCCAATTTTTTTGTGCACCGAAGTCAAGTCCAGCTGGGATGGAGGCATCAAAGTCTGTCCCAGACAAGACAAAACTGGTAGTTCAAGGGAGAGCGTTTGTTGTAACCTCCCAGAAAGCAAAGAACACGAACGAGGTCATCACGGGTAAGATTATCATAAACTCTAGTGAAGTATATACCTTATTTGATACCGGATCTATCCATTCTTTTATCTCTCCTACTTGCGCTCAATGTTTAAATTGAACTCCGGAGAAATTGGACTTTGACTTATCGGTTAAAACTCTGTTGGGAGAAACCTTCATTACATCCACGGTTTATAAGTCTTGTTTGATTCAAATCGGTAACCGCACATTACCTGTCGATCTTATTTCTTTAAAAATACTTGCGTTTGACATAATTCTAGGGATTGATTGGTTAACTACTCATCATACAAAAATTGATTGTTTTCGTAAGGTTGTTAGTTTTCATATTCCTAATCAACCTATTATGCGAATTCAAGCGACCAAGCCATTAAAATCAATCATGGTCATTTCAAGTCATAAAGCTATTCGTTTATTGAAAAACGGATGTCAAGCTTTCTTACTCATGTCACAGATTTAAACAAAAATACGTCACTTTTGAATGATATTTCTATTGTTAATAAATTTCCTGATGTATTCCTTGAAGAACTTCCTGGCCTACCCCCAGAACGTGAAATTGAATTTTGTATCGACCTTGAACCTGGTACAAAACCCATTTCCAAAGCCCCATATCGAATGGCTCCTATTGAACTTCAGGAATTAAAGACCTAATTACAAGAATTGTTAGACATTGGTTTCATTCATCCTAGTACGTCTCCTTGGGGTGCTCCTGTTCTATTCGTGAAGAAGAAAGATTGGAGTATGCAACTTTGTATTGACTACCGAGAATTGAACCATGTCACCATCAAGAATAGGTATCCGCTACCTCGCATTGATGACCTATTTGACCAGTTGCAAGGAGCACAATTCTTTTCAAAGATCGATCTTCGTTCTGGATATCATCAACTGAAGGTTAAAACTGAGGATATTCCAAAGTCTGCCTTCAGAACTCGGTACGGGCATTATGAATTTTTGGTCATGTCTTTTGGATTGACTAATGCTCCTGTTGCCTTCATGGATATGATGAAACGAGTATTCAAGGAATATTTGGATCACTTTGTGGTTGTCTTTATTGATGACATTATCATATATTCCAAAAGCCGTGAAGATAATGAGCAACACTTGAAGCTGATACTCCAAAAGCTTCATGAAAACAAGCTTTATGCCAAGTTAAAGAAATGTGAGTTCTGGCTTGAGGAAGTTGCATTCCTTGGGCATGTGATATCAAATCATGGAATATCTATTGACCCAGTGAAGATTGAAGCAATTCAAAGCTGGGAGCAACCAAAGTCACTGACCAAAGTACATAGCTTTCTCGGCTTAGTTGGTTATTATCGGAGATTCGTGGAAGGATTTTCTCGAATCGCTACTCCATTAACGCAGTTGACTCGAAAATATACAAAATTCAGTTTGAGCGAGGAATGTGAGAAGAGTTTTCAAGAACTCAAGAGGAGACTCATTTCAGCACCTGTTCTGATAATACCATCTAGCACGGAGGGATTTGTCATTTACAGTGATGCTTCAGGCAAATATTTAGGATGTGTTCTCATGCAACATGGGAAAGTCATAGCCTATGCCTCATGACAACTCAAAGAATATGAGAGGAATTATCCTACTCATGATCTAGAGTTGGCAGCTATTATTTTTGCGCTTAAGATCTGGAGGCATTACTTGTATGGAGAGAAGGTGGAAATCTATACGGATCATAAAAGCCTTAAATATTTCTTAACTCAAAAGGAACTCAACATGCGGCAACGACGTTGGCTTGAGCTGTTGAAAGATTATGATCATACTATTCAATACCATCCTGGTAAAGCGAATGTAGTAGCTGACGCATTGAGTAGAAGATCATATGCTGGTACGAGTGCAATATTGTCAACAAAAGGCCCATTTTGTATGACTTACAAAGGATGAAGATAGAGTTAAAGACTCTAGGGACCCATGTGATGATGGTGAATATACGAGTAGAACCGACTTTAATCGATAAAGTTAAATATGCTCAAGCTACAAACCTGGAGCTGATACGTATGAGGAAGAAAGTGCAAGAAGGTCCTATTCTGGAAGCAAGAATCGATGAAGAAGGAATACTTTGAGTCAACTCCAGACTTTGTGTTCCTAACGACTCTGATTTAAAGTATAAAATCATGATGGAGGGGCACAACAAACCGTTTACAATCCATCATGGGAGTACCAAAATGTATCATGATCTTCGACATACATTTTGGTGGAGCAATATGAAGAGAGAGATAACAGAGTTTATCTCAAGTTGTTTAACTTGTCAACGAGTCAAGGCGGAGCATCAAGTACCTAAAGGTTCATTGTAACCACTTGAAATTCCAGAATGGAAGTGGGAGCACATTACCATGGATTTCGTTACTAGTCTTCCCAAGGTTTCTCAAGGCATAGATGTAATTTAGGTCATTGTTGATAGATTGACCAAGTCTGCTCACTTCTTACCTATACGAGAAACGTATATACTTGAACGTCTTGCTCGTATATACATAAATGAGATTGTAAGACTGCATGGTATGCTAGTATCCATAGTTTCTGATCGAGACCCAAAATTCACTTCACGATTATGGGTTAGTTTGCAGAAAGCTATGGGCACAGATTTATAATTTAGCTCGGCATATCATCCTTAGATGTACAGCCAGTAGAAGAGGACTATTCAAACTCTTGAAGATCTATTAAAACTCTGTGTCCTTGACTTCAAAAAGAAGTTAGGACAATTTCTTACCGTTGGTGGAGTTTTCCTACAACAACAGTTATCAAGCAAGTATTGGCATGGCTCCATTTGAAGCGTTGTTTGGGAGAAAGTGTCGTTCTCCAATATGCTAGGATGAGGTGGGTTAAGCAACGTTGTTGGGGCCAAAGTTGGTACGTATGACTACAGAAAAGATTCAAACGATCCGATTACGCATAAAAACTTCACAAGATCGACAAAAGAGTTATGCTGCTCTTCATCGAAAGGACGTAGAATTCGATATTGGAGATCATGTGTTGTTACGTGTTGCCCCATGCAAAGGATTTACGAGATTTGAAAAGAGAGAAAAGCTCAATCCTCGATTCATTGGCCCATTTTTAATTCTCAAGCGAGAAGGATCATGTTCTACGCTCTAAGGTTATACCTCAAGTCAAAGTTTTGTGGAGAAACCACGATGTGGAGGAAATGACTTAGGAGTTAGAATCTAAGATAAAGTCAAGGTATCCTCATCTCTTCAACATACCAGGTATTTACCCTAATTTTAAGGATGAAATTTCATAAGAATGGGAGGTTGTAAGACCCCAACTTTTATGAATAAAGAATAATTTTCTCAAAATATATTTTTGAATATTATGGTGTGGATTTGATATACTGTTATAGTTATGGGTAATATTTACAAATTTTGCAAAGTAAGTAAGTGGTTATATAATATTCGATTGGTCAGGGAATATTCGTCTTAACAGGAAATATTCGTACGACGGCACAATCATTGGTGGACCCCACAATGGAAGTATTGTCGTAGTTAGAAAATGACAAAATTATATTTCTATAAAAATAACGGCAGAGGTGTTACCGTTAAAACTGTTCAACTACCCGGTAGTAAAAGTACAGTAATACGCGTGGTTGCATAGTAGCACACGGTATTGATTATTGATGCTTACGTGAGAAGTCACTCAGTTATACTCAATTATTGCTACAGTAATTGTTGTATCATATCTCTCATATTAGTGATTCAATTATTGTCACAGTATCATTTGCATAATATTTTTTTTTAGTAAATCAATAATTGAGACGACAAAGTTATTCATATTATTATTTTCAATATTGACAATGTCTAGAAGTTCTGTCAAGGAGAGGTTTGGTCACCTAATTGCTCGCCAATAAGGAGAAATCCTTATCGGAAAGCCCCCTCTTTCCTGGGAACGACTTGGTTGTTAAATATTGTGAATTATAATATTAATGATGAATAAGTTCGTGTTGATTAAAGATGAATTTTATAGTTCCATTGTGTTGGAATTATTTGTGTTAGTGGAAATCGACATTTGTTTCGATAATAATTGATGTCTGGAGGTTATATTGTTCAATCGGGTATTCGGGACACTTTTCATGTCGAGTTACTATTCATGAATTACTATTCACAAGGTACTATTCACCCGTAAAATATATTTCTTTTCGGTCCATTTCATTTTTGGGTACAATATTATTCCATGAGAAAATGTGCTAATTTTTCAGACCGTTGGTTGAAGATATAATAGTAAATCAATATGGATCGCTGGTTTAAAGTTTTAATAGTAAATCAGTATGAACCGTTGCTTTAAGTTTTAATAGTAAACTAATATGGACCGTCCGCGTAATGCCCACAAAATAGGTCCAATCCAACCAACCTACTCTGAGTCGCCAAAAATATGGTACAGAAAACAACTATAACTTTATTACTACAATTATCGTGCAAAATATAACAACACATATGTTGTGAGTTTTGATACAAATATATACCAACTGTGACTCATGTCCGAACCTTGGATAGCACGTCACAATGGCACCTTACATAAAGGTACAAACAATAACTGTTTTAGAAATTAAAATCTTTGGGAAGTGCTCAAGAAAACCTTCGTACATGGGAGGCCATGCGTCTAGGTTATGATAGATATCAGATGCCCACGGAATTATCCTTGGTTGACCCAATAAACCCCAAAGAAAAACGAGAAGATTACTATCATATTCTCTCCAATGGTGAGTCTTCTCTTGACATATCATTTTCTCCACCGTCTCTAATTGAGAATTATACTTCAACAAAACTCCAAGATCATATAGGTAGTGCTTGCAAATATACTCAGCAAGTGAATATGTACAACTATGTCTTATGATAACACGAGGTTGTATGTCATTAGACATCTTGTATGAACATTGGGTTCGCCTCACCCTATTTGATTTACCAAATATAACTACTGAACGATGTATAGAATACAACACACTTTTCTATACTGTTTAAGGAGAACCTCTATAGCTAGAGACCACCGTTTTATTCTCCTGTTACCCCCGCTCGACCCAGTTACACTCTTATTACCTGAAAGAAATTGTGAAGTAAAAGGGTGAGCACAACTAGCTCAGTAAAGAATATTATGACTAAAGATAATTAAATTCTCAATAGCCTTCATCAATAATAAATCAGAGATTTAGAACACATGGTAGATGATAAAACTTTTCAACCATAGTTGCAGCTGAACGAGCAATCCATTAGATGAGTCAAATAGCCCATAAAGTCTATTAACTTCTGCATGTTAAAAGTCCACCAACAATGTTTTAACACTGTAACATCAATCAATAGTTTATGTCCACAATCATGTGAATAACTCATAATCATAATCGTGGTTCTAAATTCCTCCTCTCATCCAGGACGAAGATAATTTTCATCACCTGTCTTTACCTGAAACATTAAAGATCATGGTTATACCAAATCACAGTTCTTGTTCATAATTATACTAATAAATTCATATTTGCACTACGGGCCAAAGATATTCATCAACTGTTCATCTTTGCACTACTGGCCAAAGATATTCAATAACCGGTCATCTTTGCACTATAAGCCAAAGATATTCAACAACAAATCATCTTTGCACTACATGCCAAAGTTATTAATATCTCGAAGAAATATATAATCATTTTAGAATTTATATAAACAATAATTATAACCATGTTGATCAATTCACCTTTGCACTTAAGTTAAAGATATTCAATTATAAATTCAATGGTCATGATCATACCAGTCAACAATTCATCTTTGGACTACTGGCCAAAGAGAACCCATAGTCACAATCATACCAATAATATACCCATCTTTACACTCAAGTCAAAGAGAAATTTCATCACCAGGATTATAAAAAATGTTATATATGATAATAAAAATAATATGATCAACAACTGCATTTAATTTCGAGAATAAGATTCATAAATCAATGATTTCATAACACCTTAATCCAAATGTTATAAATCACTTAATAATCTCATAATCTAATATTATCAATATTTCCACAATATCTTAATCATTTTTTAAACTTATAAACAATTTATTTTAATTGTTTATACTTTACTAATTAATGTATTTAATCATTCTAAAATACCAAACTCATAAGATTTCATCGCTAATAACCAAAACTCTCATCAAAAATCTGCATATACCTTATATAGGATTCTTAAGCCATAAAATCCTATTTTCCAAATTTCTTACTTCACATAACATATTTAATTCATTTACTCATAACTAGACCATTTTCATGAAAAATACCAAATCAGTTTCAAACATATTTCTTTTCTGGGATTTAGCATGATATAGTCCCATATTGAACATATATTTTTCTCAGAATTTTTAAAATTCATTTACTATTTTTCATATGGCCAAAACTGCCGAATATTTAGACATTTATCATAAATTGTACTTTTGTCCAAAAATTCTGAAATTTACACGGTATACTTCTGTTATATACATGTACTCCCAATAATAATTTTATCAATTCTAGAGTTAACCACAAGGAGTTATAAGCGTTTACTTTTAAAATAGTCTTTTCTCATAAAATCCATAACTCTTAATCTATATATCCAAAAATCGCCATTTTTAACACAATCAACAAAACTCATCAAATTATCATTTCAAATTTTTTAAGATTTTTTGAAGGTTCGTAACAAATTCGAAACTGAAAAACATAATAATCCTTAAAATCCCTTATTATCTCTTACCTCAAAAAAGCAGTACTGGAATGTCGGATATAACGCTGAACGAACTTGCACCGTATAGCAACACTCAAGATATCTAAATACTCACAAAATACGCTCGATAATATAGAGAGAGAAAACTTCAGTTTCTGGTGTGATTTTCAATTCTAACCTAAGTACCCTATTTATTGGAAAATGCTTAGAACATCAAAGCAGAAAATTTAATAAAATAATATATTTTATTTTTAATTTCCTACGCACACTTTATATTCAGATTCCAGCATTTCTCACATGCAAAAGTACAATTGTGGGGCCCACCTTCTAGAAAAACATGTTTTAAAACAAAATCAATTCAGACTCAATATTCCAGAACTTCAATAATTCATAATAAATAGCCCCTTTATTAGAAAAATTCAAATCTTATGTCCATTCTATAGGAAATTTAATTTTCTACAACTTTACAGAAGAAAGTTTTTCCAAATTCCAAACAGAAATTGACTGAAATCCCTAAACGGACGATTTTACAGCCTATAATCAAATTTTAATCAAGAAACGGGCCCACAAACATGTTTAACATCTTTTAAATATTTTTAGTAACAAAAATATTCTTCCTCCTCATATACTCATATATCACACATTCATTATAAAAATATCACCATTATTACATTATTATAATATAATAATATATGAAATGAATTATTTTATCGAAAAAAATAAAATATCAATTTTCAACAATTGTCACATTAAAAAAAAATTCCATCTATATCCATATAAAATGAATATTTTTCCTATCATATAAATCAATAATTAATTATTCACAAATAATATTATAAAATCACAATACTTGCAACCAGGCCGTTCCCAGGAAAGAGGGGACTTTCCAATAAGGATTTTTCCTTATTGGCGCGCAATTAGGTGACTAAACCTCACCTTGACAAGAACTTCTAGACATTACCAATAATGTTATCTAATAATATTATTCAAATAATATGAATTATTGATCTGATAATGGGAAATACTATGTCGTGACAATTATTGAAATAACAATAATATAAAATATCAATGTAGCAATTATTGAATCAATAAAATAAAATATTGAACAATAATTACTGTAACAATTATTGAGTAGTGTCTTCTTACATAAAAAAAATATCATGCTTCGTGAATAGTACTCGTGAATAGTAACTCATGAATAGCAACTCGTGAATAGTAACTCATGAATAATAACTCGTGAATAGTAACTCATAAATAGTAACTCGTGAATAGTAACTTATGAATAGTAACTCATGAATAGTAATTATAAAAAAATTGAATATTTTTATTTCATAAAATTTGGGGTCTTACAGTCCGTTTAAAAGTAAATCAATCTGGACTGTTCATGAATTAGTTACTATTCAGTCCATTCTCCTATAAATAGAAGCTCATTCCTTCATTATTTCTTACGAATTCACTGAAACTCTAGAGAGAGAAACTATAAAGAGAAAGAAAAAAAGTATTCTGCTACTTCACTACTCCAATATCCAGTTTCTTCTAAGGTAAGGGAGATTATTTGTTGTACTCGTAAGAGGTATTATTTCTTTCTTATTCATGAAGAGAACTTTTGTTATTACATTCTTTATTATTCTGTTGGAATAACCTGTATAAGTGGGCTACCCTATACTTGGTGAAATTCTTCTGTTATTCCATTCTTTATCATTATGTTAGAATAACCTGTCTATGCGAAGTACCGCATACATGGTAAAATTCTTTTGTCATTCCATTCTTTATTATTCTGTTGGAACATCCTGTCTGTGCGTTTACGCCGGACCTAGTTCCATTATTTATTATTCTATCGGAATATCCTGTCTGTACGTTTACGCCGGACCTGGTTCCATTATTTATTATTCTGTCGAAATATCATGTCTGTGCATTTATGCCGGACCTGGTTCCATTATTTATTATTCTGTTGGAAATAACCTGTCTGTGCAGTCTATCGCACGCATGGTGAATCCTTCTGTTATTCCATTCTTTATTATTCCGTTGGAATAATCTGTCTATGTGGATTACCATATGCATGGTGAATGATCCTTCGTATTCATTCCTTATTAAATTGTGGAAATGATCTGTCTACGTGGATTACCGCATGGCGGGAAAAAAATCCATTTTTAGTTTCACATATTCTATTATACTCAGTTGCTTAAAGCTTTGGCTTCTATACTCCATGAAATTAGTGGAATATCCTTGATATTTGCGCTTCATTTAGTATCTTTTCATAGAAATATTCTTCTGAGCATTCTTGAATTTTACTCTACAAGCAGTATCATGTTGACAAATTGAACATTATTGAGTTCAGCATAAATTAACTTATAAATATTTAAAATTTATTCTTGAACTTGTTTTATTGAATTATTATGTCATTGTCATCATCCTCATGCTTATATTGTGATGAAAGTCATCTTTGGCTTACGTGCATAGATGGACTTGGTATGATTATGACCAGGGATTATTCGATATAATCATGACCGTAATGTGACGAATGATGTGGTAAAAGTCCTCATTGACTTGTAGTTCATTGGTGGACAGTTGTTGGTATGATTATGACCATGGATAATTCGGTATAGTCATGACCATTGATGATTACATGAATATCCTTGGCCGTGGAGCAGGGATGATTTGATTTTATTTATTAAGCTGAGTCTCAGCGATAAAGTTGATGAATTTTTTTTAAATCATAGAAGATAGTAGATTTTATACCTTACTTGACTCTTTTAATGGATTGCTTGTTCCGCTGCAGTTAAACTTGATGTTTGTTATATTATATCAGTTTAACACTGTTGAAGGCTAATGATAATTTATTCTGCATTATCTTAGTCATAATATTTCTTACTGGGCTAGTTGAGCTCACCCTTTCTTTCACTCTTCTCTTTAGAAAATGAGAACGTAGCTGGGACTAGTCGGGGAACAGAGTGACGGTCCTAGATGGTGCATTAGTAGTCCTCACTATTTTGTGAAATAGTGTAATAATAAATGTAACGAGGACCCCATTGAGTTCGTATATTGTTTAGATGACAATATTTGTATTAAAACTCACAACATATGTTTAGTCGTATTTTACACGAATGTTGTATAATTAAGTTGTATTTGAATTCAGTACCTTGTATCTGGCGACCCAAGATGGGTGATGTATACCTGTTTTGGGGGCGTCACACATTCTGATAAGGATTTCTCCTTATTGGCGCGCAATTAGGTGACCAAACCCCTTTCCTAGACAGAACTTTCTTAGACATTGCCAATAATGCTATCTAATAATATTATTCAAATAATATGAATTATTGATCTGATAATGGAGATACTGTGCAGTGACAATTATTGAAACAATAATAATATAAAATATTAACGCAACAATTATTGAATCAATAAAATAAAATATTAAACAGTAATTACTGTAACAAATATTGAGTAGTGCCTTCTTACGTAAGAATCAATAATTCAAAAATACTGTGCAATACCGTGTGCTACTGTGCAACCACACGTATTACTGTATTTTAACCACCGGGTATTCCAACAGTGTTAACGGTAACAACTATGTCGTTATTTATAAAACTCAAACTTGTCGTTTTCTTCATCCGATCGTTTTTCGTTATGGGGCCCACAAATGGCTGCGCCGTCGTACGAATATTCCCCTACAGAAAGAATATTCCATGACCAAACGAATATTCCCCGACACAGTGAATATTTTATAACCATTTACTTCTTTTGAAAAATTTACACATTTCACCCATAACCAAAGTATTATATCAAATTAACATCTTATTAATTAAAAATAATGAATAGAGGAAATTTAATTTTATTTATAATAAGTTGGGGTCTTACTACTACAATATACAACAATTTATATTAAAGATAAGTAATTTTATTATATTATTTAAAGTACTTTACATTAGTATATATCTACAACAATAGTAATATAAAATAAAAATGCTTATCTATAATAGCTAGATAATGTATGTACTATATGGAGAAGGTCTGATCTATATAAGAATTCGGCCATCCGGATTAGCCGGAGTCATCGGCACATGATTACACCCCGACCCAAGCCTTACTTTTTTTTGCGCTGGTTCAAATAACATCTATAAATACAAAATTTCATGATGTTATTATGAGTTATATGATATTACATATACAAATAAAATGACAATAATGACATGTATGAAATAGTTAACTATGACAACTATGAATGAAAGATACATATATAAACATGACAAAGATATAACATGCATGTATATATGTAATTGTATGTAATACATGTAAAACTAAACATACATTTTATTTTGTTACTCGTTGTCTGAGTTAGAATCATTTTGTATACATATTGGAGATTCATAACCATCATCTTCTTCAGATTCATTGTCAGGGTCGGTCAATAGTTCTTACTCCTTAGTGTTAATGTCATCTGGCACATGTATTGATTCGAGATCCAATTCATTAGTTTCATCTCCACCCTCTAATTGGATTACTTCATTGTTGTCCTCTACATTTATTATATGAGGTTTATGTAACATCTCCTCTTGTTAGAACTCCCCGTCTACTACTTGTGCACGACTGTGCGCGGGATTATGAATACAACTTGTCAATTTGCAGGCGGTCTTTCCTTTTTCCTAACAGTACTAGGAGTGTAGTATACTTGTACTGTTCAAGTATATAAACATTGTAATACCCCAACTTTTTATGAATAAGATTTAATTTTATCTAAATATTTCTGACGGAATATTCTATCGGAATTAAGGTTATTCCGTCGAGAATAGCCTTAATTTCGACTGAATACTCCGTCGAAAATTCGGACGAATTGATTTTTGTCGAGCTTATTTCCGTCAAGAATTCAGTCAAAAAAATATATTTACGAGGGATTTATTTCCGACGACGTTCGATCAGAAATAATATATACACGACGAAATTTATCTCGTCAAAAATAATTCGTCGAATACAGCTTTCCACGTGGCCTAACATGAAAAAGTGGATTTTTTTAATTTTGACAGAAAGTTCGTCGAAAATAGTGTCTAATCCGTCAGAAATATCATTTTTAAAAAATAAAATATTTCTATTATGTCCGACGGAAATTCCGTCAGTTTTATCATATTTTGTCGGAAATAGATATTTTTTAAAAAAAATATCTTTGTTGATTTTTCATTTTCCAGGTTATTAAACCCCTTTTTTGTACTTGAAACATGTTTATCACAACAATACATACAATAATATTCAACCCATATTACAACTAAATCCAACAACAAACAACAATATAAACTAAATTACACTAATAATACAACCTATAATACATAATCAACCCATCTAAACTAAACTTATAAACTACAAATAACATGTCTTATAAAATTGATTTGATTTGATATAATGTTATAGTTAAGGGTGATATATGCAAATTATCAGATAAACAGTTTCTCGGGAAATATTCGTTTGGCCGGGAAATATTCGTTTTGTCATGAAATATTTGGTCTGTTGGAAATATTATATTTGGTAAAGTACGACGACGTCGAAATAACCAATCATTGGTGTGTCCCACAACAAAATAACTGTCATATATAGAAAGTTATAGAAATAACCTTTTTAAAAATTGACGGCTGAACTTTTACCGTTAACTGTTGAAATATCTGGTGATAAAAGTACAGTAATACACATTATTCCACAGTAGTACGCATTATTGCACAGTAACACACGGTATTGCACATTGTCTCTAATTATTGATTTTTACGTAAGAAGTCACTTAGTATTTCATTCAATAATTGCTTCAGTAGAAATTGCAAAGTCTTTCATATTATTGATTGAATAATTACTATAGTGATAATTGCATAGTATTTTATATTATTGATTCAATAATTGTCACAGTAACAACGGAATAATATTTCACATTATTAAATGAATAATTATCACTACACAATAACTCATATTATTTGAAATGTGTTATAATAGTATGATTTCCTCCCAAGTCAATTACTATAAAACTAAGCCAATGGCCTAGTCTATGATTTAATTAATGTTGATGGATTTGTGTTTCCTTTCCTTTGCCTATAAAATGCAAGCTTCTCTAATGAAAGAACAAACCAAAAATAGAGAGAAAATCTCTAAACATTTATATTGTAAATCTATTTATTTCTATAGTTCTATAACACGTTATCAGCACAAAGCTCCAACCAACTGAGATGGTAAAATTTTAAATTCTTGCAATTAAGCATTATACTACCGACTTGGCATTGCCGCCATTTATATTCTTTAACTGTCAAATTATATTCATGCTTTGTTTTCCATTTTTAATTTTTTTTAATTTACAGTGGTACCATATATCCTTGTTGATTTCACAAGACTTGGTGGAAACCTTTTTACCATTTACTAATTTATGGGAATAACATGACTATGTGGACTACCGTATGCTTGGTGAATACTGCATGCCAGGTGAAGATCCATTTGGAGTTTTGTACATGTATTTTTTTATGATGTGTATAATAATACTTGTATGTAAATTAATGATTGCATACCTTCTGACGAAAAGGATATGCTAATAAAATAAACATTTATATATTTATATTTTTTATATTTTATCATCACTTGGGATAGTGACTTAGTGGTAGGAAGCCGGACATAAATCCCCACAAACGTGAGCTCGAGTCCTGGTAAACCCCACTATGCTCAAGTGGTCTAAAGCCCTAAATTTATTCGGGGGGAAGCTGAGTCGTGTCAATGAAGACACCACTGATGCCTCCAATTTTTTTAGTTCACGTGCATTTACCTTCTCCATATCATGTATGCAATTTTTTATTACATACGTTAATAAATAATGAAAATTATTATGTTTTAAACCAGAATAGATGACAAACCTGACAAAAATAGAATTTTCAATTTTGAAAATCTTTGGAGACAACTATTTGGCTTGGGCACTTGATGTAGAATTACACCTTAGTGTAAATGGGTTATAAAAGACCATTGAATCTGGAAACAAAGCAACTACGACACAAAATGCACAAGCCATAATCTTTCTTCGTCATCAAGTTGATGAAGCATTAAAAATTGAGTATTTAATAGTCAAAGATCCTTTCACCTTATAAACACAACTAAAGGAAATATTTGACCACCAAAAATTGGTTGTTCTCCTTAGTGCAAAATTTGAGTGGCTTAATTTATGGCTACAGGATTATAAATCAATTACGGAGTATAGTTCTAATGTCTATAGAATAACCTCTACGTTGGCCTTGGGTGGGGATCCAATTTTCGAAACCCAAATGTTAGAAAAGAATGCTTTCAATTTTTTATCCCACCAATATGATTTTATCACAGCAATATTGACAAATTAAGTTCACAAAATTTAGTGAATTATTGTATGTCCTTGTTGCGGAAAAGAATAATGAATTGTTGTTAAAAAAATCATCAAGTACGACTAACGGGTTCTACCCCATTGCTAGACATTAACATCACATCATTCTAGCAGAATAAACCTGATAATGGATGGCAAAATAATAAGAGATTTCAGGGACAGAAAAATAAACAAGGTCATCATAACAACAAATTCCACAATCGTAACAATTTTTCGCACCAGAAGTGGCAAAAGTCTGGGTCGGGTAAAAATGCAACACAGACAAAGAACAAACTAGGTGTTTGCTTCAGCTGTGGGATGAAAAGGCATTGGTCAGATACCTGTCATATGCCAAGGCATTTGGTTAATTTATACCAGAAGTCTCAAAAGAGCAAGGAAAAGGTGGCAGAAACAAACTTTGTTAACCATCAATTGAATATTGTTGATGCTCTAATAATGACCAACAATGAAGAAAAGTTTTGCGACATTGTTAGACCTTCTGAAAGCATCCTTTGGGATATCGAATAATTTCTTATTTTTATTAAGCATCATGCAAGTATAATGTTATTAGTTTTCATTTTCGTATGCTACATGTTATGTGTTCCTCATGGATAATTTTATGAATCAAATATATGTTTTTTTAATATATTTTTATATGTGTCAGACCAACTTTAATGAATATGAAAGATATATGTTTAGCAGACAGTGCAATAACTCATACAATCCTTCAAAGTGAGAGATATTTTTCACAACTAACCAAAGCTAAGGGAAACGTGGGAACTATTTCTAGCACATCAAATTTAATCGAGGCATTTGGAAAAGCTAGTTTCATTTAACCAAATGAGACACAATTCTTCATAAAAAATATTTTATATTCTAGTAAATCAAGAAGAAATTTGATAAGTTTTATAGATATTCGACTAAATAGTTTTCATATTGAAACAACAAATAAAAATGATAATGAATATCTTCTCATCACTTCTAATATTTCTCGAAAGAAGAATATCCTAGAAAAACTTTATTCAATTTCTTTTGGGTTATATACTATGAAGGTTAGAGCAATTGAGTCTCATAATGTTATGATTCCAAAATTCATAGATCCCAAATCATTTATGTTTTGGCATGAAAGACTCGGTCATCCAGGCATGTCTATGATGCGTCGCATTATTTAAAATTCTACTGGCCATCCTCTCAAGAATCATAAGGTTCTTCCTAGTAGTCATTTTCCTTTAGCGTATTTTTTCTTGCGCTGTATGTTCTCAAGGAAAATTAATTGTTCGACCATCACCAACAAAAGTTTATAATGAAACCCCAAAATTTCTAAAGAAAATCCAATGAGACATTTGTGGACCCATTCATCCATTGTTTGGCCCATTTCGAAATTTCATAGTTTTAATAGATGCTTCAACTAGATGGTCCCATGTTTGTCAACTCTTCTCTCAAAATTTTGCCTTCTCTAAACTTCTTGCCAAATAATCAAGTTACAGACTCAGTTCCCAGATCATCTAATCAAGTCAATTCGACTTGATAATGCTGTTGAATTTTCATCAAAGACCTTTAATGACTTCTGTATGACTATTGGAATCACCATTGAACATTCTCTTCCTCATGTACATACACAAAATGGTTTAGTTGAATCTTTAATAAAAAAACCTTCAACTAATTGCACGTCCATTGATATTAAGGTCTAACTTACCAACCTCGGTTTGGGGTCATTCAATTCTTAACGCTGCAGCTATCATTCGAGTGAGGCCAATAACTCTTCATAAATATTCTCCTCCACAGTTAGTACTTGGTCAGATACCCAACATCTCACACCTTAGAGTTTTTGGAAGTGCAGTATATGTTCCAATTGCACCTCTACAAAGGACTAAAATGGGAGCCCGACGAAAAATTGGAATTTGTATTAGTTTTGATACTTCTTCTATTATTAGATATCTTGAGCCTTTAACTGGAGATGTTTTTACTACACGTTATGCAGATTGTCACTTTGATAAATCTTTATTTCCACCGTTAGGAGGAGAGAAATTTTTAAATAAGAAGCCCTCTGAAATATCATGGAATGCATCAGAATTAAATTCACTTAATCCTCGCACGGGACAATATGAAATTGAAGTTCAAAGAATTATTATTTAAAAAATATTGCAACCCAAATGCCAGATGCATTTAATGATGCTTGAAAAGTTAATTCCTAAAGAATTGACAAACAAGGCAACAGAAGAATCTAAACCACGCCAGAAGCGTGGAAGACTAGTTGGTGCAAAAGACACTGCACCACAAAAATAAAAGGCAAATAAGGGAGTTCCATAAGTAATACCCGCTCCAGAAGTAACACTTATTCCAAAAGTGAGAAACCCCCAGAAGAGGTACAAGATCTCATCGAAGGGATACGAGATGAATACCAAGAGATCTCAATAAATTATCTATATGATGAGAAAGTATGGGATCAAAGAAAAGTTATGATTGATGGTATATTTGCTTTCTCTATAGCATTAGATATTATTATGATTTCTGACATAGATCCTGAAACACAAAACGTGGAAGAATGTCGAAAAAGAAAAGATTGGCCAAAATAGAAAGATGTTATTTAAACTAAGCTACAATCATTATTGACAAGAGAAGTATTTGGAGTATTAGTCCAAACACCTGTGGGAGTAATCCCAGTTGGAAACAAATGGGTATTTATTTGAAAGCGAAATGAGAAAAATGAAATTGTGAGATACAAAGCCCGAATTATAGCTCAAGGTTTTTCACAAAGACTTGGAACTGACTATCATGATACATACTCTCCAGTAATGGATGAAGTTTTTGCTTTTTACTAGGTAAGACAACAATGGAAGGTTTGAAAACACTTTTGATGGATGTTGTAACAGCATACTTATATGGCTCACTTGATAGTGAGATTTATATGAGAATTCACGAAGGATTAAAAATGGCTGAATCAAAAGCCCCGCCATATATATTCAATCAAGTTACAACACTTATTATATGGGTTGAAACAGTCTAGTCGTATGTGGTATAATCGACTCAGTGATTATTTAATAAAAGACGGGTATACAAATAATCAAGTATGCCTATGCGTTTTTATTAAGAAAACACAAAGTGGATTTACCATCATTGCTGTATATGTGGATGATTTAAATCTTGTAGGTACTCCTGAAGAACTCACAAGAACTTCAACTTAATTAAAGGACGAATTTGAAATGAAAGATCTTGGAAAGACAAAATTTTGTTTGGGAATACAAGTGGAGCATCTGGAATTTTTGTTCATCAATCCACATATACTGAAAAGACTAAGAGACATTGGGATGGGATCAAACACATTTTGAGATACCTCTGTGGAAGTATAGATCTTGGATTATTTTATCCAAGAGATTCAATGTCACGATTAGTTGGATATGCTGATGTAGGATATTTATCAGATCCACACAATGGGAGATCACAAACAGGTTATGTATTTAAATATTGTGACACAGCTATATCCTAGAAATCCACAAAGAAAACCATGACAACTACATCTACAAATCACTCAGAGATTCTCGCAATACATGAAGCAAGTAGAGAGTGTGTTTGGTTAAGGTCAATTATTCAACATATCCAAGAGTCATGTGGATTAACATCAATCAAAGATATTCCTACAGTTATGTATGAGGATAACACTGCATGCATTACTCAACTTAGAGGAGGGTAATGTTGGTCGTAAAACCGATCACTAAACACGCGCAAGTATACGCGGTCTAACAAGTAATACAATGATAAGTAGAATGTTGTAAGACCCCAAATTATTAATAAATGAAATTTATTTTCCTTTATTTATTATTTTAAAATAGTAAGGGTTGATTTGATTAATGTGGAAAGTTATGGGTAAAATGCGCAAATATTTCGAATAAGCAGGTGGTTATAAAATATTCATTGTTGTCGGGGAATATTCGTTTGGTCGTGGAATATTCTTGCTGTCGGGGAATATTCGTACGACGGCGCAGTCTTTTGTGGGCCCCATAACGGAAAGCGATTGAATGAAGAAAATGACAAAAATAAGTTGTTTATAAATAACGGCGTAGTTGTTACCGTTTATACTGTTGGAATACTCGGTGGTTAAAACACAGTAATACGCGTTGTTGCACAGTAGCACACGGTATTGCACCAATTATTGATTCTTACGTAAGAAGGCACTACTCAATAATTGTTACAGTAATTACTGTTCAGTATTTTATGTTATTGATTCAATAATTGCTGCATTAATATTTTATATTACTGTTGTTTCAATAATTGTCACTACACAGTATTTTCCATTATCGAAGCAATAATTCATATTATCTGAATAATATTATTTGTGAATAATTAAATTATTGATTTATATGATGAGGAAAATATTGATTTTATGTGGATATAGATGGAGAAAATTTTTAATGTGACAATTGTTGAAAATTAATATTTTATCTTTTTCTGATAAAATAATTCATTAAATATATTATTTTAATAATATATTAAACGGTGATATTTTTATAATGAATGTGGGATATATGAGTTTATGAGGAGAAAGAGTATTTTTGTTACCAAAAATATTTAAAGCATGTTTTATGTGTCGGTGGACCCTATTTATTGACTGAAATTTGATTATAGCCTGTAAAATCGCCCGTTTGTGGATTTCGGCCAATTTCTGTTTGGAATTTGGAAAAACTTCCTTCTGCA
The DNA here is from genome assembly GCA_020205505.1 of Panax japonicus. Classification (NCBI taxonomy): domain Eukaryota; kingdom Viridiplantae; phylum Streptophyta; class Magnoliopsida; order Apiales; family Araliaceae; genus Panax; species Panax japonicus. Next base: position 13,354,136 of record CM035097.1, read on the forward strand.
AAGTTGTAGAGAATTGAATTTCCTATAAAAACTCGCGAGATTCGAATTTTCTGATAAAAGGGCTATTTATTATGAATTATTGAAGTTCTGAAGCTCCGAAATAATTGATTTTTGGAAGTTTAAAATATTTTTAATTAGAAAAACGTTTTTTTTTACTTCTTCTAGAAGGGAGCATGTGATTTGAATGTGTTGAATGCAGATTTTCAGATTCAAGAAGTGTACGTAGAGAATTTATAATAATTATTATTATTTTATTAAATTTTCTGCTTTGGTGTTCTAAGCAATTTCCTATAAATAGGTGCTTAGGTTAGAATTGAAAATCACACCAGAAACTGAAGTTTTCTCTCTCTATATTATCGAGCGTATTCTTGTGAGTATTTTGAGTATACTTTGAGTATTGTTATACGGTGCAAGTTCAAGTCATAGCCTATATCCGGTGTTTTAACTAGAAGTGCTGTCTTTCGAGGTAAGGGACGTTATTTTCTTTTCAAATGATATTATTTCTTCAATATCATTATGCTGAAATATTGGTTGGAAGTTTTTATCAAATTTGGAACTTTTTCATGTCGGGGTTACTATTCATGAGTTACTATTCACGAGTTACTATTCATGAGTTACTATTCACGAGTTACTATTCACGAGTACTATTCACGAAACGTGATGATGTTTTTTGTGAAATTTCTATCTTTTGGTGTCGGAGTTACTATTCATGTATACGTCACTATTCACGTATACGGCACTATTCACAAATACGGCACTATTCATCGAAAAATGAAATTTCTTCTTTTTGTCCAAAATATCTATTCTGGATACTAGTTTTGATTGGATCTATGTTTTGATCATTCTTGAATTTTACTTCAGTATGATTATTTATGAAGTATTTTTGAAATCGGATTGTTTAAAGTACGAATCCTTAATACTTGTTATTTTGTTTCACTGGATTCGTTTTCTTTAAAATATTTTTCATCATCCTCAGTCCTAAATGATGGTGTTACTGAATATCTTTGGCCTGTAGTGCAAAGATGGTTGATTTTGTTATGAATATCTTTGGCCCGTAGTGCAAAGATGTACAGGTGTTGAGATGAACATGAACAATTGATGAATATCTTTGGCCCGTAGTGCAAAGATGAACAGGTGTTTAGATGAACATGACCGACTGATGAATATCTTTGGCCTGTAGTGCAAAGATGAATATTTGATTTGATTTGATTTGAGATATATATTGATTGATGTTACAGGGATAAAATATTTATGATGGACTTTTAAATTCATAGATGTTAGTAGATTTTATTCTCTACTTAACTCTTCTAATGAATTGTTGTTTCCGCTGCAGTTGTTGATCTAAAACTTATTGTCTATTGTATTCTATCAGATTTTTCCCTGTTGAAGACTAAGGATAATTTGTTGTACATTATCTTAGTCATAATATTCTTTACTGGGCTAGTTGAGCTCACCCTTTTCCTTGTTGTTCCATTTTTTTCTCAGGAGACGAGAATGTAGCGAGTACTAGTCGGGGTATGGAATGAAGGTTATAGAGAGAGTTGTTTAGTAGTCCTCACCATTTTTTATAAAATTATGTATCAATAATTATGATGGGGATTTATTTGCATGTGGATATTGTCTAGATGATAATATTTGTATTCAAACTCACAGCTTATGGGTTGTAAAAGTTGTAGTTGTTTCTGTACCATGTATTTGACAACTCAGAATGGGTTGGGTGGAATGGACCTATTTTGGGGCTGTCACAAATGTCGTACCCACGAGGAACTATGACTAATATTTACCAAGTACCGACTGTGTATCGCTAAAGTCTTATTTGATCAGCAGTAAATAGAAGTGTGATTACTCTAGTTAAAACTAATAACAAGGCAAGTAAATGGATAACGAATGGTAATCGAAGGAAATACAAGCTAAGGTCACAACTTCACCCCACACAGGCATTCTGTCGAACACCTGGTGTGCTATGCTTCATCAAACTAGCTACCCTTCTCTCTTTGGTCTTAATGGTCATGAAAATTTGTCGACCAAGAACACATAGGTGCCTATGCACCTTTGTCGAGGTATGCACACACATATCCTCTCCAGATCCACCCAAAAGGGAATAGAACAGAAAAGAACGTCCAAGATAGATACAATCCTATACATGTCTATGCGAATTAATCATAACAAGGATTTAAGCATAAGTTCTCTATTAGGTCGCACGTGGCGCATAGATATATGTCTATTCTACACACAACTTATGCAATCGAACCCCACAATTATATGCCAATATATTCAAGTGTAAATCTATAATTCTTCTGTTTATATCATATAGATTACCAAAATCATCGCTAATGTCTTAGCGAGGATCATTAAGCATAAATATATTAAACCAAATCATTTGGTGCCAACCAAAGAGATAAGATAGTCAATTTAAATAACACAGGGTTCCATTATAACCTTAGAGCCAATATTCAGTTCATAAATATTGAACAAAATACAAGTAGCAATAAAGACAACATTTATATAATACAAAATTAGAGGAAATAAATGGATAAAAGGAAACTCTGTCACAGCCCTTCAATCTCCACGCATTCCACTACAATCAGGCTTTCCAATCCGTGTCACTCACTGCTCTTGTCGCTCCAAGGATATGCTAGACTTCTCCCTAATCTACATAATCTATATTTACAGAGATAATCTAAGAGAAAGAAAGAGAAATTATAGAGAAAAACTAATTTAAGCTGAGCTATCCTATTCTAAGGTCTGTGTTATGAGCAGACTTGGCAAACGGGCGGACCGGACCAAAATGGTCCGGGTTTTGGCGAGTTTCATTTGTGAGGCCCGTGGCCCGAGTTGGGCCGGGCCGGCCCGGCCCGCAGGCTTCTTCCTTTAATTTTTTTTTTTGCAAAATCTTGATACACCAAAAATAGTAATAATAATAAATATTAAAAATAATAAAATAATTTATAATAAACAATAATTCTAATTATTTACATTAACTACATAACTCAATCAATTAAAATTTTAATAGTATTATAAATTACTTTTAAACACTCTCCAGCTTAAGGGGGAGTGTTAGTAGATATTCTAGAGGATTTTAGATAATATTCTAAAGACATTATTTGGGGATTAAATAAGTAGGGGGATTGCATAATTAAGGGATAATGATTGATTTACTTTTCAAATGTACTACACTATACATTGTAATGTCACTATAAATAATAGTGGTCTTCTCCCTTCTTTCTCATTGATTGCTAGTAATTCAAAGTATATAATCAAATTTGATTTTTTAAAATTATACTTTAAAATTAATTTAATTTATTTAACTTTTAAAAATAATAAATACTTTAATTAATACTATTACATAGATAATTTTAAAATTGTATAATTATATTATCTAACTTAAACTAATAATTATTAGTTTTATACTTTGAAATTGAAGAACTATTTCGAAAGTTCATGTAATTGTAATTGTTTGTGAGCGTGAGTAAAGATATATAGACGATATATTGAGGGAATTAACATTTCTACTACTAAAATTAAACGCAATATCAATTGTTGTTGTAGTTAAGTTGGTTTGAACTCTTATTTTTTTACTTATAAGTCTTGTGTTCAAGCCTCACAACCCACAAGTAGCAACATTTTATTTTATTTTTTAAAAAAAGTCACGGGCCACGTGCCTTCACAGGCCAGGCCAAAAACAGGTCGGGCCAAAATGGCCCGCATTTGCCCGGGCTAGAAAATTGCAGCCCATAGCCCGACCCGGCCCGCGGGCTTGGGCCATGTTTGCCAGGTCTAGTTATGAGAGATGTGAAATACAGTGGCTCCTCCTGTTTTTTTTATGCCTGCCTCCTCCAAGCTAGGTCAAAATCATTTATCTCTGCATGGGCACCGGAGCTCGCACTACGACGCGGGCTATAGCCTTGTGGTTGGCGCTGTAGTGCCATGTCATTTAATAAAGAGATCGGAGCTCGCGCTGCAGCGCGAGCCCAATAAGGAACAATGGCATTGCGGTGCGAAGATGATGTCAACAAGGGCCAAGGGGTGGCGCTGCAGTGCAGTCAATAGGCTTGGCCTTAGCACCGTGGCGCAAGTATGAGAAATATGACCGTTTTGCCCCTGAATTCTACAAAATACCTGATAAGCCTTGCATTGCATCGATTAAGAATAATAACACTATAATCATATAAAACCATATACAATCTACGAGAACAGACAACTATTTAAGTCATAAAGTATCCGATTCGCGGGTATAAATCCCACTCATCAAATACCCCCAAACTTATGTCTTTGTTTGTCCTCAAGTAAACTATCTAATACAACACTAACAATAGTAAAACACACGCGAAAGAAAAATAAAACAATAAAGTAGTATCATGGATTCAAAGCTCGATTATAGCTACTCCCAGAGAATAGGGAAAACACAGATATGAATAAGGGTTCATTTAATTTCAAGCATAAGATTGTATACGATCCATTCTATGTGTGTGTGTGTGGAGACCAACCAACCTAATAAATCATAACTTAAATAAGTTCGCACAGTCGATTTTTAATAATAATATGCACACTCTACAACTTAAACATTCAATAATCGTTAAGAATAAGACGCTAGTGCAGTAAAAGATCAAAAGACTCTATCATGACGATAGTAAAATCTGTCCCGGATAATCCTTAATTACCTTAGGCTATTCAGAACTACCCATGAATGAGCTTTTGATTAGTGACTCCCAAGCCAGACGACTTTAGGGCACGGTGTAGAACACTCCTATGAATCTAATAACTCGAGCAGTAAAGGCGTAATCAACATAAGCCAACTGAGACTTTACAACATGAACGAAGATTATTTAGCGAGTGCATTTTATGCTCCATCTCGATATTGATCCTACGTTTATGGACGAATGCGTTTTACGATCCATCTCGACCCACCGCCAAACTTTCGATATAAACTCTTCTTTTCTATTTTTATTCTCATTTCATTCATTTTTTATATATGTTAACATGCCAGAATCCAAGATCCAAAACTGTATAAATGTCTAAGTCTTTTATTACCTTATAAAAATGAAGGTTTATAAGAGTGAACAAACTCTCAAAGCAATAGACACGCGAACTAAATTCAAAAAATAATTAGTTAACACATGAGTTGGTCGATGCTTGCTAAGACAGACAGATCAATAACAGTCTAAACTTATCGATTGAACAACCCCTAGCTCATACATGCTTGACACGACTCTAAGAGATAGGCATAAATACTTGGCGCTTGTCATCAGTCACAAACAAAAATTAATGATAACTATAACACCCTTGCTAAATAGTAGCTCAAAATAGGGTAAAAAGCCATTCACATGGCACAAGCATCTAATCTGTATAAGCCCCAAAAAGATGGCTATAAACCACAATCATGCTGATAATAATCAAAGCATTAATAATAAAAACCAAAAATAGTTCATGGCATCCATAATAATAAAAATTTAAAGCATAATCCCGCAGTTCAAACGACTGCACCACAATACTGATAATAAAACCCACAGTTCAAACGACTACACCACAATACTGTTAATAAAAACATAATAAAGTACTAAATATGCAACCTAACATGGCAGTAGAGAGAAATAAACAGACAGTAGCCAAAAACACCCCCAAACTTTAGGTGAGCAATGCCCTCATTGCTAAATATATGTCAAACGATACAAGAGGACTTCCCTGAAGATCGCTCACTCAGCAACTGCATCGTCCTCATCAGCCTCGGCGGGCGGTGATGGAGGAGGGTATGGTGGGAAGACAAGAGGCTCTAGGAACTGGTATGGCGTGAACTCAGTGTTCTCACCACAATAGTCAGTGTAGATGCTCTGTATAGTGTTCACCAGCTCATCTTGGTACTGCATCGTAATGTCCTGCCTATGTGCCACAGCTGCGATGTGCTTCTGCTGCCTCTGTGCCTCATCCCACACATTAAAGCGTGAGATTGTCTGATAATTGATGACTGCTATGGGAGGCAAGGATGTCTCCTCTGGCCCCCACTGAATACCTGCATGTTTGCACAATCGGGTGATCAAGGATAGACGTGGAAGTCCCGAAGCGACGGTACTCTTGATTGCCTTCATAATGGACTCATGTATGAGAACACCTATGTCCACGTTCAGGCCCGTGATAATGAAAAATAGGAGGATCGATCGATCCTTGGTCACATCGCTTAAGTGTCGGGTAGGAATCATATTAGCGCAAATAAAGTTGAACCACGCCTTCCCATAGCCATTGAGCACTGAAGTCGGGAAACTGGTCTTCTCACCCGTATAATCGTTCTTCTTCATGTATTCCCGGGCCTGCACAGCCTCCTAATGATATCCTCTAGGTCATAGCTGTGGAGTCCCAGCTCTATATAATCCTTGACCTCGTTGTTGGGCATGGAAAATAGTGCATTGATGGCTTGACTTCCAACCGCCACTGAGCGGCCCCTGACTTGAACAATAGCATCACCTTCGGCATTGGTGTTCACATAAAACTCCTGAACCACACATACAATAGCTGACCTAGTTGGTTTTGTGAAATGGATCCATTGGCGTCCCATAATCATGGCTAATAACTCGCCATCCTTTTTGTCAGGCCTCAACCCCAGCTCAGGAATTAGATTTCATGCGACAAAAGAGGTTTTGTATCTTTTCCATGCCTCTTCGCTCATAAATTTTGTGTTGTTCCAAGCCTGTGGTGCGGCGGATGAGGAACTGCCAACGCTAAGTCGCTGCCTCTTTGGTGTCATTTCAAAACTTTCAGCAGTTGGTATGCATACAAGCAGAAAACCCAGCTCAATACTCCCCCAAACTTATGCTCAAATATCCCCAACAATTTCAATGCTAAACAGCCTCAAATCAGTCTACTTTTTTTTCCAGGCAATTTATCGAACACCTAGAGTGCGTTCCTCAAAACCAATTTGGACAGACCTTGCTTGGAAGAACTCTAACCAGATTTTTGTCAGTGGAAATCACACAAATACAACGCAAAAGATGCACAAATCCCAACAATGAACTCACCACTAGTTTCTGATTTGACTGAAATAAAAAATTACCTTGAATTGAAAACCCATAGTTTGAGTCTGCCCCCTTTGTTTTCTGTATGCATGGGCTATGGGTCTACAAGGAATACTGGTGCCTGGATTGCTCTCTTGTAATTAATCGAAGGCTAGGGGTGCTTGGTATGAAGCAACAACATTTGGGATTACTTGGGTTTTATGGCGCTTACTGAACTTGCCGAGAGAGAAGGGAAGTAATGGGCACAACTGCTGGCCTTCAGTGCGTTTAAAACAACAAAAATTTGCTGCCAGCACCACGGCGCGAGCTGACCTTCATTAATTGGTGCCGCAGCGTGAGTTAGTAGTGGGCAAGGAAAGTTTATGGAGCCGCGGCGTGACCTGGCTATTGATATGTGGTGCTGCAGCGCGGGGGCATGAACTTGGGAAATAAACATGGCGTCGCGGCGCGAGTTGCAGCACATTTGTTGGCACCATGGCGCGAGGACCAATTTCTGAGTTTTCCTTTCTGTTATATGCACATGCCAAGACAAGAATAAAAACTACACTACAAAGGCAAACATACATTATTAAAAACCCAATAAAAACTATTATAACTCTGAGATTAATATACAATACATTATAATAAATATGCTGCCTGCAGATGATAGACACTAAAAACAAAAATGCACAATCTGACAACTATATTAACAACTAAAGCGAAAAGACAGAAAGTAAACTAGACATAAGTAAAGAAAAACATATAAAATTTATACCGAGATGGGGGTGCCTCCCCACCAAGCGCTTATTTTAAAGTCGTCGACTTGACTATACCAATGCCGTTCAATCCGGCTCATAAGCGAAAATGACCATTTCATGCCTCATATTCGTCAATTCCTTTGGGTTTTTGGTAGACATGGATGATTGGTCATTCTTCTTTCCTTCATCTATTCAGTCATCCATCGGCACAAAGAATTTTTCACCACTAGAATTATCCACTAATTCGCCTATTTTATTAAATTGAAAGCGTTCTTTGTGCTCTATTAGGCCCTCTCGGGTTTCCACAGTCGTGATTATGATTTCTAACTGTTGATTACTTTTGACAGTGTACCCATTGATGATCCTCTCTTCTTCTAGCTCAGCCTCCGTAGGTTGGTCAATTTGTACATTGACATTGCCCTCAACACTTTGGTGAGACTCATCGCCTTCTCCTTACATATCCACCGTGCACTGCTCTACTACTGCATCATTGACCTCAATTATGATTGGTAGGAAGTTTGGCGGTGGATTTGTAATGGAACTGACGAGTTTCCCCAATTGACTTTCGAGGCTCTGCAATGCGGCTTCTTGGCTTACCATCCAAACCTCATTTTTCTCAATAAAGTTGGTGAGAATCTCTTCAAGCCTATTCTCTTCTTCTTATGTTGAGTACTAAGGAAAGCTGTCATTGGGTCGAGACGACAACTCATACTACGACAGAGACTTATATTCAAACTGAGATGCATGATTCGGATCATGATATTGTTCTTTACTGTAGTCCCAAGAGTTTGGAAAACCCTGGAAGTTTGGATGATAGCAGATCGGTTTAAAGTCAGCTCGTTCCTGACGGTAGGCATTTTGAGTGTACTAACACTCAAGATTATCAAAAAACCTCAAGACATTTGCATTTTGAACTTGCACTTGCTCGAGTCCTTTTTTCGAGCTTGGTTATGTCGTCCTCTCGTAAGGCCATTTGATAACATTGATCGTCCATAATCTTTAAACTTAAAGACAAAATGAAACGACAATCAAAGAAATAAAAGAGATATATATATATATATATATATATATATATATATATATATATACGTTCAAAGTAAGACTAAATTGATTTAAATCAATATTGGATAATATTAGAATAATAGTTCCTCGGCAGTGGCGCCAAAAACTTATTGGCCGGAAAACCAATCACTAAACACGCGCAAGTATACGCTGTCTAACAAGTAATACAATGATAAGTAGAATTGTGTACCCATGAGGAACTATGACTAATATTTACCAAGTACCGATTGTGTATCAATAAAGTCTTATTCGAACAACAGTAAATGGAAGTGTGATTACTCTAGTTAAAACTAATTAACAAACCAAATAAATGGATAACGAATGGTAATTGAAGGAAATACAAGCTAGGGTCACAACTTTACCCCACACAGGCATGATGTCGAACACCTGGTGTGCTATGCTTCATCAAACTAGCTACCCTTCTCTCTTTAGTCTTAATGGTCACGACAATTTGTCGATCGACAACACACAGGTGCCTATGCACCTCTGTCGAGGTATGCACAAACATATCTTCTCCAGATCCACCCAAAAGAGAATAGAATAGAAAAGAACGTCCAAGTTAGATACAATCCTACACATGTCTATGCGAATTAATCATAACAAGGATTTAAGCATAATTTCTCTATTAGGTCACACGTGGCGCATAGATATAAGTTTATTCTATGCATAACTTATGCAGTTGAAACCCACAATCACATGCAAATATATTTAGGTGTAAATCTATCATTCTTCTATCGATATCATGTAGATTACCAAAATCATCGCTAATGTCTTAACGAGAATCATTAAGCATAAATATAATAAACCAAATCATATGGTGCCAACCAAAGAGATAAGACAATCAATTTAAATATAAAAGGGTTCCATTATAACCTTAGAGCCAATATTCAGTTCATAGCTATTGAAGAAAATACAAGTAGCAATAAAGATAACATTTATAGAATACAAAATTAGAGGATATAAATGGATAAGAGGAAACTCTGTCAAAGCCCTTCAATATCCATGCGTTCCACTACAATCAAGCTTTCTAATTCGTGTCACTCACTGCTCTTGTCTCTCCAAGGATATGCTAGACTTCTCCCTAATCTACCTAATCTTTATTTACAGAGATAATCTAAGAGAAAGAAAGAGAAATTATAGAGAAAAACTAATTTAAGCTAAGATATCCTATTCTAAGGTCTGTGTTATGAGAGATGTGAAATACAGAGGTTCCTCCTGTGTTTTATATGCCTGCCTCCTTCAAGCTAGGACAAAATCATTTGTCTCTGCCTGGGCACCAGAGCTCACGCTGCAGCGCGGGCTATAGCCTTGTGGTTGGAGCTGCAGCGCCATGTCATTTAATAAAGAGACCGGAGCTCGTGCTGCAGCACGAGCCAAATAAGGAATAATGGCACTGTGGCGCGAAGATGATGTCAGCAAGGGCCAGGTTGTGGCGCTGTAACACGGCCAATAGGCTTGGCCTTAGCGTCGTGGCGCGAGTATGAAAAATATGACCATTTTACCCCTGAATGCTAGAAAACACTTGATAAGCCCTACATTGCATCGATTAAGCATAATAACACTATAATCATATAAAACCATATAAAATCTACGAGAACAGACAACTATTTAAGTCATAAAGTTTCTAATTCGCGGGTAATAATCCCACTCATCAAGTACATCAAAGCAGATAGAACAAAACACATTTCACCTAAATCTTTATACACACATGAGCTGCAAAAGAAGGGTGATATAGATGTGCATCAAATTCAATCATGTGATAATCTATCCGACTTATTCACAAAGTCACTACCAAATGCAACGTTTACAAAAATTTGGGATTTGATCGGAATGCGTCGACTGAAAGACTTATAACAACATTTCATCAAAGAATAATGAATTCCTTTTGAGGGGGAGATATGTACTCTTTTTCCCTTCGCTATGTTTTTTCCCAATGGGTTTTCTTAGCAAGGTTTTTAATGAAATATAATCTCCTATCTTAGGAAATCAAGGGGGAGTGTTACGCTAGTATGATTTCCTCCCAAGTCAATCGCTATAAAACTATGTCAATGTCCTAGTCTATGATGTAATTAATGTTGATGGATTTTCCCCTTTCCCTTGCCTATAAATGGTAGGTTTCTCTAATGAAAGAACACACTAAAAATAGAGAGAAAACCTCTAAACTTTTATCTTCCAAATCTGTTTATTTCTTTAGTTCTATAACAAAATGATATTATTAGTTAACATTATTGGGAATGTCTAGAAAGTTCTGTCGAGAAAATGGGGTTAGGTTATCTAATTGTGCGCCAATAAGGAGAAATCCTTATTGGTAAGCCCCCTATTTTTCGGGAACAATCTGGTTGCTAGAATCGCTAGTCTATAATATCTGTTATATTAATACATTAAGAGAATAGTACAGAAAATGAAATAGGGTCGATGATGCAACCAATGATGTCATAAGGGAGGATGAGGTAATTGATGATGTCATAGGGATGATGAGGTAATCGATGATGTCATAAGAACGATGAGGTAAGCGATGATGCCATAAATTGTGGTAAAAAGACTATTATACCCTTACTCTGCAAAACCTATAAATAAAAACTCATTTTTCCTTCTTTTTCACCAATTCACTAAAACTAAGAAGAGAAAGTTAAAGAATGAGGATAAGAAAAAGAAAAGGAATATCCAAGAAGCAATCACACACGAACAACACAAAGTTCTGCCACTACACTATTGCAGTATCTAGTATCTTAGTAAGGTAAAGGATGTTATTTTTATTCAATACTCGTATGGGATATCATTTTTTTCATACTTCATATTATGTAAGTGATATTGTTTCAATTCTTATTCCTAAATCTAAACATACTATAGTAAGTATTGCTTCTATAATTTCTAAAATAATTAGAAATTCCTTGAGGTTTGCATTTCATCTATATCATTTCACGGGAATATTGGTCTAAACTTTCTTATTAAATTTTAATCTTTTCATGTCGGGGTACTATTCATACTAGAGTACTATTTATCTAGGGTACTATTCATACTGGAGTACTATTCATCCGAGGTACTATTCATGACGGAGTACTATTCATGATAAAATTTAGTTTATTTTCATTGTCCAAATTATCATTGAAATATGAATCTTAAATATCATTCTTTAATTTTACTCCATAATTGGTCATCATGTTGACAATTTGGATATTTTTTTGAACTTGGATAAAATTAAATTATAAATATCTAATATTTACCCTTGATATCACTTTTATTCATCATTTATATCATTGTCATAATCCTCAGACTTAAATTGTGGTGAAAGTTATATTTGGTCCATAGTGCAAAGATGAATCATTGATTGGTATGATTATAACCGTGAATTTTGTATTGATATAATCATTACCCTTGGTGTTACAAATAAATGGTTGTTGTGAAAGTTCTCTTTGGCCCATAGTGTAAAGATGGACTGTGGATTGACATGATTATGACCATTGGTGTACAAATGAATATCTTTGGCCATAATGAGAAGATGAACCGTTGATTGGTGTTACAAATGAATATATTTGGCCCGTAGTGCAAAGATGAACTCTTGATTGGAGTTATAGGGATAAAATATCGGTGTTCTACTTGACCCTTCTAATGGATTGTTATTTTTGCTTCAGTTGTTGATATAAAACTTGTTGTCTACTGTATTTTATCAAATTTATCACTGTTGAAGAATAAGAATAATTTATTCTTCATTATATTCTTTACTGGGCTAGTTGAGCTCACCATTTACCTTTTTGTTCCATTGTTCTTCTCAAGAAATGAGAGTGTCGCTGGGACTAGTCGGGGAGTAGAGTAATTATCCGATATAATTACTATAGAAGTCTTCACTATGTTGTAAAATAGTGTGACAATAATTGTAACGAGTACTTAATTTGGGTGTGGATATTTTCTTATTATATACATTATAATATTTGTATTGAAACTTATAGTATATGTGTGTGGTCATATTTTGTACAGCCATTTAATAGTTGTAAATAGGAAAGTTTGTATTTAAATTTTATAGTACGTATTTGGCGACTTAAAATGGGTTGTGTGGTATGACACCCCCAGAATAGGTCCAAACGACCCATTCTGGGTTGCCAGATGTGACGCCCCCAAAATAGGTATACAGCACCCATTCTGAGTTGCCAAATATATGGTACATAAAGCAAACTACAACTTCAATAATACAATTGTTGTGCAAAATACGAAAACACGTACTGTGAGTTTAAATACAAATAGTGTCTTCTAGACAATATCCACACTCAAATAAGTCCTCATTACAATTATTCAAACACTATTTTACAGAAATAGTGAGAACTGCTAAAACATCTTTCTAGAATCATCACTCTATACCCCGACTAGATCCTGCTATGTTCTCACCTTCTGAGAAGAAAAATGGAACAAAAAGGAAAAGGGTGAGCTCAACTAGCCCAGTAAAGAATATTATGACTAAGATAATATACAAAAAATTATCATTAGTTTTCAACAGGGAAAAATCTGATAAAATATAATAGACAACATGTTTTAGATCAACAACTGCAGCAGAAACAACAATCCATTAGAAGAGTTAAGTAGAGAATGAGTTCTACTATCTTCTAAGATTTAAAAGTCCATCATCAATATTTTATCCCTGTAACAACAATTAATATACTTCTTTAATCAAATATTCATTTTTGCACTACAGGCCAAAGATATTCATTTGTGTCACCAGTTGGTCATGTTCATCTCAACACCTGTTCATCTTTGCACTACGGGCCAAAGATATTCATCAGTTAATCATTCAACTTTGCACTACAGACCAAAGATATTCAGTAATATCATCATTTAGAACTAAGGATGATGAAAAATATTTTAAAGAAAATGAATCCAGTGAGACAGAAGGACAAATAGTAGGGATTCGTATAACAGTTTATCCAAGATCAATAATACTTCATAAATACCAATTTTGAAGCAGAATTCAAAAATAAAGATCAAAATATGGATACAATCAAAGATAGTAACCATAATAGACATCTTGGACAAAAAGAAGAAAATTTCATTTTTCGGTGAATAATGTCGTATTCGTGAATAGTGGCGTATACGTGAATAGTAACCCCGACACAAAAAGTTCCAAATTTGATAAAAACGTTGACCAATATTTCGGTATAGTGATATTGAAGAAAATAATATCATTTAAGAAGAAAATAACATCCCTTACCTTAAAAGAGCAGTACTTCTGACTTGAATATCGGATATAACGCTGAACGAACTTGCGCCGTATAGCAACACTCAAGATATCTAAATACTCACAAAAATATTCTTGATAATATAGAGAACAAGAAAACTTGTTTCTGGTGTGATTTTTAATTCTAACATAAGCACCTATTTATAGAAAAATGCTAGAACGCCAAAGGAGACTAAAATAATAAAATATTTATTTTTCATTTCCTTCTTTCTACGCCTACCTTATTAGAAAGCCATTAGTAAGCTAGCCTTCTTGGAATAACAATTCAGCCCACATGTTTTGAAAAGTAAAAGTGGGTCCCACCCATAATTTTAATAAAAATCATTTTATTTTCCGAAACTTCAATAATTCATAAAAAATAGCCCGTTTATCAGAAAAATACGAATTTTATGTCCATTCCACACGAAATCGAATTCTCCTCAACTTTGTTGCTTTAAGTTTTTCCAAATTCCAGATAGAAAATATTCAAAATCCTAAAACGGATGATTTTTAACACCTTTAAAATTCATAATAAATTATATGTTCATTTTTAACGGTTCAAAATTTGTGGATATATACTCAACTTATAGATGTATAACACATCCAAAAATCACAACGATCCAACGGTCGGATCAAAATTATAACTCACGAAATAGAGCTTTAAGAACACCGATTTGATCTTTTAATACTTCCAATCCGACAAAAATACCGATAAAACACCTCAACATTAATTCCTTCATTTATAACCACATAAATAAATCCATCATTTATATCTGTATCAAATAAATATTTCCTTATCATATAAATCAATAATTAATTATTCACAAATAATATTACAGAATCACAATTATGACAACCAGGCAGTTCTCAGGAAAGAGGGGGCTTTTCGATAAGGATTTCTCCTTACTAGCGCGCAATTAGGTGACCAAATCTCTCCTTGATAGAACTTTCTAGACATTGCCAATAATGCTATCTAATAATATTATTTAAATAATATGAATTATTGGTCTGATAATGGATCTGTGCAGTGACAATTATTGAAATAACAATAATATAAAATATTAACGCAGCAATTATTGAATTAATAAAATAAAATATTGAACAGTAATTACTGTAACAATTATTGAGTAGTGCCTTCTCACGTAAGAATCAATAATTCAAAAATACTGTGCAAAACCGTGTGCAACTATGCAATAACGCGTATTACTGTATTTTAACCACCGTGTATTCCAACAGTTTTAACGGTAACCATTACGCCGTTATTTATAAAAACTCAAATTTGTCGTTTTCTTCATCCGACAGTTATTCTGTTAAGGGGCCTACAAATGGCTGCACTGTCGTACGAATATTCCCCGACAGAAAGAATATTCCATGACTAAACGAATATTCCCCGATAACAATGAATATTTTATAACCACTTGCGTATTTTGAAAAAAATTCATATATCACCCTTGACTTTAACTTTTATCAATTTAACCATTTACTGAATAGTAATTATAAGAAAAATTGAATACTTTTATTTCATAAAATTCGGGGTCTTACACCAAATATACACTACATAATCCAAATAAAAACTTCTTATATACAACTATTAAACTGTCGTGCAAAATATGACAACACATAAGCTATGAGTTTCAATACAAATAACAGTACTCACACTCCAAATTAATGATATTCTACATAAAGGTACAATCGATAATTGTTTTATGAATTAAAATCTTTGAAAAATGCTCAAGAAATCCTTCATATATGAGAGGCCTCGTATCTAAGTTATAATAGATATCATATGACTTGAGAAACTTTAACAGTCACAGACCATCATTCTATTCCCCTGTTATCCCCACTCCGCCCAACTACCCCCTTATTACCTAAAAGGAATTGTAAAGCAAAAGGGTGAGCCAAAATAGCCCATTAAAGAATATTATAACTATGATAATGTAGAACAAATTATCCTTAGTCCTCAACGGAAAAAAAATCTGATCGAATACAATAGAAAATAATTTTTAGATCAACAACTGCAACGGAACTAGAAATCCATTAGAAGAGTCAAGTAGAATATAATGTCTACTATCTCTTCCAAATTAAAAGTCCATCATTAATATTTTATCCCTGTAATACCCATCAACAGTTCTTTGTTGTACCCAAGACAAAGAGCACTTTCATCACATGTCTTCACCTGAACCACCAAAGATTATAGTTAAATTCATAATTCATATTTATAATCATGTAAATCAACAGTCCATCTTTGCACTATGGGCCAAAGATGTTCAACTGTAAATCAAATAATCAACAGTCCATCTCTGCACTACGATCAAAGATGTTCAACTGTAAAACCAATAATCAACGGTTCATCTTTGCACAACGGCCAAAAATGTTCAACTGTAAAACCAATAATCAACCGTCCATATTTGCACTACGGGCCAAAGAGGACTTTTATCGCATCATTTATCTGTAACATTACAGGTCATGATTATACCAATACACAATTCCTGGTCATAATCATAACAATCAAAATTCCATTTATGCACTATGGGCCAAATATGACTTTTACTACATCATTTGTCTATAACATTACAGGGCATGATTATACAAATACACAATTCCTGGTCATAAACATACCAATCAACAGTCCATCTATGCACTACGGGCCAAAGATGACTTTTACCACATCATTTGTTTGTAACATTACATGTCATGATTATACCAATACACAATTCATGGACATAATCATACCAGTCCATATTTGCACTACGAGCCAAAGATGTTTAACTATTAAAACAAATAATCAACATTCTATATTTGCTCTACGGACAAAGATGTTCAACTGTATAACCAATAATCAACAGTCCATCTTTGTACTACGGCAAAAAAAATTAACTGTAAAACCAATAATCAACAGTCCATCTTTGCACTTCGGGCCAAAGACAACTTTTACCACATCATTTGTCTGTAACATTACAGGTCATGATTATACCAACACACAATTCCTGGTCATAATCATAACAATCAACAGTCCATCTATGCACTATGGGCCAAATATGACTTTTACCACATCATTTTTCTGTAACATTATAGGTCATGATTATACCAATACACAATTCCTGTTCATAAACATACCAATCAACAGTCCATCTATGCACTACGGGTCAAAGATAACTTTTACCACATCAGTTGTTTGTAACATTACAGGTCATGATTATACCAGTACACAATTTTTGATCATAATCATACCAATCAACAGTCCATCTATGCACTACGGCCAAAGATAACTTTCACCACAATATAAGCATGAGAATGATGACAATGATATAAGGATTAAATCAAGTGAGATCAAGGATAAATATCAGAAATTTATAATTCAATTTATTCAGAGTTCAACAATATCCAAATTGACAACATGATAACTAAATGTGGAATAAATTCAAGAATGATATTTATGTATCAAAAATAATTGGACAAAAAAAATCACTTTTATCGTGAATAGTACCCCGCGAATAGTATCCGAATGAATAATACCAAATAAATAGTACCCCTTTATGCAAAGTACCCCAAATAAATAGTACCACGAGTGAATATTACTCGAATGAATAGTACCAAATGAATAGAAACCCTTCATGCAAATCACCTCGAATAAATAGTACCCGAATGAATAGTACTAAATGAATAGTACTCCCTCATTCAAAGTACTCTGAGTGAGTAGTACCCCGAATGAAAATATTGAAATTTAATAAGAATGTTCACACCAATATTCCAATGAAACGATACTAGATGAAGTGCAAAACTCAAGAATATTGTACTAATTTTAGGGATTATAGAATCAATAGTTACCATAGTAAGTATAGATTTAAGAATATGAAAATAAATAATATACAAAGCTGCAAATCGATTTTCACCTGTAATGTTGTAATCCGCGTTGACAGATCATTTCATTAAATAAATAATTAATACGAAGGATAATATCCCTTACGATTACAAAAAGTAGTATACCTTACAAAATAACACTGTGACGCCCCCAAAATAGGTATACAACACCCATTCTGAGTCGTCAAAATACATGGTACAGAAAAAACTACAACTTTATTAATACAACATAAAAACTGTGAGTTTAAATACATATATTGTCATCTAGACAATATCCACACTCAAGTAAGTCCTCAATACAATTATTAATACACTATTTTTACAGAATAGTGAGGACTACTAGAACCACTTCTAGAACCATCATTACACACCCCGACTAGTACTCGCTACATTCTCGCCTCCTGAGAAGAAAAATAGAACAACAAGGAAAAGGGTGAGCTCAATTAGCCCAATAAAGAACATTATGACCAAGATAATATAGAACAAATTATCGTTAGTCTTCAACAGGGAAAAATCTAATAGAATACAATAGAAAACAAGTTTTAAATCAATATTCGCAGCGGAAATAATAATTCATTAGAAGAGTTAAGTAGAGAATGAAATCTACTATCTTCTATATATGAATTTAAAAGCTCATCGTCTATTTTTTATCCCTGTAACATCAATCAATATATAACTGAAATCAAATATTCATCTTTGCACTAAAGGCCAAAGATATTCATCAGTTGGTCATGTTCATCTAAACACCTGTTCGTCTTTGCACTACGGGCCAAAGATATTCATCAGAAATCATTAATCTTTGCACTACAGGCCAAAGATATTCAATTATATCATCATTTTGGACTGAGGATGATGAAAAATATTTTAAAGAAAATGAATCTAGTGAAACAAAATAATAAATATTAAGGATTCGTATTTCAGCTATTCCATGTTCAAAAATACCTCATAAATAATCATTGTGGAGTAAAATTCAAGAGTGATCAAAACATGGATACAATCAAAGCAAATATCTAAATAGATATTTTGGACGAAAAATGAAAATTTAATTTTTCTGTTAATAGTGTCGTATTTGTGAATAGTACCGTATACGTGAATAGTGTCGTATACGTGAATAGTAACTCCGACACCAAAAGATAGAAATTCCACAAGAAAATCATCATGCTTCGTGAATAGTATTCATGAATAGTAACTCATGAATAGTAATCCAGACATGAAAAAGTTCTAAATTTGATAAAAAGTTATAAATAATATTTTGGCATAATGATATTGAAGAAATAATATCACTTACGAAGAAAATAACATCCCTTACCTCAAAAGGATAGAACTTCTGACTTGAATACTGGATATAGTGCTGAAAGAAACTTACACCGTATAACAACACTCAAAGTATTAAAATACTCACAAGAATACGCTCAATATATCGAGAGAGAAAGAGAAATAAGATTTCAGTTTCTGGTGTGATTTTCAATTCTAACCTAAGCACCCTATTTATAGAAAAATGCTTAGAACACCAAAACAAAAAATTTAATATAATATTAATATATATATATATATATATATATATATATATATATATATATATATATATATATATATTCAAGCCCACCTTTGAAATCAGATCTTAGCATTTTCTACATGCCAATCTTCTAGAAAAAAGGTAAGAAAAACGTTTTTCATAAATAAAATATTTCAAACTTCTAAAAATCAATTATTTTAGAACTTCGGAACTTCAATAAATAGCCTTTTATCAGAAAAATTTGAACCACGTGTCCTTTTCATAGAAAATTTCATTCTCTACAACTTTGCAGTAGAAAGTTTTTCTAAATTCCAAACAAAAATTGACCAAAATCCATAAACCGACGATTTTGCATGCTATAATCAAATTTCAGTCAAGAAATGGGGTCCACCGACACACAAAATATGTGTTAATCATTTAATGCAACAAAAATACTCTTCCTCCTCATATACTCATATATTCCACATTTATTGTAAAAATATCATCATTATTATATTTTAATAATATAATAAAATATTATTTTTATTAGAAAAGATAAAATATCAATTTTTAACAATTGTTACTTTAAAAATTTTCTCCATCTATATCCACATAAAATCAATATTTTTCTTATCATATAAATCAATAATTAATTATTCACAAATAATATTACAGAATCACAGCACTGGCAACCAGACCGTTCCCAAGAAAGAGGGGGCTTTCCAATAAGAATTTCTCTTTACTGGCGCGCAATTAGGTGACCAAACCTCTCCTTAGACATAACTTTCTAGACATTGCCAATAATATTTTCTAATAATATTATTCAGATAATATGAATTATTGCTTCGATAATGGAAAATATTGTATAGTGACAATTATTAAAACAACAGTAATATAAAATATCAACACAGCAATTATTGAATCAATAAAATAAAATACTGAACAGTAACTACTGTAAAAATTATTGAGTAGTGTCTTCTTACATAAGAATTAATAATTGGTGCAATACCGTGTGCTACTGTACGACAACGCGTATTATTGTGTTTTAAACACCGGGTATTCCAACAGTGTTAATGGTAACAACTACGCCGTTATTTATAAATAACTTATACTTATAATTTTCTTCATCCAATCGTTTTCCGTTATGGGGCCCACACAAGGTTGCACCGTCGTACGAATATTCCCTGACAGCAAGAATATTCCACGACCAAATGAATATTCTCCGATAACAATGAGTATTTTATAACCACTTGCTTATTTAAAATATTTGCGCATTTTACCCATAACTAACCACATTAATCAAATCAACCCTTACTATTTCAAAATAATAAATAGAGGAATTAAATTTTTTTTATTAATAATTTGGGGTCTTACAACCTCCCCTCCTTATGAAATTTCATCCTCAAAATTGACGTACGTACCTGGTGTTTCGAAAAGATGAGGATACCTCGCTTTCATTTCCGTTTCCAACTTCCAGGTCATTTCCTCAATAGTATGGTTTCTCCACAAAACTTTAACTTGTGGTATGACCTTCGTGCGTAGGACATGCTCCTTCCTATCCAAGATCTTGATAGGTACCTCTTCGTACATTAAGTCTTCGGCTATCTCGTCTGATTCTAACTCAATAACGTGGTTTGGGTCTTTCAAATATTTACGTAGCACAGATATATGAAAAACATTATGAACACGAGACATACTTGGAGGTAACGCGAGTCTATAGGCCACATTTCCTACTCGGTCAAGAATCTAGAATGGACCAATAAATCGTGGATTGAGCTTTCCTCTCTTCCCAAATCTTGTAACTCCCTTCCTTAGAGCCACACGCAACAATACATGATCCCCAATAATAAATTCCACGTCTTTTCGATGAAGATCCGCATAACTCTTTTGTCGATCCTGTGCCGTTTGTATACGTTGTCGAATCGTTTGGATCTTCTCTGTAGTCATTCGTACCAACTCTGGTCCCAAAAACGTTGCTTCTCCCACCTCATCCCAACATACTGGAGAGCGAAACTTTCGTCCATACAATGCTTCAAATGGAGCCACACCTATACTTGCCTGATAACTATTGTTGTAGGAGAATTCCACCAATGGTAGGTACTTATCCCAACTCCCTTTGAAATTGAGGGCATAAAGTCTTAATAGATATTCAAGATTTTGAATAGTTCTCTCTGATTGCCCGTCCGTTTGAGGATGGTATGCAGAACTGAACCGTAAATTCGTGCCCATAGCTTTTTGCAAGCTAACCCAAAATCTTGAAGTGAATCTTGGGTCACGATCCGAAACTATGGATACTGGCATTCTATACAATCTCACAATCTCATTTACGTACATTCGAACAAGACGTTCAAGGGAATAAGTCTCCCGTATCGGCAAGAAATGAGCAGACATGGTTAATCTATCAACAATAACCCAAATAACATTTAATTCTTTAGAAATGGTGGGAAGACCCATAACAAAATTCATGGTAATGTGTTCCCACTTCCATTTCGGAATCTCAAGTGGTTGCAACGGACCCTTTGGCACTTGATGCTCCGCCTTTACACGTTGACAAGTTAAACGCCTTGAGATAAACTTTGCAATCTCTCTCTTCATATTGTTCCACCAAAATATATGTCGAAGATTACGATACATATTGGTACTTCCAGGATGGATTGCAAATGGTGTATTGTGTGCCTCCATCATGATTCTATGCTTCAAGTCAGAATCGTTAGGAACACAAAGTCTGGAGTGGACTCGAAGTATTCATTCTTCATCGATTCTTGCTTCTAGAATAGTACCTTCTTGTACTTTCTTCTTCATACACATCAGCTCCGGATCTGTGGCTTGAGCAACTTTAACTTTATCGATTAAAGTTGGTTCTATGAGTATAGTTAACATCATCACACTCATTCCTGCATATGACCTTCTACTCAACGCGTCAGCTACCACGTTTTTTTTTCAGGATGGTATTGAATAGTGTGGTCGTAATCTTTCAATAGCTAGAGCCAACGTCGTTGCCGCATTTTGAGTTCTTTTTTAATGAAGAAATATTTGAGGCTTTTATGGTCTGAATATATCTCCACTTTCTCCCCATATAGATAGTGCCTCCAGATCTTTAGCGCGAAAATGACTGCTGCCAACTCTAGATCATGAGTAGGATAATTCCTCTCATATTCTTTAAGTTGTCGCGAGGCATAGGCTATGAATTTTCCATGTTGCATGAGAACACATCCTAGCCCTTTGCCTGAAGCATCGCTGTAGATAACAAATCCATCTGAACCATATGGTATTGTCAAAAAAGGTGCCGAAATGAGTCTCCTCTTGAGATCTTCGAAGATCTTCCCATATTCCTTGCTCCATTCGAATTTTGTATCTCTACGAGTCAGCTGCGTTAATGGAATAGCGATTCTAGAATATCCTTCAAAGAATCTCCGATAATAACCAACTAAGCCTAGAAAGCTATATATTTCGATTACCGACTTAGGTTGCTCTCAATTGTGACTTATATCCCAACCTTGGATAGCAAGTCACAATGACACCTATCAGTTTACTATCGGACGAATATGGCGTCCCCTACGGAGAGTCTGGCTTCAATGCATTCCATAAAAGAAGTCACCGGTTAGAGGCTCGGTTATCAACTTCTATAGTTGGGTTTTTTTTAACTCCTGAAGTTCAATAGGAGCCATTCGATATGAGATTTTAGAAATGGGTTTTGTACCGGGTTCAAAGTCGATACAAAATTCAATATCACGCTCTGGGAGTAAGCCAGAAAATTTTTCAGGAAATACGTCAGGAAATTTATTAACAACAGAAATATCATTCAAATCTGACGTATTTTTGTTCAAGTCCATAACATAGCTAAGAAAGCTTGACATCCGTTTTTTAATAAACGAATGACTTTACAGCTTGATATGAAAGAGTTTGACTTTAATGGTTTGGTTCCTTAAATTCGAATAACAGGTTGCTTAGGAATATAAAAACTAATAACCTTACAAAAGAAATCAATTTGGCATGATGAGTAGTTAACCAATCAATCCCTACAATCACATCAAAAGCAAGTATCTTTAAAGAGATAAGGTCAACAGGTAATGTGATGGTGCCAACTTGGATCAAATAAGATTTATAAACAGTGGATGTGATGAAAGTTTCTCCTAACGGAGTCTCCACAGATAAATCAAAGTCTAATTTCTCCGGAGTCAAGTTTAAACTTTGAGCACAAGCAGGAGAGATAAAAGAATGGGTAGAACCGGTATCTAATAAGGTATAGACTTCGCAAGAATTTATAATTAACTAACCCGTGATACCTTCGTTCAAGTTCCTCGCATTTTGGGCAATCACGACAAACTCTCTTCCAGGAACCGTTGACTTTGACTTGTTCGTATCTGCCTCTGGTGCCACCGTCCCAATTGGACTTAACTTTGCTATAGAGTACATTCCACCCGTCATTGCTTCGTCAAATTCCTGACCCATGATTTCAATCATTACTCTCTGATCCATATCGAATTGGGGTTGACCGCTCTGCATAGGGTAATTCCGAACTCGATGTTGGATTCTCCCAATTGCTGTCCAAGAAGTGAAATCCATTTCATCTATTTTGGCCTTATTGGATCGGACGTCTTTTTCTACAATATCAACGTGTCGTGTAGTTTTTACCCATGCATCCTCCATTCTCATTCGTTTGGTTGATTCTTCTTTCATCAGAACTTTGATCATAGCATTCTCAGACTCCAGCTCTAATATCTTATACTCTGCCAAAGAGTGCTTTTGTTCAAGCATTGCACATCGGGTAACACAATTTAGAATTATTGCATCTCTTTGCTCCACGACCGCCTACCGTTCTACAGCCTGCTCTTCAAACTCATGAATACGATTTTGTAATTCTAAATTTCGATCATAAAATTCTTCTAATAAATTCTCCTCAGGTTCCTCTACTTCCTCACTCTTAGCTGCTACCTCTGCGACTATCTCGGGTACAACTATTAATTCTTCACTCACCATATGGATATCTCAAATTCTTTTTTCGCCTAACATCACATTATCTTGGTTGGCGATTAGAGCTTTCTCCACGGTCTCATTCACTCCATTGTTAATATTTTCAGCTGCCATTCTCAAATACTGCCACAAAACAAGGGTTAATTAAAAAAATTGACATGCAACATAATAACCTTATACTCTGACCAACCAACAAATAATCTTAGGTAGGACACACTAGCGAAGGATTTACTCGTCTCTGCCCTCCTATTTCTATTCCCCGATCTCCGCCAGAGATCATATCCCTAAGCTCTGATACCAACTGTGACGCCCCCAAAATAGGTATACAACACCCATTCTGAGTCGTCAAAATACATGGTACAGAAACAACTACAACTTTATTAATACAACATAAAAACTATGAATTTAAATACAAATATTGTCATCTAGACAATATCCACACTCAAATAAGTCCTCATTACAATTATTAATACACTATTTTTACAGAATAGTGAGGACTACTAGAACCACTTTTAGAACCATCATTCCACACCCTGACTAGTACTCGCTACATTCTCGCCTCCTGAGAAGAAAAATGGAACAACAAGGAAAAGAGTGAGCTTAACTAGCCCAGTAAAGAACATTATGGCCAAGATAATATAGAACAAATTATCGTTAGTCTTCAACAGGGAAAAATTTAATAGAATACAATAGACAACAAGTTTTAAATCAATATTCGCAGCGGAAATAATAATTCATTAGAAGAGTTAAGTAGCGAATGAAATCTACTATCTTCTATATATGAATTTAAAAGTTCATCGTCTATCTTTTATCCATGTAACATCAATCAATATATAACTAAAATCAAATATTCATCTTTGCACTACAGGCCAAAGATATTCATCAGTTGGTCATGTTCATCTAAACACCTGTTCATTTTTGCACTACGGGCCAAAGATATTCATCAGAAATAATTAATCTTTGCACTACAGGCCAAAGATATTCAATTATATCATCATTTAGGACTGAAGATGATGAAAAATATTTTAAAGAAAACGAATCTAGTGAAACAAAATAATAAATATTAAGTACTCGTATTTCAGCTATTCCATGTCCAAAAATACCTCATAAATAATCATAGTGAAGTAAAATTCAAGAATGATCAAAATATGGATACAATCAAAGCTAGTATCCATAATAGATATTTTGGACGAAAAACAAAAATTTAATTTTTCTGTGAATAGTATCGTATTTAGGAATAGTGCCGTATACGTGAATAGTAACTCCGACACCAAAAGATAGAAATTCCACAAGAAAATTATCATACTTCGTGAATAGTACTCATGAATAGTAACTCGTGAATAGTAACTCATGAATAGTAATTCTGACATAAAAAAGTTCCAAATTTGATAAAAAGTTCCAACCAATATTTCGGCATAATGATATTGAAGAAATAATATCACTTACGAAGAAAATAACATCCCTTACCTCAAAAGGATAGAACTTCTGACTTAAATACTGGATATAGTGCTGAAAGAAACTTACACCATATAGCAACACTCAAAGTATTAAAATACTCACAAGAATACGCTCAATATATTGAGAGAGAAAGAGAAAGAAGATTTCAGTTTCTGGTGTGATTTTCAATTCTAACCTAAGCACCCTATTTATAGGAAAATGCTTAGAACGCCAAAGCAGAAAATTTAATATAATATTAATATATATATATATATATATATATATATATATATATATATATATATATAAATTTTCAAGCCCACCTCTGAAATCGGATCTTAGCATTTTCCACATGCCAATCTTCTAGAAAAAAGGTAAGAAAAACGTTTTTCATAAATAAAATATTTAAAACTTCCAAAAATCAATTATTTTGGAACTTCGGAACTTCAATAATTCACAATAAATAGCCTTTTTATCAGAAAAATTCAAATCACATGTTCTTTCCATAGGAAATTTTATTCTCTACAACTTTGTAAAAGAAAGTTTTTCCAAATTCCGAACAGAAACTGACTGAAATCCATAAACGGACGATTTTACATGCTATAATCAAATTTCAGTCAAGAAATGGGGTCCACAGACACACAAAATATGTGTTAATCATTTAATGCAACAAAAATACTCTTCCTCCTCATATACTCATATATCCTACATTTATTATAAAAATATCATCATTATTATATTATAATAATATAATAAAATATTATTTTATCAGAAAAGATAAAATATCAATGTTTAACAATTCTCACTTTAAAAATTTTCTCCATCTATATCCACGTAAAATCAATATTTTCCTCATCATATAAATCAATAATTAATTATTCACAAATACTATTATAGAATCACATTACTGGCAACCAGGTCGTTCCCAGGAAAGATGGGGCTTTCCAATAAGAATTTCTCCTTACTGGCGCGCAATTAGGTTACCAAACCTCTCCTTAGACAGAACTTTCTAGACATTGCCAATAATATTTTCTAATAATATTATTCAGATAATATGAATTATTGCTTCGATAATGGAAGATACTGTGTAGTGATAATTATTGAAACAATAGTAATATAAAATATCAACGCAGCAATTATTGAATCAATAAAATAAAATACTGAACAGTAACTACTATAACAATTATTGAGTAGTGCCTTCTTAGGTAAGAATCAATAATTGGTGCAATACCGTGTGCTGCTGTGCAACAACGCGTATTACTGTGTTTTAACCACCGGGTATTTCAACAGTGTTAACGGTAACAACTACGCCGTTATTTATAAACAACTTATACTTGTCGTTTTCTTCATCCAATCACTTTCCGTTATGGGGCCCACACAAGGCTGCGCCGTCGTACGAATATTTCCCAACAGCGAGAATATTCCACGACTAAACGAATATTCTCTGACAACAATGAGTATTTTATAACCACTTGCTTATTTGAAATATTTGCGCATTTTACCCATAACTAACCACATTAATAAAATCAACCCTTACTATTTCAAAATAATAAATAGAGGAATTAAATTTCATTTATTAATAATTTGGGTTCTTACAAACACCCCTTACCTTAGTAGGAGATTGGATACTGCAATAGTGAAGTAGCAAAATATTTTGCTTCTTTCTTTCTATAGTTTCTCTCTCTATAGATTCTCTTGTGAGTCTTAGTGAATTGGTAAAAAAAGAAATAAGCTTCTATTTATAGGAGAATGGACTAAATAGTAATTGATTCACGGACGGTCCAGATTGATTTACTATTGAAATGGACGGTCTATATTGATTTACTAATAAAACCACAACCGACGATCCATATTGATTTATTATTAAAATCACAACCGACGGTCCATATTGATTTACTATTAAAACCACACCCGACGATCTAAAAAATTAGTATATCTCCCCATGAAATAATATGTCAAACTTACAACAAACGCCTCATGACAACCCCCCTCTATTTATATCAAAAATTGAATAAATATTTACCACAAATCATTTATCTTCAATAAACACATTTTTAACCTTTTAACAATTATTCATCATTAATATTATAACTCTCATTTTGACAATCAGATCATTTCCAAGAAAGAGGGGGCTTTTCGATAAGGATTTCTCCTTATTGACGTGCAATTAAATAACCAAACCCCTTTCCTCGACAGAATTTCCTAAATATTGTCAATAATGCAAATAATAATATGAATAATTGTGTCATCTCAATTATTAATTTAATAATATAAAATATTTTGCAGATGATACTGTGATAATAATTGAACAAAACTGAGTGACTTCTTACGTAAGCATCAATAATCAGAGATACTGTGTAATACTATGTGTTACTGTGAAACAACGCGTATTATTATACTTTTATCACCGGGTATTTCAAAAGTTTAACGGTAAATGTTTTGCCGTTATTTTTTATAAAATGGTTATTTATGTCGCTTTCAAATTCGACAGTTATTTCGTTGTTGGGTCCACCAATGATTGCGTCGTCGTACGAAATTTCCCGATAAAAAAAAATTTCTCCGACCAAACGAATATTCCCCGACACAACGAATATTTTATAACAACTTGATTACTTTGTAAAATTTACACATATCACCTTAACTTTAACCTTTTATCAATTTAACCAATTACTGAATAATAATTATAAGAAAAATTGAATACTTTCATTTCATAAAATTCGGGGTTTTACAATCTCCCCTCCTTATGAAATTTCGTCCACGAAATTTTCGTACATGGTAGTTCGAAGAAGTGAGAATACCTTGCTTTCATTTCAGATTCTATCTTCCCGGTCATTACCTTTGTATCAAGATTTCTTCATTGCTCATCTCTTGGATTTCAGATATCATTCCAGAATACAACTTTAAAATAAAGGTTAAATGACATATCACAATTTGTCAACTTATTAAGAAAATTTAGCTTAGGTAGAACACACACTAGAGAACAAAATTACTCGTCTCTCCCCTCCTAGTTCTAATGTAAGACCCCGAAAATTTTTAAATAAAAAGGAATTTCCTTTATTTATTTTTTTTTGAAATAGTAGGTGTGAATTTGATTAATGTGGTTAGTTATGGGTAAAATGCGCAAATATTTTAAATAAGCAGGTGGTTATAAAATATTCATTGATGTCGGGGAATATTCATACGACGGCGCAGTCTTTTGTGGGCCCCATAACGGAAAGCGATTGGAGGAAGAAAATGACAAATATAAGTTGTTTAAAAATAACGGCGTAGTTGTTACCGTTTATACTGTTGGAATACCCGGTGGTTAAAACACAGTAATACGCGTTGTTTCACAGTAGCACACGGTATTGCACCAATTATTGATTCTTACGTAAGAAGGCACTACTCAATAATGGCTACAGTAATTACTGTTCAGTATTTTATTTTATTGATTCAATAATTACTGCATTGATATTTTATATTACTGTTGTTTCAATAAATTGTCATTACACAGTATTTTCCATTATCGAAGCAATAATTCATATTATCTGAATAATATTATTTGATAACATTATTGGCAATGTCTAGAAAGTTCTGTCTAAGGAGAGGTTTGATCACCTAATTGCGCGCCAGTAAGGAGAAATTCTTATTGGAAAGCCCCCTCTTTCCTGAGAACGGCCTTGTTGCCAATATTGCGATTCTGTAATATTATTTGTGAATAATTAATTATTGATTCATATGATGAGGAAAATATTGATTTTATGTGGATATAGATGGTGAAAATTTTTAATGTGACAATTGTTGAAAATTAATATTTTATCTTTTTCTGATAAAATAATTCATTTAAATATATTATTATATTTTTAATAATATAATAATGGTGATATTTTTAATGAATGTGGGATATATGAGTATATGAGGAGGAAGAGTATTTTTGTGGCATTAAATGTTTAACACGTATTTTGTGTGTTGGTGGACACAATTATTGACTGAAATTTGATTATAGTCTGTAAAAACGTCTGTTTATGGATTTTGGTCAATTTCTGTTTGAAATTTGGAAAAACTTTCTTCTGTAAAGTTGTAGAGAATTGAATTTCCTATAAAAACGCGCGAGATTCGAATTTTCTGGCAAAGGGCTATTTATTATGAATTATTGAAGTTCCGAAGCTCCGAAATAATTGATTTTTGGAAGTTTAAAATAATTTAAATTACAAAAATGTTTTTTTATATGTTGTGAGCCTCATTAATCACATGCTAGGTGACTGATTTCAAATTCTAGGTTGGCGTAGGAAGTTGTAGAAATATTAATAATAATATAATAAATTTTCTGCTTTGGTGTTCTAAGCAATTTCCTATAAATAGGTGCTTAGGTTAGAATTGAAAATCACACCAGAAACTGAAGTTTTCTCTCTCTATAATATCAAGCGTATTCTTGTGAGTATTTTGAGTATACTTTGAGTATTGCTACACGGTGCAAGCTCAAGTGATAGCCTATATCCGGTGTTTCAACTAGAAGTACTGTCTTTCGAGGTAAGGGATGTTATTTTCTTTTAAAATGATATTATTTCTTCAATATCATTATGTTGAAATGTTGGATGGAAATTTTTATCAAATTTGGAACTTTTTCATGTCGGGGTTACTATTCATGGGTTACTATTCATGAGTTACTATTCACGAGTTACTATTTATAAGTTACTATTCACGAGTACTATTCACGAAGCGTGATTATATTTTTTTGTGAAATTTCTATCTTTTGTTGTCGGAGTTACTATTCACGTATACGGCACTATTTACGTATACGGCACTATTCACGAATACGGCACTATTCACCGAAAAATGAAATTTCTTCTTTTTTTCCAAAATATCTATCCTGGATACTAACTTTGATTGTATCCATGTTTTGATCATTCTTGAATTTTACTTCAGTATGATTATTTATGAAGTATTTTTGAACTCAGATTGTTTAAAGTACGAATCCTTAATACTTGATATTTTGTTTCACTGGATTCTTTTCCTTTAAAATATTTTTCATCATCCTCAGTCCTAAATGATGGTGTTAATGAATATCTTTGGCCTGTAATACAAAGATGGTTGATTTTATTATGAATATCTTTGGCCCGTAGTGCAAAGATGTACAGGTGTTGAGATGAACATGAACAATTGATGAATATCTTTGACCCGTAGTGCAAAGATGAACAGGTGTTTAGATGAACATGACCAATTGATGAATATCTTTGGCCTGTAGTGCAAAGATGAATATTTGATTTGATTTGAGATATATATTGATTGATGTTACAGGGATAAAATATTGATGATGGACTTTTAAATTCATAGATGTTAGTAGATTTTATTCTCTACTTAACTCTTCTAATGAATTGTTGTTTCCGCTGCAGTTGTTGATTTAAAACTTGTTGTCTATTGTATTCTATCAGATTTTTCCCTATTGAAGACTAAGGATAATTTGTTGTACATTATCTTAGTCATAATATTCTTTACTGGGCTAGTTGAGCTCACCCTTTTTTCTTGTTGTTCTATTTTTTCTTCTCAGGACACGAGAATGTAGCGAGTACGAGTCGGGGGATGTAATGATGGTTCTAGAGAGAGTTGTTTAGTAGTCCTCACCATTTTTGTAAAATAATGTATCAAAAATTATGATGGGGATTTATTTGTATGTGGATATTGTCTAGATGGCAATAGTTTATATGTTGTAATAATAAAGTTGTAGTTATTTCTGTACCATGTATTTGGCGACTCAGAATGGGTTGGATGGAATGGACCTATTTTGGGGGCGTCACAGTTGGTATCAGAGCTTAGGGATATGATCTCTGGCGGAGATCGCGGAATAGAACTAGGAGGGGAGAGACGAGTAAATCCTTCGCTAGTGTGTCCTACCTAAGCTTATTTATTAGTTGGTCAGTATATAGGGATATTATGTGATATATTGATTTCCTTAATTAACCCTTGTTTTATGACAGTATTTGAGAATGTCGACTGAGAATATTAACAGTGGAGTAGATGAGACCGTGGAGATGCCTGTACATACCAACAAGGAGAATGTGCAACAGGCTGGCAATGTTCCTCCTGTGAACAACACCACTGAGCAGACGATGAACGACGGGATGTTTAGGAGCTTTTTGCAGTTCATGCAAAACCAGACGAGGGAGACTCGTGTTCAAAATACAGGAGGAAATGATAGCAATTCACGGGTGGTCACAACCAAGCAGTTCAAAGAGTTGGGACCACCAGAATTTAAGGGAAAGCCCGATCCGATCATGGCGGAAACATGGGTCAAGCAAATTACCAAGATATTCGATGTCTTGGGATGCACGGAGGAACAGAAGGTTCCATTCGCCACCTTTATGTTCCATGGCGAGGCAGACTATTGGTGGGAGTCTGTGAAGCGTACACATCCAGCCGCACTCAGCATGTCATGGGAGACATTTCAGAAACTTTTCAACGAAAAATAATTTCCTGAAAGTATTCGCCATATGAAGAAAGTGGAGTTTATTAGACTAGAGCAGAATAACATGACGGTGTCCCAGTACGAGGCGAAGTTCGCGGAGTTATCCAGGTTTGCACCTCATTTGGTGGAGAATGAGGAACGTATGACGCGGATGTTTCTGAGAGGTTTGAAACCCGGCATACGTCAGTATCTCATTTCTCATAAATTTTCTATCTATTCAGATGTTGTCAACAGGGCTCAGTTGTTAGAGCGAGATAACGAGTACGTTCAACCGAGAGACCATAACCAAGATCATACTGGTGACAGCAGTCATCAGAACAACGATAACCTGCGAAGAAAGAAGAATACGGGTAAAGGTGGTAACCACTCTGGTGGTAATCCCGGCCATGAAAATAGAAGAAGTGAGTTGGGAGGAGATTTTAAAAAGAGAAGATTCAACAACGACCATGTGAAGACGTCAATACCAGCAGCAACTGGTTCCAAGGGAGGAGAAAGACCACCGGTCGTATGTTACAAATGCGGGAAAGAGGGACATATCAGCCCAAACTGCCCACAACAGTTCAAGGTATGCTATAACTGTGGAAAGGAAGGACATATCGCTCGAGATTATACGGTAGCGAAACCAATTCCAGCGGGGACGGTGATTCAAAAGGCTGTCCCAGAAAAGTCAAAGTCAACGATTCCTGGAAGAGCGTTTGTCGTGACCAGTCAAAATACGAGGAACCCGAACGAAGTTAGCACGGGTTAGTTAATTATAATTCTTGCGAAGTTTATACCTTACTAGATACAGGTTCTACCCATTCTTTTATCTCTCTTGCTTGCGCTCAACGTTTGAACTTGACTACGGAGAAATTAGACTTTGACCTATCTATGGAGACTCCGTTAGGAGAAACTTTCATTACATCCGTTGTTTAGAAATCTTGCTTGATTCAAGTTGGCACCATCACATTACCTTTTGATCTTATCTCTTTAAAGATACTTGCTTTTGATGTGATTTTGGGGATTGATTGGTTAACTACTCATCATGCCAAAATTGATTGCTTTCGTAAGGTTGTTAGTTTTTATATTCCTAAGCAACCTGTTATTTGAATTCAAGCAACGAAACCATTGAAGTCAAATTCTTTCATATTAAATTATAAAGCCATTTGTTTATTGAAAAACGAATGTCAAGCTTTCTTAGTCCATGTTATGGATTTGAATAAAGACACGTCAGATTTGAATAATATTCCTGTTGTTATTGATTTTTCCTGATGTATTTCCTGAAGAATTTCTTGGCTTACTCCCAGAGCGTGATATTGTATCGACTTTGAATCCGGTACAAAACCCATTTCTAAAATCTCATATCGAATGGCTCCTATTGAACTTCAGGAGTTAAAAATTCAACTGTAGAAGTTTGTACCTGAGCCTTTATCTGGTGACTTCCTTTGTGGAATGCACCGAAGCCAGACTCTCCGCGGGGGACGCCATATTTGTGCGGTAGTAAACTGATAGGTGTCATTGTAACGTGCTATCCAAGGTTGGGATATGAGTCACAGTTGAGAACAACCTAAGTCGGTAATCAAAATACGTAGCTTTCTAGGCTTAGTTGGTTATTATCGGAGATTCGTTGAAGGATATTCTCGAATCGCTATTCCATTAACGCAGCTGACTCGTAGAGATACAAAATTTGAATGGAGCAAGGAATGTGGGAAGAGCTTCGAAGAACTCAAGAGGAGACTCATTCCAGCACATGTTCTGACCATGCCATCCTGGAAAAGTGAACGTGGTAGCTGGCGTGTTGAGTAGAAGATCGTATACAAGTACGAGTACGATATTGTCAAAGACTCATTTCGTATAATTTACAAATAATAGAGATGGAGATGAAAACTCTAGGTACCTACGTGATGATATACGAGTATAATCGATTTTAATCGATAAAGTTAAAGCTGTTCAAGCTACACACTGAAGCTGATGAATTTGAAGGAGGTACAAGAAGTTGTTATTTCAAAAGCGACAATCGGTGAGATGAGGAAAGCTCAAACCTTCGATTTATTAATCTATTTGAAATTCTCGATCGAATAGGAACTGTGGACTATAGACTCGTTTTACCGCCAAGTATGTCGCGTGTTTATAACGTTTTTTTTATGTACCGATGTGGACGACTCGAACCATGTTATTGAGTTAGAACCGGACGAAATAGCTGAAGACTTAACGTACGAGGAGGTACCTGTCAAGATGTTGGATGGAAAAGAGCATGTCCTACGCACAAAGGTCATACCACAAGTTAAAGTTTTGTGGAAGAATCACGCTATAGAGGAAATGACCTTGGAGTTGGAAACGGAAATGAAAGCGAGGTATCTTTACCTTTTCGAAACACCAGTTACGTACGTCAATTTCGAGGATGAAATTTCATAAGAAGGGGAGGTTGTAAGACCCCAAAAATTTTTAAATAAAAAGGAATTTCCTTTATTTATTTATTTTTTTTGAAATAGTAGGTGTGAATTTGATTAATGTGGTTAGTTATGGGCAAAATGCGCAAATATTTTAAATAAGCAGGTGGTTATAAAATATTCATTGCTGTCGGGAAATATTTGTACGACGGCGCAGTCTTTTGTGGGCCCCATAACGGAAAGCGATTGGAGGAAGAAAATGACAAATATAAGTTGTTTAAAAATAACGGTGTAGTTGTTACCTTTTATACTGTTGGAAAACCCTGTGGTTAAAACACAGTAATACGCGTTGTTTCACAGTAGCACACGGTATTGCACCAATTATTGATTCTTACGTAAGAAGGCATTACTCAATAATGGCTACAGTAATTACTGTTCAGTTTTTATTTTATTGATTCAATAATTACTGCATTGATATTTTATATTACTGTTGTTTCAATAAATTGTCATTACACAGTATTTTCCATTATCGAAGCAATAATTCATATTATCTGAATAATATTATTTGATAACATTATTGGCAATGTCTAAAAAGTTCTGTCTAAGGAGAGGTTTGATCACCTAATTGCGCGCCAGTAAGGAGAAATTCTTATTGGAAAGCCCCCTCTTTCCTGGGAACGGCCTGGTTGCCAATATTGTGATTCTGTAATATTATTTGTGAATAATTAATTATTGATTCATATGATAAGGAAAATATTGATTTTATGTGGATATAGATGGAGAAATTTTTTAATGTGACAATTGTTGAAAATTAATATTTTATCTTTTTCTGATAAAATAATTCATTTAAATATATTATTATATTTTTAATAATATAATAATGGTGATATTTTTAATGAATGTGGGATATATGAGTATATGAGGAGGAAGAGTATTTTTGTGGCATTAAATGTTTAACACATATTTTGTGTGTTGGTGGACACAATTATTGACTGAAATTTGATTATAGTCTGTAAAATCGTCTGTTTATGGATTTCGGTCAATTTTTGTTTGGAATTTGGAAAAACTTTCTTCTGCAAAGTTGTAGAGAATTGAATTTCCTATAAAAACACGCGAGATTCGAATTTTCTGGCAAAAGGGCTATTTATTATGAATTATTGAAGTTCCGAAGCTCCGAAATAATTGATTTTTGGAAGTTTAAAATAATTTAAATTACAAAAACGTTTTTTATATGTTGTGAGCCTCATTAATCACATGCTAGGTGACTGATTTCAGATTCTAGGTTGGCGTAAGAAGTTGTAGAAATAATAATAATAATATAATAAATTTTCTGCTTTGGTGTTCTAAGCAATTTCCTATAAATAGGTGCTTAGGTTAGAATTGAAAATCACACCAGAAATTGAAGTTTTCTCTTTCTATAATATCAAGCGTATTCTTGTGAGTATTTTGAGTATACTTTGAGTATTGTTATAAGGTGTAAGCTCAAGTGATAGCCTATATCCGGTGTTTCAACTAGAAGTACTGTCTTTCGAGGTAAGGGATGTTATTTTCTTTTAAAATGATATTATTTCTTCAATATCATTATGTTGAAATGTTGGATGGAAATTTTTATCAAATTTGGAACTTTTTCATGTCGGGGTTACTATTCATGTGTTACTATTCATGAGTTACTATTCACGAGTTACTATTCATGAGTTACTATTCACGAGTACTATTCACGAAGCGTGGTGATATTTTTTTGTGAAATTTCTATCTTTTGGTGTCGGAGTTACTATTCACGTATACGACACTATTTACGTATACGGCACTATTCACCGAAAAATGAAATTTCTTCTTTTTTTCCAAAATATCTATTCTGGATACTAGCTTTGATTGTATCCATGTTTTGATCATTCTTGAATTTTACTTCAGTATGATTATTTATGAAGTATTTTTGAACTCAGATTGTTTAAAGTACGAATCCTTAATACTTGTTATTTTGTTTCACTGGATTCTTTTCCTTTAAAATATTTTTCATCATCCTCAGTCCTAAATGATGGTGTTAATGAATATCTTTGGCCTGTAGTGCAAAGATGGTTGATTTTATTATGAATATCTTTGGCCCGTAGTGCAAAGATGTACAGGTGTTGAGATGAACATGAACAATTGATGAATATCTTTGGCCCGTAGTGCAAAGATGAACAGGTGTTTAGATGAACATGACCAATTGATGAATATCTTTGGCCTGTAGTGCAAAGATGAATATTTGGTTTGATTTGAGATATATATTGATTGATGTTACAGGGATAAAATATTGATGATGGACTTTTAAATTCATAGATGTTAGTAGATTTTATTCTCTACTTAACTCTTCTAATGAATTGTTGTTTCCGCTGCAGTTGTTGATTTAAAACTTGTTGTCTATTGTATTCTATCAGATTTTTCTCTGTTGAAGACTAAGGATAATTTGTTGTACATTATCTTAGTCATAATATTCTTTACTGGGCTAGTTGAGCTCACCCTTTTTTCTCGTTTTTCTATTTTTTCTTCTCAGGAGACGAGAATGTAGCGAGTACGAGTCGGGGGATGTAATGATGGTTCTAGAGAGAATTGTTTAGTAGTCCTCACCATTTTTATAAAATAATGTATCAATAATTATGATGGGAATTTATTTGTATGCGGATATTGTCTAGACGGCAATAGTTTATATATTGTAATAATAAAGTTGTAGTTATTTCTGTACCATGTATTTGGCGACTCAGAATGAGTTGGATGGAATGCACCTATTTTGGGGGCGTCACATCTAACCTCAGATCTCTGCCATAGATCATATCCCTAGGCTTTAATACCAAATGTGACGCCCCCAGGATAGGTCCACACGACCTATTCTGGGTTACCAGATATACACTACATAATACAAATAAAAACTTCCTTTATATAACTATTAAACTGTCGTGCAAAATATGACAACACATAAGTTGTGAGTTTCAATACAAATAACAGTACTCGCACTTCAAATTAATGATACTCTACATAAATGTACAGTCGATAACTGTTCTAGGAATTAAAATCTTTGGAAAATGCTCAAGGAATCCTTCATATATGGGAGGTCATGCATCTAAGTTATAATAGATATCATAAGACTTGATTATTAACCTTGATTGACCCAATAGACCCCAAAGAAGAACGAGACGATTACTATCTTGTTCATTCCAATTGTGTGTATCTTCTTGCCATATAATTACCTCCATTGTCTCAAACTGAGGATTATAATCCAACCATACTTCAAGATTATATAGATAATACTCAAAGATATAGGTAACAAGTGGATGTGCACAACCATATCTTATGATAACACGGGTTTGTATGTGGTCAGACATCATGTATGATAGTGGAAACACACCCTTAAAGCTCTTACTACAATTATGTCCTCCTCATTCTAATGGGGTACATTTTTTGCGCTTTCACAGTCGGGTTCTCCTCACCCTATTGTTGTTAACCAAAATCAATTATTAAATGACGTATAAAATATACACACATTTTAAGTTCTTAATACAATTATATATTGTCATGCTGTTTTATAATGTATTGAGAAACCTAAACAGTCACAGACCATCATTCTATTCCGTTGTTATCCCCGCCGCTCTGCTCAGCTACACCCTTATTACCTAAAAGGAATTGTGAAGCAAGAGGCTGAGCACAAATATCCCAGTTAAGAATATTATAACTAAGATAATGTAGACAAAATTATCCTTAGTCCTCAGCAGGGTAAAATCAGATAGAATACAATAGACAATAAGTTTTAGATCAACAACTACAGCGGAACCAGCAATCTATTAGAAGAGTCAAGTAGAACATAATGTCTACTATCTTTTCCAAATTAAAAGTCCATAATTAATATTTCATCTCTTTAATACCCATCACCAGTTCTTTGTTGTACCCAAGACAAAGAGCACTTTTATCACCTGTCTTCACCTGAATCACCAAAGATTATAGTTAAATTCACAATTCATATTTATAATCATGTAAATCAACAATTCATCTTTTCACTACGGTCCAAAGACATACAACTGTAAAACCAATAATCAACAGTCCATCTTTGCAGTACGGGCCAAAGATGTTCAACTCTAAAACCAATAATCAACAGTCTATTTTTGCACTACGGCCAAAGATTTTCAACTGTAAAACCAATAATTAATGGTCCATCTTTGCACTACGACCAAAAATGTTATACTATAAAACCAATAATCAACAATCCATATTTGCACTACTGGCTAAAGATGTTCAACTGTAAAACCAATAATCAATATTTCATCTTTGCACTACGGGTCAAAGAGGACTTTTATCACATCATTTGTCTGTAACATTACAGATGATTTTACCAATACACAATTTCTAGTCATAATCATACTAATCAACAGTCCATCTATGAACTACGGGCCAAAGATGACTTTTACCACATCATTTGTCTGTAAACATTATAGATCATGATTATACCAAAACATAATTTTTGGTCATAATCATACCAATCAATAGTCTATCTATGCACTATGGGCCAAAGATGACTTTTATCACATCATTTGTTTGTAACATTACAGGTCATGATTATACCAATACACAATTTCTGATCATAATCATACCAATCAACAGTCCATCTATCCACTACGACCAAAGATGACTTTCACCGCAATATAAATATGAGAATGATGACAATGATATGAGGATTCAATCAAGTGAGATCAAGGATAAATATCAAAATTTATAATTCAATTTATTCAGAGTTCAAGAATATCCAAATATTTAACATGATAACTAAATGTGGAATAAAATTCAAGAATGATATTTATGTATCAAAAATAATGTGGACAGAAAAGAAATTACTTTTGTCGTGAATAGTACCCCGCGAATAGTACCCGAATGAATAGTACCCAAATGAATAGTACCGAATTTATAGTTATAATTAAATATAATGAATTGTTAGTTCAATAATAATGGCATATAATAAAATTAAGATAATAATTTAAAAAATTTGTCATTTTATATTATTATCAATTATATGGTGCTTATAACCCAACAGTAATTGGTCAAAAAGTAACTACATAACTCTCACTAAAGCTTATCACTAGCTTCACACAACACTACCATATGCAAACTTGTAAACAGGTACTGCTCAAACCATATGCAAACAACACTGATTTTAATTATTATTATTTATTATTTAATTATTATTATTTATTAATAATTATATATATTACATGCGGTATAACCGAAAATTGAACCGAAAAAACCGGTACCGATTTTGTACCGACCGATTCCGATTTTTATTTTTTCGGTAATTTCGGATCGGTACCGGTTCGGTTTTTTCGGTACCGGTTCGGTTTTTAACCGATGAGCACCCCTAACTATAGATATATTGCGACGATAAAAATCGTTGCTTCATCGTCGTTATAAGATCTATAACAACGATTTTATGTGAAAATATCATTTTATGTTTTGAATGTATAAGTTTTCAACATCTTTTATCTATACCAACAGAATAAATAAAAAAATAACACAACCTTTTGACGTCATGTTGATTGGTTTTATCAGCCACTATCAATCTCTTTTAGTGGCGACTGCGAATTTCTTTGTCAATATCCCTAATTTGCATGCATTTCCAGCATTATCTACACCAAAAACCAAAAGATATAAAAAAGCAATAAGCCTTCACATGTATTTTGCTATATGCTTAGATTACTCAAACAAAAAAAGTTAACAAAGAAAAACCAAGGGAAAAAAGCATGCAAAAAAGCAATATTTTTTAGGGCTTTTTCTTTGACTCTATCTAAGCCGTTTCAAATGGATAATCTCCAGATATACTTTACATATCTGCCCTCTCACCACCAGCTTTAAATCTCCATTAATTCATTGTTTTTGCATGCTCAAAGTTCTACTAGTTCACACAAACATTTCAAAAAAAAAGAAGAAGAAAAATAAACGAAATATTTTTGCATGGAGATGGCGGTGGATTATGATCGGCGGGGGTGGTTGGCGGTGGTGGTGGTTGTTTTACAATGCTCAATGAATGGTGTAGTACAAGGGTCACCACAAGTTTCAGCTATGTATGTGTTTGGAGATTCAATTGTGGATACTGGCAATAACAATTTTCTTGATTCTATTGCCAAGTCAAATTACTATCCCTATGGAATTGATTCCCCCTCAGGATTTCCCTCAGGCAGATTCTCTAATGGATGGACAGTTGTTGATTATCTAGGTAAAATTAATCAACTTATATAACAGTTCATAATTTAGGTGCGAATGTAAGAGTGTTTTGTAAAAGTTTATTTAATTTTTGTGCATTTCTCATCCTCATTAATTAGTTTTGTTTCTTTAGTAAAAAAAATTGTTTTGGTTAGTTGATATTCTAAATAAAAATCCTATAAATTATGAAATTATGAAATTTAATTAACGGTACTTCAAACTTTTAAGTTGCTTTTAAAATAACTTAATAATATTCTTGAATTTTTATAAATAAAATCACCTGGCCACCAAATTTAGCATTTCACTCAAAATGAAAGAGCAATTTAGCCTTTTAAGGGTACATCGTATATATTTACTCCAATTTTTTCTCTCTTTTTTTATTCATTACACTAATTATGTGCCTACAATTTTCTGTAATTCCAAATTAAGATATTTAGGAGTAAAATTATCCAAAATACCCTCACTTCCGATCAGTTATTACAATTTGGTGGGCGATAGATTTTATTATAGAAATTTAAGAATATTAAGATTCAGCATCTTCAATTGAAACATTTGGAATTAAGTTTTAAAACGCAAAAAAAACGTAAGGGTTTAAAGTGTATTTAAGTCTTGAAAATTTGAGAAAAATAAAATTATTTAAAACGTCAAATAATTTGAGAAAAATAAAATTATTTAAAACAACATATATTATGGGCAGGTGAAGTATTTATATAATTTGATATTCAAAATAAATTTCTTATACAAATTGAAAATTTGCAGGAGATATGTTGGGTATCCCAGCTCCTCCACCCTTTGCAGATCCAGCTACAAGTGGAGCCAGAATCAGTGGTGGAGTCAATTATGCTTCAGCAGCCGCTGGCATCTTGGATGAAACAGGACAGCACTATGTAATTACTCTAATTTCTTACACATATTTTTATATTTAGAGTCTCTATAATTAATATAATCTGAAATTATATCATCATTTCTCTTTCCTCACCTCAAAGTATTTGTAGATCAAAACTAAATACTACAAAAGATAATTATTTCAAATTATTATTATTATATGAAATAGGTTAAGACTAATACGACCTGTTTCACTAATAGTTTCAAGATTTTAAATATCAGCACTAATTTATTTATTAGACGTGTTAAAAATTTCAATCTGTTTAATTAATTTAAATAATATTCAAGTGTGTTATATGTGTAAATTAAAAAAATAGCATGATTTGTTATATCCTATGTATATCTTTATATTGTCATATTTTATATTTATACTTATTATTTTAATTAAATAAAAAACGGGTTCTTGAAACGTATCTTCTTGTTTATATCACGTGCTCAACTCATTTAAATTTTGCATTGAACATAAGGGTTTAAATTCGCACATATAAGATGTTATCAAGCTATATGTCTATTTTGGATGACATAATACATGCAAGGACATATTATATTCAGCTTAATGTAATAAAGATTCAGTGTTTTGTCCTAAAATCTCTTTCATGTAATACATATATTTGAACATATAAGATGTGATCTATATGTCTAGAGGTATTGCTATATGTAATTAAAAAATTATATTAATATTAAACACAGACTCTAAAGCGGTAAAATCAGTCAAATATTTCGGACTCAATTCAAATATAAATAAATTTTAAAATTCGATAAATTACTCGAACCTCTTACTGAACAGCTCTGAGATACGCATATTACTATTCGACATATATATGTTGATGATATATACAATACATGCAGCGAGAAAGGTACAGCCTGAGCCGGCAAGTACTGAATTTTGAGACAACATTATATCAACTGCGAACCATGATGACCCCAGCCAACTTTACAAGATACCTTGCAAAATCCATAGCAGTGCTGATGTTTGGAAGCAATGACTACATCAATAACTATCTCTTGCCTTCCATGTACCCTTCCAGCTTCAATTACAATCCTCCTCAGTTTGCCAATCTCCTCCTCAATCATTATGCTCGACAAATTGTGGTATTTTTAATTTATCCTCACTAAATTAAACTAGCATTTTATCTATTTATCTTTTACATTTTTTTGTTAAAATATTTGGTTACTTTTTTCATTTCTTTTTTGCTTGCGTCCCAAAATTAGAATCTTTTTTATGTCAAAAAAAAATTGAGTAATGTTACAGATACAAACTATTTTACAAATATATTACAAACTGCTGATGTGACATACTCTATATCAGCATATTGATCAATAAATTATTTTAATGTAGTCTTCGGCTCCATATAATATGTTGAGATGAAGTATGTCAGATCAATAATTTATAAAATATTTGTAAAATAGTTTGTCTCTAACATTATTCAAAAACATTATCCAACAAATGTGATGTAAGTAATGTTTCTAGAACAAAAACCTAGTTTCCATTTATGATATATTAACTATTGTAAATAAAGTTTTATTTACTCATATATGTGGTACACTTATCTGAGAGAGTATCTTATAGATCCTCAATTTTACTTGTGACCATTTATTTATAGACCCTCAATTTTTCTTATGGAGATATATAACCATTGCATGTTGTTATTTATAGATTCAATAACTTGAACTTATCACATGGCATTTGACTTTATAATATACCAAAGTATTCCTTCCTTCCGTCCTAAAATAAATGTTTTAATTGGCTTTGGCACGCTAATTAATAAATTTTTCTTTTACCTAAATTACATTTTTGATTACTTTTTAATTGAAGTATGTCAATAATTACTCTTTCACTTTTCTATGACACTAATAATTGCTCTTTCACAAATCATTTAATTCTCAAGATATATTTTTTGCAAGTCTCATATTCCTAATAAGTACATTAAATAGATTATGAGGGTATAAGAGGAAGAATGGGTAAATATAGTTACTAATATAGAAATAAGACATTTATTTTGAAACATCTAAAAAATGAAATTAGGACATTTAATATGGGATGGAGGGAGTATTATTCAGTGGGGTTAGGGTTGTTTTTGAGCACAGACGAGAAGGTCGATGGGGGCCCAAATTATTTGTTGGGAGCAACCCTTTTTTTCGCCACATGTTGTAGCGGCTGGAGCAAAAAAAAATTGTAACAAGCCGTTACATATTGTAGCAGCTGTGCCAAAAAGGGGTTGTTCCTAGCAACCGGTTGTTGTAGATGCAATCCCATATATATATATATATATATATATATATATATATATATATATATATATATATGTGTGTGTGTGTGTGTGTGTGTGTGTGTGTGTGTGTGTGTGTGTGTGTGTGTGTGTAAAATTAAAAATATAAAGATATAAGTATACACAAAAAATTCAAAGCCCAATAAACATTTGATTGAAGATTTTGTCTCTAAGAATATTAGAAGAAGTATATTTCAATTAATGTATTCTCATATATTTTGTTGTAGTCGAACTTCTCATATATTTTGTTGTAGCCGAAGTTTTCATATATTTTGTTGTAGTCGAACTATTATGTTTTAAGTTCCGGAAAGACACTTTTTTGATACAACTTGTACTTTTTATTTATTTATTTTTATTTTTTGTAAAGACAATATTTTGAGAATGGCCTCGTTTTCATTTTTCGCTTTGGGGCACCAAAATCTCAAAAATGACCCTGCTTGTGGTAGAATGAGCAGTGTAAAATTATATCTTTTAAGTCAATCATGGTTAATTATACCTTAAAAGCTAAAATTTGTACTAATAAAGTAATAATTATACTTTCAAGGGCGCTACTCACTAATTTGTTAAACTCTAAGGATCAAAACATCACTCGTGCATAAAAACAAAGGAAAATTTTGTACACTAGTCTTATGTATATTTTGTTAGGTAGGTCGAATGGACGTTTTGACAATTTTTTTATAAACAAGACTCTCATTTGGGACACACGGTATATCATATGTCCCCTTTTATTTCAAAAACTTGAAGAGCAATTGTTTCTAATATTTGCATGCTGCAGACACTGTACAGCCTAGGACTAAGGAAATTTTTCCTGGCGGGAGTTGCACCACTT
Source organism: Panax japonicus (assembly GCA_020205505.1). Taxonomy (NCBI): domain Eukaryota; kingdom Viridiplantae; phylum Streptophyta; class Magnoliopsida; order Apiales; family Araliaceae; genus Panax; species Panax japonicus. The sequence continues at coordinate 13,398,923 of CM035097.1, forward strand.
GGATGCATCCCTAACCAGTTGGCCACAGGCCAATCTGCGCCAGGAAGGTGTGTGGATTATGTTAATCAGATACTCGGAACGTTCAACGAGGGACTCCGATCCCTCGCCTATTCCATGAACAATGGCACCCACCCTGGTGCCATTTTTGTTTATGGCAATACTTATGGTGCTGTTGGTGACATGCTAAATAACCCGGCTAGATACGGTAACATATACTCCTTCCGTCCTTTTTTATCTGTTATTTATAAAAATAAAATTATCCTTTTTAATTTATCTGTTATTTGTAGATTTAAAAAAAAAATAATAACTTAATTTTTTATATTATTCCTAAACATTAAGAGCCCGTTTGGGAGAGTTTTGATTTAAATAAAAGCAATTTTAAATTATAAATAAAAATATTTTGGTATTTGGTAACTGTCTGAAAGCAAATTTAAATAGTAGAGATTTTAATTCAAAAGCACATTTACCTTACGCAAAAGTTTTGTACTTTTGATTGCAACACTTTTGGCAAAAATACAAAGTACAAAATTATCCTTAAATTGTTAAAAATAAATAAATAAAATTTTATACCACATATATAATTACCTTAAATTAATTTGCCATTGTTATTTTTAAAAATATTTTTACAATTATGTAATAAAACAATATCTTAATTTTCTTATAGCTAGAAACACTTTTATTAAAAACTCTAGATTTAAAAGTGTTTCATCGGATCACACCACGCAGCACAAATCTAAATCTAAAATCTTTTGAATTTTGATATTTATTTTCAAAAATAATTTATTTTTGCCTTTTGCTAAACAAAGAAAAATACAAATATATTTCTCTTCCCTCTAATAAATTTTACAAAAGTAACATTGAGTTTTTATAATCAATTTATCAAAATATTAAATATATTTTGTACTACCTCCATTCCATTTTAATTGTCCTCTTTATCTTTTGGGGACGTATATTCCAAATTAAGTGATCTCGGTACACGTGAATGGCAGGGTTCACTGTCATAAATAGGGGTTGCTGTGGAATAGGATGGAATCAAGGACAAATAACATGCATGCCACTTCAAACTCCATGCCCAAACAGGAACCAATATCTCTTTTGGGATGCCTACCATACAACCCAAGCTGCTAATTATGTTATGGCTAAAAGGGCTTATACTGGACCACCTTCAGATTGCTCTCCCATGAACATTCAACAAATGGTTTCATTTTAATTTTTAAAGTTTTTTCTTGTTCTCTTTTTTTTTTTCCTACTTCTAATTAATACTATTTCCATTTTCCTTTGCTACTATGATGTTGATAAATTAGGGTACTTGTGTGCTCTAAGACCCAAATAAATAAATTCTCATATGAGAGTTAATGTACTACCTTGTTCATATTTAGTTGTGCAAATGGCAAATTAATATATAAAACTGAGAAATTAATTAACACTTCTTTGGTTGGGTTGTTTTTTTGTATGGCAAGCTGCAAGGTTGGTGCATGTTTTAGGAGATATTTTATTAGTGTTTTCAGTAACTGAAAAAAAAAAAAAAGTCAAATCATCACTCGTCCTTGGCACAGGCTCATTGTCCCTAAATTTAAAATATTTGATTAATTAACAAAATCACTTCTGCCAATAATATTCCCAAATATTAGACTTAGGCACGAATCTAGCTGCCATAAACTTGATTAAGACTAACTCAACACGTGACTCGACAAAAGACATCACCTAATCAGACAGACAATTAGTAGGCATGCTACGTACCCTTATGGATCGAATTCATTTGTATAGGACGTAGTGTTATTAAACCGGACCGGTCCACCGATTCAACCCATAAAAATTAGAATCGATAGTTCAACTGAGACTCAGTGAATCGGGTTTTATTTTTATTTTTTTGTATAAAAAAAGTGTTAATATTAAAATTATCTACTTTTAATAATATTGTAACTCAGTTTTATTATGTTTTACCTCATAAAAAACGAGATTTTTTAAAATTTTATTAATTATTAATAATATATATTTTTATATATTAATTGTTAATGTCAAGATCCGTCCACGCGCTCCAATTACCAAAGTGCGTCCAATTCTGCACAGAAATGGATAAACATCGAAAGCTTGACGGCTTGGGCCGCCGGGAGATAGCTTAGGTGTGAGAATAAGTACATGTTGAATAAGGTTAACAATGGTGGCTTAATACTCTAGTGCTGAAAAATAATAATTGTGTGTATCTTAGAATCAAAGTAAAGTCTTGTATTTATAGTGATCTTACCACCTTCATAAAGTCCTTCCCCCGTATTGGATTATGATTCCTCATTAGGTATAATTTGTTAATGGAATTGCATGTATAAGATCTTCTAATAATAAGGAAGTTGGTCCAAATATCAACACCTTCTTCTGTATTTAGAAATGAATTATAATTAGGAATCCTCGATTCCTTAAAATACTCCAACTACCAAAATAGAATCCTACATGGGTTTAAACAACCTCAGTCTTCCATTCAAACCAAACCCAAATAGTCATCACTCAACATTGTCCCACAATCTTCCATTCAAACAAAATATTTAATGAAAGAGTACTCCAAACACGATCCAATGACTAATCAAGATCAAGCCCAAGAACCTTTGAAGCCCATACATCAAACCAACCTTACAACTCCACCCACTTTCCCCATCATGACATACATTAATGAGCCGTCCCTCGGTATTCATGCATAACTGAAAGGACACGTTACTTCAAATTTTATTTCTCAAACAAAACAAACATTTTCCCCAACACAAACAAATCTTTGCTTCATTTGAATCTCAGAACTCTCTCTCCCCTTTTAGCAAAATTCTTTCCCCGACTATCGTCCTCCGAAGCTTCATCAATGGCTTCTTCTCAAACTCCGACTAACACCACATCCACCAGTGATGAACCTTTCCGCGTCATTCCCCTTTTGACCATCCCTGCACTACCCACATCCACTCTCTGTGTCGTATCTTCAGATTCTACCATTACCCCCACCGAAACCTCCTCCCAAAACTCAAACTCAACCGTTAGTGCCATAACCACTGATTCCACCATCACCACCCCTGAAACTTCCTCCCAAAACCCAAATCCAACCAAAACAGAGACTGATTTCCAAAAAATGATGCATGAGTATCCCAACAAAACAAGATTCCCCCACACCAACACCCCCTCCCAGATTACTAACTCAGACCTCCTCGTGATCCGAGAATACTATCAAATCCCAGTAACTCATCAACTCAAATCGCCTTCACATATGCCCGAATGTACCTCCGACCCGACGGATGGACAACCATGCCTCTTACTCTTCTGGAGAAGGAGGTTTAATTACCCTTTCACCCCTTCATCATTTCCTTCTTAGGGTTTATCAACATCGTCTTCACCCAACTGGTGTCGAACTACTATATTCATATTATGGCTTTCATCGCCTTCTGCTATGAAATAGTTGTCCCCCCCTCTACTGACTTCTTTTTCACCTTATTCCAACTAGTAAACTCCCGAGAACCTGGATTTAAAGTCTTGAGCAAACAACCCTCAAAACCGAACCCCAAAATGGAGAAGCGCCCACTGATGGACACTTCTTACAGTAAAAAAGGGTGGCACAAAGACTGGTTCCGCGTCAAGAGGCCAGAAACTCATAAACTCCCGAACTAGGCATCTTACAAACGCCTGAACATCGACTTCAGCGACACCCCCCTGAAAGAGTATTGGAAATAGCGAAGCTGATGGAAAAACTTCCGATGAAGGAATGGAGCTTCGTCCTTCTAACCAAATAAGTGTTGCTCTAAGACCATACATGTAAGTTTCGAACCCAACTTTCCATTAGTTCGACCTTTCTGCCTTACCAATTACGTCAACATACTTTCTATCCTGCAGTATCGCTCATCAAACCAACAACCATCGATAGGAAAGATCTTGAAGATTTTTTATCCAATAAATCCCCCGATGAATCAACCAACCCCCCCCCCCAACTTCAAAAGTAACCACCGCTGAAAGCCACAACCAAAGAACCAATCAGATTCGTACTCTTACACAAAGCCTTCTAGACATGCCCGCCAAAGAAAGGACAAAGATCCTTCGGGTTAAGAAAAAACGTGTGAAGATTACACCACTATCTGCAAAAGAGTTAAAGGTTCCTTCAACCGAACCCTCAGCCCCTCACCCTACTACCAAAGCCATACCTTCTAGCTCATTAAACCCCCACCAAAAATACAAAGAAACTGATGAATCCATTCCCAAACAGCAAAAAAAAACCCATTCTGAAAAGTCCCCCGAATTCTCTCCTCAACATACCCACAAACAACCTGACCATATTAAGGAAGTCGGGCCTTCTGAAACCCTTTGACCTGACTCATCCAAAGAATATCCCATGCACCTCTTTGAAAACTTTATTCTCCCATTCGACGAGCCATGTTTTGAAGACATTAATGACCGAACTTGTCTTCACCGGATTCATGCATCAAGGAAGGGTAAGTCCTTCCGAACTTCTTCTAATAAAACCCTTTTTAATCATAATTGCTTCTAACCTTAACCAAAATCCTTAGGCTACTACTATATTTGGACGCTTTATTCAACGATATAAAGAAATTAAAGAAGAAGAAAAGGCCGCTTGAACAGAAAACGATCAACTGAAAGCCGCCTTGGCCAAAGAGAAAAATCTTTACGACAACACTGCTTTTTTCTGGGAAGAGCGTTAATCAGACATCGCCAAGATGAAAGAGGAAGCAGCTGCGACTGAAGCTCAACGAAAAACTGTTGTTAATAAATCTGATGAATCAATGAAAAAAAATGAAGTGCTGAAACAAAACAACCAAACCCTCATTAGTCACGTTCTAAACTTGATGAAAAAGTAGAAGATAAACTTCCAAGGTTATGACACTCTGAAAAAGGAATTCAACGATTACAAGGCCCTCAGTCCACCTTTAACCGAAGAGCTATGAAATTAGATTCGAAATAATTATTGAAAGTCTTCAAAAATTAACAACAAAATTATTCAAATGTACGCCGAAGTCTACGAGGCAACCCAAAACAAAGGTAAAACCAAACTTGTTGTTGTTGCTTTAAACCCTTTACTCCTTGATTCCTTTGAAGACGAGCAAGAAGATAACACCGAAGATGATCCTCTTACACCATAAATACATGCTCACCCAAGGGGCTGAACATCCAACTGAACTCCAGTAAAACATGTTTGCCCAAGGGGCTGAACATCCAACCAGACTCCATAAATATATGCTCGCCCAAGGGGCTGAAGATCCAACTGAACTCCATTAAAAAATGTTCACCCAAGGGGTTGAACATCCACCTAAAAACCATAAAAACATGTTCACTCAAGGGGCTGAACATCTAACCGAACACCATAAATACATGTTTGCCCAAGGGGCTGAACATCCAACTGAACTCCATTCAAATATTTTCACCCAAGGGGCTGAACATCCACCTCAATACCATAAAAACATGTTCGCCCAAGGGGCTGAACATCCAACCAAACACCATAAATACATGCTTGCCCAAGGTTTTAAACAAGGAATCAAACATCAAGATCAACAGCAGTCTTTGAAGAACCAAACACTCATTTTATTAATATTCTTTAAAGAATTGCAGAGTTAAAACTTCAAACCCTACTGAAAATATTTTCGTAATCTATCAATGTGCCAGTTATTCTTGATTTTTATCCCATCCATCACCCAAAGTCGGTATGTTCTTGGTTTCAACACTTCAATTACCTCATAAGGGTCTTCCCAATTGGTCATCAGATTCCCAAGGTTTTGAGGCATAGAGGCCTCCACCTTCTGAAGAACAAGGTCACCAACTTCAAATCTTTTGAGCTTAACCCCTTTTGTTATTATGTCTAGCAACTCATTTTTGATAAGCCACCAATTTCATGAGAGCCGCATCCCTCACTTCATCTAACAAATCCAAATTAAGGCGAAGACCTTCTTGGTTGTATAACTCCTTAAACTGGCTAACCCGAAGCGAAGTAGAGCTAATTTCCACAGGCACCAAGGCATCAGTACCATAGGCCAATCTAAATGGTGAGTCCCTCGTTGTAGTCCTTGGTGTAGTCTAATAAGCCCATAACACACTGAGCAACTCTTCGGGCCATCTCCCTTTTGCCTCATCGAGTCTCCTCTTTATTCTGTTCAGCATGGTTCTGTTTGTCACTTCGACTTGGCCATTCAACTGAGGATAAGCCACCGAAGTCTTCCAATGCTGAATTCCCAACTCCTTTAAAAATGCCTCGAACTTTTAACCCATAAACTGTCGATCGTTATCCGAAACTACCACCATCGGTATTCCAAATCTAAACACCATAAACTCTTTAAGGAATTTCAAACATTTTGGCTCCGTGATTTGCCATAGCGGCTTCGCTTCTACCCACTTGGACATGTAATCAATCGCTACTATCACAAAACTAACCTTCTCTTTCTCCTTGGGCAATGGACCCAGTATGTCACTCCCCACACAACAAAAGGAATCAGGGAAAGGACCGAATACAATTCCTCAGGGGGTTGATAGATAATAGGGCTATTCAACTAGTATTTGGGACACTCTTTTACATACTCCGTAGCCTCTTTAAAAATTATAAGCCAGTAATAACCATGATGAATAACCTTAAAGGCCATTGCTTTTGCAGTCATATGATATATGCAAATCCCTTCATAAACCTCCCGAAGAACATATTCAGTTTCGAATGGAACCAAATACTTAAGCAATGGAGAAGAATAGGCCCTTCGATACAAATCTCCATCTATTAGTACAAAACTCAAAATCCTATACTTAACCTTTTTCGCCAACATCCGATCCAAAGGCAAGATGCCATCAGACAAATAATCTGGATAGGGGGTCATCCAATAGTTAGATCGTTCTACAAACATAATATATGCACGCTGAACACTCAGCTGATTCAAGAATTCCAAGTAGACCTATCCATTGAATGTACTCGCATCAATTGTAGCCAACCTCACCAAAGCATCGGCTATGGAATTATCAAATCTATCCACTCCTTGAAAAATAAACAAGCTAAAGTACTGGAGCCGATCCTTCACCTTTTCCAGATACTTTACCATCTTTGCTTCCCAAGCCTCATACTTCCCTGAGATTTGCTTGACCACCAGTTAAGAATCACTGAACATCACCAACTTCTACACCTCGAGACTGTTTGCCAGACGCAAACCTGCTAAGATTTCTTAATACTCAGCCTCATTATTTGTTGTTTTAAACCCAAAGAGGATCATTTATTGAACCTTAAACCCCTCCTGACTCGTCAAAATAATAACATCAGCCCCACTGACATTCGAATTAGAGGACCCATCTGCATACATCGTCCATTACTCTTCGCTGGCTGAGCATTCGTCACTGCCCAAATGTTCCCTTCGTTCCGGTCCAAACTATCATCCGCCTCAGAGAACGAACACTCCACCACGAAGTCGGCTAAGACTTGACCCTTTATTATTTTCCGAGGATGATACTCCGGTATAAATTATGATAATTTCATTGTCCACGCCGCGAGCCGACCCGAAACGTTTGGCTTTCCTAAAACCTTCTTCAATGACTGCTTCGTGTATACCACTATTAACAAACCTTAGAAGTAATGTTGAAGCTTTGAACTTGCTATTATTAATACATAGGCAAACTTCTCAAGATTCAGATACCTTATTTTTGCATCCCTAATGTGATGCCCCCAAAATAGGTATACATCACCCATTCTGAGTCGCCAAATACATGGTACAGAAATAAATACAACTTCAATAACACAATTGTCGTGCAAAATACGATAACACATATACTGTGAGTTTGAGTACAAATATTATCTAATAGACAGTATACAAACACAAAAGGAGTCCTCATTATAATTATTGATACACTATTTCACAAAATAGTGAGGACTACTAAAATAACTATCCTGAACCATCACTCCATACCCTGGCTAGTTCCTGCTATGTTCTCATCTTCTGAGAAGAAAAATGGAACAAAAAGGAAAAGGGTGAGCTCAACTAGCCCAGTAAAGAATATTATGACTAAGATAATATACAACAAATTATCATTAGTCTTCAACAGGGAAAAATCTGATAGAACATAATAGACAACAAGTTTTAGATCAACAACTGCAGCGGAAACAACAATCTATTAGAAGAGTCAAGTAGAGAATGAATTCTACTATCTTCTAAGATTTAAAAGTCCATCATCAATATTTTATCCCTGTAACATCAATCAATATACATCTTGAATCAAATATTCATCTTTGCACTACAGGCCAAAGATATTCATTTGTATCACCAGTTGGTCATGTTCATCTCAACACCTGTTCATCTTTGCACTACGGGCCAAAGATATTAATCAGTTAATCATTTATATTTGCACTACATGCCAAAGATATTCATTAATATCATCATTTAGGACTGAGGATGATGAAAAATATATTTAAAAAAATGAATCCAGTGAGACAAAAGGACAAATATTAAGGATTCGTATTACAGTTTATCAAAGTTCAATAATACTCCATAATAACCAATTGTGAAGCAGAATTCAAAAATAAAGTTCAAAACATAGATACAATCAAAGATAGTAACCATAATAGACATCTTGGACTAAAAAAGATATAATTTCATTTTTCGGTGAATAATGTTGTATACGTGAATAGTAACTCCAATACAAAAAGGTAGAAATTTCATAATAAAATTCATATCAATATTTTGGCATAATGATATTGAAGAAAATAATATCATTTACAAAAAAAATAACATTCATTACCTCAAAAGAATAGTACTTCCGGTTGAAATATCAGGTATAAGGCTGAAAGAAACTTGCACTGAATATCAACTCACAAAATATCTAAAAACTCACAAAATACGCTCAATAATATATATATATATATATATATATATATATATATATATATATATATATATATATAGAAACTTATTTTTGATGTGATTTTCAATTCTAACTAAGCATCATATTTATAGGAAAATGCTAGAATGCCAAAGGAGACTAAATAATAAAATATTAATATTTTAACAGCATTTCAAGCACGCCACTTTGATTAATTTTTAGCCCACCACTTTTGAAAAACCAATTCAGCACATTTCCACCAACAAAGGACAAAAATGTGTCCCACCCATAATTTAATAAAAATATTTATTTTCTAAAACTTCAATAATTCATAATAAATAACCCTTTTATCAAAAAAAATTCAAATCTCATGTCTATTCCATAGAAAATTAAATTCTCTACAACTTTGTAAGTTTAAGTTTTTTCAAATTCCAAACGAAAAATGCCCGAAATCTCCATACGGACGATTTTTAATACCATCATTCCGACAAAATATTGATAAAATACCTCAACATTAATTCTATCATTTATAACCACAATAAATATACCCATCATTTATATCCACATAAAATAAATATTTTCTTATCATATAAATCAATAATTAATTATTCACAAATAATATTACAGAATCACAATTATGACAACCAGGTCGTTCCCAAGAAAGAGAGGACTTTCCGATAAGGATTTCTCCTTATTGGCACGCAATTAGGTGACCAAACCCCTTTCCTAGACATAACTTCCTTAGACATTGGCAATAATGCTATCTAACAATATTATTCAAATAATATGAATTATTGACCTGATAATGGAGATACTGTGTAGTGACAATGATTGAAACAACAATAATATAAAATATCAACATAGCAATTATTGAATCAATAAAATAAAATATTGAACAGTAATTACTGTAACAATTATTGAGTAGTGCCTTCTTACGTAAGAATCAATAATTCAAAAATACTGTGCAATATCGTGTGCTACTGTGCAACCACGCGTAGCACTGTATTTTAACCACCGGGTATTCCAACAGTGTTAACGGTAACCATTACGCCGTTATTTATAAAAACTCAAACTTGTCATTTTTTTATCGGACTATTTTCTGTTATGGGGCCCACAAATGGTTGCGCCGTCGTACGAATATTCCTCGACAGTAAAAATATTCTACGACCAAACGAATATTCCCTGACAACAATGAATATTTTATAACCACTTGCTTATTTTGCAAAATTTGCACATTTCACCGATAACCAAAGTATTATATCAAATTAACACTTTATTATCCAAAATAATAATATAGGAAATTCAATCTTATTCATTAAAAAGTTGGGGTATTACACCTAAGGTCATGGTTCACATAGTAAATCGAGTGCTGCTTACCCCCAATCTCCCGCACCAAAACTGCCACTATTGCCAACGAACTTACCGCCAAGTATAAATACAAATGCTCAGGAGGAACTGGATTTACCAACAAAGGAGCCGAAGAGAAGTATATCATAATCCTCTGAAAACCATCCTCACACTTTGAAGTCCACTGGAAGGTCTTCTCATTATTCGGCCCTTTTAACGTATCAAAAAATGACAAACACCTTTCTGCTAATTTAGACATGAACCTTCTCAAAGCTGTTATCTGGTCCGTCAAACGCTGAACATCCTTGTACGAGAAGAGGCTTCATATCCAAAATAGCCTTGATCTTATCTGGATTCGCCTCTATTCCCCTCTTGTTGATCAGATATCCCAAAACTTTCCCTGCTCCCAAACCGAATGTGCACTTCATCAGATTCAACCTGAGCTAAAAAAGTCGAATAGTCTAAAAGAAATCCTCCGAATCATCTAAGTGACCCCAAACCGACATGCTCTTGATGATCACATCATCAACATAAACCTCCATGCTCCGACTTAACTGCTTCAAGAACATATAGTTCATCATCCTCTGATATGTGGCCCCTGCATTCAACAGTCCGAAAGTCATCTTCTTATACGCATAAACTAACCGATGAGTAATAAATGTCGTCTTTAGGATATCATCCTTATGCATCAAAATCTGATGATATCCTGAAAAAACATCCATAAAACTGAGCAAAGTACACCCTTAAGTGGCATCAATCAGCTGATCAATGTATGGAAGTGGATAAAAGTCCTTTGAGCACGCCTTATTCAAATCCGTGCAGTCGATGTAGACCCGCCACTTCCTATTCTATTTCTGAACCAGAACCACGTTCGTCATCCACTCAGGGTAGTCAATCTCAAAAAAATAATATGCTGCCAAAAGCTTGGCAATCTCCTCATCTTTTATCTTTTGTTTTTCCAGAGTGAAGATCTTTCTCTTCTGCCGAACTAACTTTTTCTATGGGTCCACATTCTGCCTATGCACAACAACCTTCTAATCAACATCAGGCATGTCACTAGGGGCCCATGAAAAAATGTCAGCATAATATTGTAACAACTCCACCAGACTGGTCCGAAAAGGCTCCTACAATCCAATACTGATCCTGACGGTTTTGTCCTTTTTTCCTAGAATTAATTCCACCTCTTCAGTCTCTTCGATAGGCATAACCAAATGCTATGTAATACCTTCAGTAAAGGGCTCAATCTCTATCACCATTGTCTAATTCTGCTTACTGACTCCCATTCCCGAAGAGATTAAAGCATTCCTGTAGCACCTCCTTGCCAAGTCGAGATCTCCTGCCACCACCTCAACTCCATTCAGTGTGGGAAACTTTATTTTGAAGTAAGGAATCGAAATCACCACCTGAAGAACTATCAACGTCGGTCTTCCCAGTATAGCATTATATACAGAATCCATATGCTCCAAAAAAAATCTACAAATTATCTCTACTTGTTGAGGAGCCATCCTAAAGACCACCGGTAGCTCGATCATCCCTGCAACTTTTACCAAGTCGTCGATAAGTAAGTTTTATACCTACTTATCTGGTATGTGTTACTTGAATTAGTTACTTAAACTCATGTTTTTGAGTTACTTTTCATGCATTTTGTGTTCATTTTGTAGATTTTATGCTTGGGAGCTGTGTGAGTGACTATTGGTATTAAAACGTAAGGAAAAATAATCCGGACATTATCTAGGCATTCATGTTCATTTCATGTTCTTGGCTTGAAACTTGAATTATATTGTAGAGCTTCTTCTTAGCTTTTCAGAACATCTTGAATCATTCCAATCGGAGTTCGGATGCAAGAGTTATGACCTTTGTACTAACGGACGTTGAACTTCAATGTTTTGGGTGGCCATTTACACAGCAGTCACTTCCAACCTAATTTCAACCTTCATCCATCCATTATTTCTAAATTCTCAAAGAATGAAAGTTGTAGAACACATCGAGATCTTCGATTTGATAGGTGGCATGTCCCGTAACTCCTCTGAAATCAAACGTTATGGCTATTTTACCAAAGGATACTGCAACAAAAAATTTTGGTGCGGGCGCGCGAACTTCTAGTTCATTTGGGCACGGCCGCGCCATCCGCTGGACCAAAAACCTGCCATCTGCTACTTGAGCGCGGCCGCGCCCAACTTCAGGCCATTTCCAGCGCGGTCGCGCCACTTCAGAAGTTGACCATAATAAACTTTTTCATTAATCAGTGTAATTGGAGCTTAAATTGGGCAAGGAGTCAATGAGGGCTTATATATAGAAGACGTATTAGTATGTAAAAGAGAATTCCACCCTTAGGGATCAATCTAGATTACATATGCTCTTTTCTTTTCTTTAATTTCCTTATTAGATTAGATTAGATTAAAACCCTAGATTAGCTAAGATTTGGGGATTGAAGCAATTGAAGATCCATGAAAGTTCATAAGTGAAACAAGAGAAGAAACTCAGATTTGCTATTCTTAATCCCTAATTCTCTTTACTTCTATTTGTATCTTTCAATGTATATTCAATTATGAATCATGGATTCTAGTTCAATCATGAACTAAACTCTATTTTGAGATTACTATGGATCTTATTGTGTAGTTTACTTTAATATACTTCATTGTTAGTCTTATTCATTGTTATTGGATTGTCTATTGTGATTTGTGTTGAATTGCTTAATTGCCTAACTATCAATTATCGTGATAAACCATATGAAATTGAGAGACGGATTATGGGTTTAGATCTGATCATAGTAACGTGTGTTTGTGACTTCTATATGGTGATGGAACTCATGGTTCGTGCCTAGGATAGACATATAACTATGCACCGAATGTAGTTAATTGAGAACTTGAGCTTCAACCCTCTTTAATTGTAATTCAAATAGAGATATAGCGTGATAGATAATTAGGGTGTTCATATTCATTCTATCATTTTTGGATTTAGTGTGATATGGGTATGGTACATCGAGAGATGGCTATATTTTACTTTCGTGTTCTCGTCTAACAATCCGGTATAATTAATTTGGCTTAACAGGAAATGTGTTGATTTAAATGATTTAATAGGTGAAATTGTAATCTCAAGTCTTCATTATCTAGTCTCATTCTAGGGGTAGTTAGTATTAGTTAATTACATAGTTTAAATATAAAATATCAAATCAATCGTTTAAATAAGATTGAGTTGGTTATGGGTTAGTGCTTGGTAAGATTTATTAGTAATTCTTCATGGGAACGATACTCTACTTACTCTTTATTACTTGTTGACCGTGTATACTTGAACGCATATATTGATCGGGATTACGACCAACAAGTTTTTGGCACCGTTGCCAGGGAATTAGTTTAAGAAATTTTGCCAACATTAATTTCAATCAAATTAGTCTTAATTTAAACATTTTATTGTAATTATCTTCTTATATTTCTATCTTTTCAGGTACTATGGATGACTGTGCTTATTAATGGCTATATACGGATATGACTCAACCAAGAGACACAAGAATTGATGGACTCAATGCATTTTATTCATTGTTAGCACAAATTGAAACACTTTCGAAGAGGTTGGATGTTCTTGCAGTTCAACGTATGCAAAAAATCACAGTAGTTTGTAATTATTGTGCTGGAAAACATCCAAGTCATCAAAGCACCGTCAAATTTGGACCAATACAGTATGGGGTGATTACCTTAACAACTATACTTATCCCAATTATCATCAAGGTTGAGGGTATCACCCAAATTCTTCATGGAGCTATAATTATAAAGACCAATACTACGCACTAAATCCACATACACGCCGGAATTCTAATATCCACCTCCAATTCAACAAAAAGAAAATTCAAAGTTGAAGGAATTCATGTCAAAGATCATAGCAGACCATGAAGAGTCAGAAGTTATCAAGTGAAAATCTTAATAAACAGATGGAATAACTCATTAATCCCTCAATGAATGGTCTTCAATACTTGGATTCTAAAACTAAAAAAGATAATTCAAGACTGGAGGATTTGTGGTTCAAGTTTATAGCGTCAACTGATGAGAAGATGATTGAGCAAGAGATATCAATTCAAAATCTTCAGAATTAGATGGATCAAATGATCGAAGCCTTAAACAATTGCCCTAAAAACAATTGGTGCTATGTGTTTGTTCCTAGTAGGCACAATAGTTATCTAGAAGGGGGGGGGGGAGTTTGAATAGATATTTAAAAATCTTTTCGTTTTAAACTTGTTCTTTGATGATGATTAAAACTTAGCGGAGTTTATGTTTTTTTAATCTTCTTTACAAAGTAGTGGAGTAATGAGAGTGAGACAGTTATAGAAGTTATGACAGATATAACAGTTATAGTAAGAATGTAAAAGACACAGTCGTTTTAAGTGGTTCAGAGCACCTAAAGCTCCTAGTCCACTCTTCTACTCAACGAGTAGGATATCCACTAAAGATGTCTTTTACAACTTCAGAATCACACAGATTCCTTCTAGACCAGCAGTCTAGGAACTTCTTGGTTCACTCTTGAACTCTTCAAGTCCAGCAGACTTGGCTCTCTTACAGTTCACTTAGAACTCTTCAAGTCCAGCAGACTTGGTACTCTTCTTCAGTTGATTGATAAATGTTGAGTTCTTGATGGTTGCTACTCAGTTGCTGTTTAAGCACTTGTTCGTAAGAACTGAGGAGCTGAGCAAGCTTTGCTAATTCTCAGATCGTAGAGTTAAGCTTGAGAGTTGTTCACGTTGTTTGTTCAATGCTTGCTTTTTTTTTCTCATCTGCTTGATTTGCATATATGTGATTTCAAAAACTATCCGTTGGATCCATCCATTGAGGCATTAAATGCATTTGACCTTTCTGATATTTGATGGAGACATTTCTGCACATCTTCTGAAACTTCATTCTGGCCTACTAACACTGCAGACTGCTTTCTCACCTAACACTTGAAAAGGTGTTTCCCCCTTACTAATGGTATTTTCCTTAGCTTCTTCAATATGCCTCTTATTTGCATACTAAGGATATTTTCTTGTGTCTTTGGGACTGGTGAGTACTGCAGCGTTTAGAATCCATTCCTCTTATGTTGGAATATGTCTTCCACATAAATCATGAGGCTCGACGTTCTCTGACACAAGACAGATGCTTTACGATCCAGATCGTAGTTACTTGTCGTCTTGGTGCCTGGTCTGATGTTATCAGCTGAGAGCACTACGATTCTCCTTAAACCTTTGCATACTACGATCTTCGCTTGCTTGCGTTGTAGCTCTCTATGATTTCGAGAGCACTCTATGATCTTTGACTTGTAAACTCTACGTTCCCTTCAGCACATTACGATCGTTGAGTTGGTTTGGCAGACATTGGGACCACTCTACGATTCCCGAAGAGACCCTTCAAGGCAGGCATACTACGATATTCTAAGCTTTATGTTTCTGCCTTGACTTCTGCAATGTTGATCAGATTTATACACTCCGATTCTTCGAAGCCTATCTATTACATCTCAAGATCAACCTAACAGCTTTGATATTTCTATTTATACATTCCTTTACAGAATGATACACGTTAAGAGATTAGATCAACCTAACAAATTTGATCTATCACTAAGTCCTTGTACATATCTTACTTGAAGGACTTTACAAATAATCATGAGCATATACATTAAAACATCAAATTATAATATGCATTCTCCCAACAATATCCCCCTATTTGATGTTGACATAACCAAGGAGATTTGTTGTCATGATTATTAGTGTCTAGATGCATTTGCAGGAAATTTAAACATGACTTAGTATTTCAGTGAGCAGCTAAAATTTCTAGAGAATAAAAATGAATTTATTGATGTTCAAGAAATATTGCAGTTTATCTTTACATCAATAAAATTTAAAGTTTCAACTTATCTCTATTTCTTTTCCCTTTTCCTTAGAGGATTAGCATACTCCTCAACCCTTCTTTTCCTGCTATCTTCATCTCTTCTAGCTAACTCTTCCAGCTCACTCGGACTTACTATTAGGTTGTGATCATGCCTATTTATGAATGTTGGATCTCCAATTAGCATTCTTAGGCCTGTGGTGGTCACATTTGGTGAGCTGGTATTTGACCCTTGATTTCTTAGAGGCTAAGCCATCAAGACTTCCTGCTGATCAGATCGTTGAGTCTGATTGCTTAATCGTACAGTCTGTTGGTGGAACTATCTTGTAGGAGGGCGAGGGCTTCGTGAAAATTGCCCTCTTCCCCTTTCTTAGTTTCCTTGACCTCCTCTGCCTCTGTCCTGATCTCCCTGTGCTCCTTGAACTCCTTTCCCTTTATTCTCCTCCTTTATGTCAGCATCAAGGGTTCGAATGTCTGCAGAAAGTCAATTCACTCATTGGACAAGCTCGTTCAGTTAGCTTTGTGTTTGAGCAATGTCCTCTCGACTTTTCTTAATCTGTTTTTCAGATCTAGCTTCTTTGTTTTGGAGGGTAGTGAGAACAATATCATTCTGGCGTTCTTGATTGATATAAGATTTCTGGAATTCTTGGACTGAAGCTTTCAAGTTGATGATGTTCTCCAGCATAAGTTTATTTTGAACTTCTTGATTTTTCTACATTTCAAGAATAGCCTCTCTTTGCTTGGTGGCTATCTGGAAGTGAATCTCATCTCTGTCCTTCATGCTCTTAAGGATTTCTTAAATAATTTCCCTCAGCTTCTTTGTAAGCTCAGCGTTCATAGTGCCAGGAAAATTATTTACAGCTGTGATAATTTGATTTAGCCATATATGAATGAGGTTGGAGTGAGATTCTAGGCTTTCTTCTATATTCTTACCATGTTCTTGGATGCTTCCTTCAAGTCATCCTTCGTGGGCAGATTTGGGAGAGTATCATTGGTTTGAGGATTGTTGAATGGAGGGGTTAGTTTTTGGGATTTATCTTGTAGTGAGTAGAGAGCAAGATCAAGACTAAAATAGTCATTAGAAAAGGAGGATGGTATATCTGATGGAGGGGCCTGAGTGTTAATGTTTGGAATATGTGGCTCTACGATTTCAATTTTGGACTCTACGATGGGGCTAGAGTAAGGAATCGTAGAGGTGATGGTTTGTGGGAGCAAAGTGAGGTTAACTGCATTTGGTTCCTCAGTTACAGAATTTTGGGATTTTGCAACTGGAAATTGATTTACTGGATTAAGAATCACTTCCAACCATCGAGGGAATTCATAGAATTAACTAAATGAGGATGATGACAAGTGATTAATTTTGAATTGGGTAGGGATAGACAGTACATCAAGTTTATCCTTTGAGGAAGAGTTGTTAGTAATCAACTTCTTGGCAAAGTTGAATCTCCCAAGGAATCCATGAGCCAACACTGAGATGGCTGGATACTCTTTGAAAATCTAGAACATGTGATCCCAAGAGTTTAAGATTTGGGCTTAATGGTATGGCATCACGGGTAGGTATGAGAACATCTGATTATAGAGATAGCTTCTATACCCATCTCTACCCACACCAGTGATCTGAAGGTCATCATCATCTTCTTCCTCTTCTCTTTCTTTGTTGGAGGACTCCATTATCTTAATGGGCTCTTGATGATCTTTTATTGGTTCCTCTTCATTTCTAACAGGGACATCATCTTCTTCCATGGAGATATCTTGAGGCTCCCCCTCAACTTGATCATCCTCTTGTAAGCTCACAAACTCCCCCTCAAGTGGAGTATCTTCTTGAGTTTCAGGCATCTCCCCCTCAACTGGTGTATTCTCTATCATGAGAATTTCAGGGATCTCCCCCTCAGCTAGAGCAACGTCATCTTAACTTTCTTTGGACAGTTCCTTCTTGGCAACCATAGTATTTGCTTCCTTCTTGAGCACTTTTTCATTTTCAAGAATGTACTTCTTAACCAACTTTCTCCTTGATTTGCTAGGCTTAGCCACAGCTGCAGGCCTTTCTTGATTCTAAGTTTTATCCTATTTAACAACCACTATGCTTGAAGCAGCTACCTCCTTGCCTGCCACGCTTGGTCTGGTCTCTACGAACAGTAGAGACTCTACGATTGAGGTGACTGATGGCCTTTTGGACTTATGACCAACTTTGTTCTTTTTCAGGATCTGGGATATGGTAGCCTGATCCTCATCTGCTTCATCTTGATGCTGCTTTCTTCTTAGTATCCTTAGAGTCTTTATATTAGAGGACTCTACAGGTATATCAGTGGTAGATCCTTGTGGCTCTTCTACCAGTCTAGCCCTTAGCTTCCTCTTGCCCTTGCTTTTTCTGGTAAGGACAAAGGGTTCTTCTTTGTTGATTTCTTCTTCTCCTTCGATCTCCCTGACTACAGACATTTTTCCTGGAAAGCCTGAGTCCTTCAGATCCCCAGTTCTTCCACTGGATTCTGTCATCATTCGAACATACTCAGGTGGGTTCCTCTTCTAATTTTCAAACAGCTACTGGGTCATTCGCCTATTTGGGTTGATAGCTTCTCCTTCGTCATCCCCAATTTTGTCACCCAGGGCAGACTGTAGAATAATGCTTATGAATCGCCCATATAGCATCTTTTGAGGGCTTTTTGACTTCGTTGAGTTGGTAATCCACTTGCCAATCCAATCGAGCAATAGGACTACATAGTTGAGTTGTATTCCATAACTCATGGCAGACATGAGCCTAAGTTGAACTTCATTCACAGAGTCGTGACCTGAGCTCTTGCAGCATATACATTTCCCAACTATATCGGCTAGAAATTCATATCTCTGTGGGAACTCCTTCTTCTTGTATCCTTTCACAGAGGGGGAGTTTCTTGTGATGCATTCTTCTAAGTCCCTCTTGGAAGTCTACGCTGTCTAAGAATGGATGTCCTTTATTTTGAGACCTAGGGCAAGATTGATGTCTTCAGCCTTCAGACTTATTTCCACATTCCTTACTCTCGTAGTGATGGTGTCGTGTTTGAACACATCATTCATGTCGAATTCTTTCACTAGTTTGGGATATAACAAAGTGTCTACGCCCAAAGCCTCTTCGAGACCCGCCTTCTTCAGTAGCGCCAGAGTCTTATGAAATTTAGGTTGAGCTGTTTTGAACTCGTCAAAACAGAGTCTGTAGCCTGAGATAACACTGGATGCCGCCATTGATTTTGTAGTTGGAAGAGAGATATGACTGAGCTTTGTTCTGATTTAGGGCTTCTGCTTTGAGAGAGGATGAGAGAGATAATCTTTTTAACTTTAGATTTCAAAAATACGATTTCAATTTGTACTTGTAACTTCCATCACTTCTTTTTCTCTTAGTGGGACAGGTGTCAACTTTCACTTAGCTCTTCGATTTTGACTGATAAGGATTGTACTGATTTGCCATTGGCTCCTTCAGAGCTGAGGTGTCCTTAGGGAGGACTACGATCGTTGAGGTATTTTAGTGATCGTTGAGTGCTTTGCATTTGTCGAGTCTAATCTACGATCGTCGAGTCTGTCCAGCATTCGTCGTGTCTGATATACGATCATCGAGTCTATCTGGGTCCTTGTGATGAGTTTTTGTCATAGCATTCGTTTTAAGGTGACTCAGGAAGGGCCAACCTCTTGAAGTGAGTCAAGGGTTAGGTTTGTTCCTGAGGCGCTTATCAGAGGGATTGCTATGTTTTGAAGCTTATCATCACATGATTTACTCTTCCTTTATTGATGGGGCTTTTGCCATCATTGAGTCTGCTCTACGATGGTTGAGTCTTTGCTACGATCGTTGAGGTGGTTTTGTCTCTTCAGTTCTACGATCGTGGACTTCCCTTGATCATGTCTACGATTTTGAGTTCAGCCTTTGTATCTATTATGGTTAGCACAATCTAAAGCATATATTTTATGGTTGTAGATTTAACATGCCTAGCTCACTTATTAACTTATTAAATCTGGATTCATCTAGAGGTTTTGTAAAAACATCAGCAAGTTGATTTTTAGTAGGGATATATTGTAAAGATATAGTTCCATTTTGCACATGATCCCTAATGAAGTGATACCTTATTTCAATATGCTTAGTCCTAGAATGCATAATAGGATTATGAGTTATTGTTATGGCACTTGTGTTATCACAGTGAATGGGAATAGTTTTGAAATCAAACCCATAGTCAGCTAGCTAATTTCTCATCCATAGAATCTGAGCACAGCAGCTGCCAGCAACAATGTATTCAGCTTCTGCAGTTGAAGTAGACACTGAGTTTTGCTTTTTGCTAAACCAGGACACAAGTCTGTTTCCTAGCAATTGACAGGTGCCACTGGTACTCTTTCTATCTATTTTTCATCCTGCAAAATCAGCATCTGTGTATCCTGTTAGTTCAAATGAGGATTCCTTGGGGTACTAAAGCCCCAAGTAAGGTGTACCCTTGAGATACCTAAAAATCCTCTTTACAGCAGATAAGTGTGACTCTTTAGGGTTAGCCTGAAATCTAGCACATATGCATGTTGCAAATATTATGTCTGGTCTACTGGCAGTTAGGTATAAAAGAGAACCTATCATACCTCTGTATTGAGTTATATCAATACTTTTACCTTTTTCATCTTTGTCAAGCTTGGTTGCAGGAGCAATTGGTGTTTTCATGGGATAGGCTGCTTCCATGCCATACTTCTTGAGTAAGTCTTTGATGTACTTGGCTTGGTTTATGAAAATTCCTTCATCAGTCTGCTTTACTTGCAGTCCAAGGAAGAAATTCAGCTCACCCATCATGCTCATTTCAAACTTGCTCTGCATCAGCTTAGAGAATCTCTTGCATAAATTTTCGTCAGTAGAACCAAAAATAATATCATCAACATATATTTAAACTAATAAGACTTTGTCTTTATGCTTTCTAAGAAACAGTGTGGTATCTACTCTACCTCTAGTAAACCCATTTTCAATTAAGAAGTTAGTTAGTGTTTCATACCATGATCTAGGTGCTTGTTTAATACCATAGAAGGCTTTGTCTAATTTGTAAACATAATTAGAAAGAGACTGATTGATGAAACCTGGAGGTTGCTCTACACAGACTTCTTCTTGGAGTTCTCCATTTAGGAATGCACTTTTGACATCCATCTGAAAGACTTTGAACTTCATGTGAGCAACAAAGGCAAAAAAGATTCTAATTGCTTCTAGTCTGGCAACAGGTGCAAATGTCTCATCGTAGTCAATGCCTTCTTCTTGAGAATAACCCTTTGCCACTAATCTTGCTTTGTTCCTGGTTATAACTCCATCTTCATCCATTTTATTTTTGAAGGCCCACTTGGTTCCAATGACAGGATGACTCTTTGGTCTTGGTACCAATCTCCATACTTTGCTTCGTTTAAATTAGTTGAGATCTTCCTGAATGGCTTCTATCCAACTGGAGTCTTCCATAGCATCCTCTATCTTCTTTGGTTCTGTTTGAGACAAGAAGCTTAGATAAAATCATTCACTTTGAGTAGCAGCTCTTGTTTTGACTCTAGCACTCGGATCTCCAATGATTAGATCCTTAGTGTGATCTCTGGCCCATCTATTACCGGTTGGGACATCTGTCCTGATGCCTTCTTGTCTTAAGTCTTCAAGATCTATTTCTTCTTCTTGGTGTGGAGGTTCACTGTCTTGCATAGACCTCTCTACGATCTCATTTTGTTGCTCAACAATTTCACTATCTGGCACTACGATTGTAGTGTTGGGCTCGACTATTTCATTCATAGTGTCTGCACTATCGGTCGTAGTGTCTTGAAACACTGTGTTGTCTGAGTCTGTTTCATCGAAGATGATATGAATTGAGACTTAAACACTCAGTGTCTTTTTGTTGAACACTCTGTAAGCCTTACTGTCTGTGGCATATCCAAGAAAGATTCCTTCGTCTGACTTGGGCTGAAATTTTGTCAGGTACTGCTTTCCATTGTTGAGAATGTAGCATGCACAGCCAAAAACATGAAAGTAGCTGACACTTGGCTTTCTTCCTTTCCACAGTTCATAGGGCGTCTTCTTGATCGTAAAGTGTATCAGTGATCTGTTCTGTGTGTAGCATGCAGTGTTGACAGCTTCTTCCCAGAAGTATTCAGGCAGATGAGCTGCTGCAAGTAGAGTTCTTCTAGCTTCTATCAGGATTCTGTTCTTTCTTTCAGTTACTCCATTTTGTTGAGGAGTTCTTGGAGATGAGAAGTTATGACTGATCCCATTATCTGTGCAGAACTGGTCCATTTCTGAGAAGTCGAATTCTCTGTCATGATCACTCCTTATGGCCTTGATTTTCTCTCCTTTCTCGTTCATCACCAGTCTGAATATCTTGATTAACTAGGATATCTTTTCATCATTTGAAGTTAGGAAGAATACCCATGTGAATCTGGTGCAGTCGTCGACTATAACTAGAGAGTATCTTTTTCCTCCAAGACTAGTTGTTGGAATTGGCCCAAATAGATCCATGTGAAGCAACTGCAGGGGCTTGTTGATAGAGTTGGCAGTTTTACTTTTGAATGAGCTTCTGGTTTGTATTCCAAGCTGACAGGCATTGCATGGCCTTTCTTTTATGAAGTTGAACTTAGGTAGGTCAACTACGAGATCTTTTGATGCCAGTTTGGACATGCTCTTGATGTTTAAGTGAGACAACCGTCTATGCCATAGCCAGCTCATTTCTTTAGATCTTTTTGCCAGAAAACATATTGTCTCATCTGAGCTTAGTTGACCAAGATCCACTGTGTAGACATTTCCTTCTCTTGTCCCGATTAGCTTTATAGAAGATGTTTTCAAATCTCTGACTTGACATTGGTTGTTGAGAAATGTCACTTGATGACCCTTGTCGCAGAGTTGACTTATGCTTAGAAGGTTGTGTTGGAGACCTTCTATATATGCTACCTTGCTGAAAGATACTGCGCCATTGCCAGCAGAGCTGTATCCTCTTGTCTTGCCCGAGCCGTTGTCTTCAAAGATAACTGAGGGACCCTCCTTCTCTATATAGTTAGATAAGAAGGCTTTGTTCCTGGCCATGTGCTTTGAGCATCCACTGTCCAGATACCATGTGATGACCGTGGAGCTCTTTTCCTATCAAAATATTGAATCTTCATTTTGGTACCCATATTTGCATGGGTCCTTCTTTGTTAGTGCCTCTGGGGACCCAAATCTGTTTAATCTTGGGTCTTACATGCATGGAATTATAATAACACTTAGCAGTCTTGTGACCATATTTATTGCATATAAAACATCTAGTATGATGCATGCCTGTGTGTGTATGATGATTCATCCTCCATTTGGACTTGTGTGGTTCTTTAGTTGTTCTTCTGTTAAACTGATTCTCATTCTTGCACGCGTCCTTGGATTTCATAAATAGTGATGAGTGTGCCTTACCTCTACTGTACCTTCCCAGTTGATTCGTAGAGTTGGTCTTGCTTGACTCTACGATTCTTCAAGGTTGGTGAGTAGAGATTAGGTTACTCTTCTCTTTTATGAATCCCATACTAGTATAAGATCCTTTACTCCTTTGAGTATGAATGGAGACAGTAGGACAAGGTTGAACTTGTTCTTCCTTCTGTGAGGATTTCACAAAGGTAATGCTTCTACTAAAACTTGAGGCATTACTAGTGCTAGTTTCCTTTATCTTTTCCACGCATGGCTCTGAAATGGATTCCCCAAAGCCTAAGCCTGTTCTATCGAATGTGCTCCTCTGACTAGAGAGCATGGAGTCCATGGATGATGAGGATTTGTTCCATGAAGAGATATTCTTTTCTAGTTCCTCAATTTTAGAGGTTAGATTAGACTCTCTTTGTGCATTGAATGTGTTTGTCTATTTTAAGGTCTCATTCTCAACCTCAAGCTTGGAGAGAAGGTTAGTACTTAGTAGGGCTGTTTCAAGCTCTTCTTGAACTTTCTTCTTCTCCTCTCGAAGAAGTGAATGATCCTTAGACAAAACTCTGAACCAGTTCATGTATTGATGTAGATCAGGGATTATGCCATGCAGTGCAGTTCTTAAATCATTTATGTCTACATCCGGTGAGTTGAAGTCAAATACCTCATCGAGACTTACATCATTAATGTTATGGTTTTGTTTGTCCTTTGTGTATTCGGCCATTAAGCATATATTAGCCATTTGTGGTTCTTCATCATCTCCTGAGTCAAGATTGGAGTCATTGTTTGAATCGCTCCATGATCCTCTAACTACCAGGACTTTGTCTCTCTTCTGAAGTCTTTTGTTTCCTTTGTATTCCTTCTTTGCATGTTGTTTCTTCTTTAGTTCTTCTCTTAGAGATTTGTTGCAGTTGGCAATGAAGTGGCCAGGCTTCTTGCAGTTGTAGCATAGATCATTTATTTTCTCATGGCTGCTGTAGTTGCTGACCTTCTTTGGCTTGTTGGTTTTGCCTTGACGCATGAACCTTCTCAGTCTTTTTACCAGCATAGCAAGGTCTTCATCGTCGTCTTCATCATAATCAGAGTCAATCTCAATGTTGACCTTTGATGCACTTTCAGTTGCCTTGAGAGCAACACCCTTATCCTTTCTTCTTCCTTCTGATAGGGTTTCAGCTCGTTGAGTCAGCTCCAGTTCGTATGTCAGGAGATTTCCATATAGCTATTGGATTGTCATCTTGTGAAGATTCTTTGACTCTCTTATAGCAGTGGTTTTGGCATCCCACTTGCTCGGTAGGGCACTCATAAACTTTATGATCCGATCTTTGTTAGGATAGATCTTCCCATATGCTCGTAAAGAGTTGAGCAGAACGTTGAATCTCTCATAGGTGGCAGTCACGTTCTCTCCTTGAACATGAGCGAACATCTCATACTGCTAGTGTCAGAAGAGATTGTTTATTTTTTCTGACTTCTTCAGTTCCTTCGTGCATGATCAACAATGCTTCCCAAACCTCGTTAGCTGTTTTGCCGTTGACAACGTTTTCAAACAGATCGTCTTCTAAGGATTGGAACAGGATGTTCTTGGCCTTTTTGTTAAGTTGGACAGCTCTCTTCTCGTTGTCTGTCCACTCTTTTTTAACCTAGATTTGTATTCTATTTGGATCGTCAGTGGTTGGTGCAAGCTTCGTTGTAATATAGGGCCCATTTTGAACGGTCTCAAATAGATCTTCATCTATTGAGTCCATGTAAGCTTCCATCCTGACTTTTCAGTTTGTAAATTTATCCTTGTTGCACATTGGTGGCTTGCTGCCTCCTCCGGTTCTAGATTCGCTTGGTACGTGTGCCATTGGATCTACTAAATCTTGTAAGCTGTACAATAGAACTTGCTTTGATACCAATTGTTAGTTCCTAGTTGGTACAATAGTTATCTAGAAGGGGGGGTTGAATAGATATTTAAAAATCTTTTCGTTTTAAACTTGTTCTTAGATGATGATTAAAACTTAGCGAAATTTATGTTTGTTTTAATCTTCTTTACAAAGCAGTGGAGTTATGAGAATGAGGCAGTTATAACAGTTATGACAGATATAGCAGTTATAGTATGAATGTAAAAGACACAGTCGTTTTAAGTGGTTTAGAGCACTTAAAGCTCCTAGTCCATTCTTCTACTCAACGAGTAGGATATCCACTAAGGATGTCTTTTACAACTTCTGAATCACACAGATTCCTTCTAGACCAGCAGTCTAGGAACTTCTTAGTTAACTCTTGAACTCTTCAAGTAGAGCAGACTTGGCTCTCTTACAGTTCACTTAGAACTCTTCAAGTCCAGCAGACTTGGTACTCTTCTTCAGCTGATTGATAGATGTTGAGTTCTTGATGGTTGCTACTCTGTTGATGTTTAAGCACTTGTTCGTAAGAACTGAGTATCTGGGCAAGCTTTGCTAATTCTTAGATCGTAGAGTTGAGCTTGAGAGTTGTTCACGTTGTTTGTTCAATGCTTGCTTTTTTTTTTTCTCATCTGCTTGATTTGCATATATGTGATCTTGAAAAATATCCGTTGGATCCATCCGTTGAGGCATTAAATGTGTTTGACCTTTCTGATCTTTGATGGAGACATTTTTTCACATCTTCTGAAACTTCATTCTGGCCTACTGACACTGCAGACTGCTTTCTCACCTAACACTTGAAAAGGTGTTTCCCCCTTACCAATGGTACTTTCCTTAGCTTCTTCAATATGCATCTTTGTTGCATACTAAGGATATTTTCTTGTGTCTTTGGGACTGGTGAGTACTGCAGCGTTTAGAATCCATTCCTCTTATGTTGGAATCAGTCTTCCACATAAATCATGAGGCTCGACGTTCTCTGACACAAGAAAGATGCTCTACGATCCAGATCGTAGTTACTTGTCTTCTTGGTTCCTGGTCTGATGTTATCAGCTGAGAGCACTACGATTCTCCTTAAAACTTTGCATACTATGATCTTCACTTGCTTGCGTTGTAGCTCTCTACGATTTCGAGAGCACTCTACGATCGTTGACTTGTAAACTCTACGTTCCCTTTAACACATTACGATCGTTGAGTTGGTTCGGCAGACAATAGGACCACTCTACGATTTCCGAAGAGGCCTTTCAAGGAAGGCATACTACGATCTTCTAAGCTCTACGTTTCTGCCTTGACTTGTGCAATGTTGATCAGATTTATAC
Source organism: Panax japonicus (assembly GCA_020205505.1). Lineage (NCBI taxonomy): Eukaryota > Viridiplantae > Streptophyta > Magnoliopsida > Apiales > Araliaceae > Panax > Panax japonicus. The sequence continues at coordinate 13,425,513 of CM035097.1, forward strand.
ACTTCGATTTCTTCGAAGCCTATCTATTACATCTCAAGATCAACCAAATAGCTTTGATCTTTCTATCTATACATTCCTTTACAGAATGATACACGTTAAGAGCTTAGATCAACCTAACAAATTTGATTTATCACTAATGTAAGACCCCAACTTTTGTGAATAAAGATTATTTTTTAATAAATATCATTTTTGAATATTATGCAATGAATTTGATATAATGTTATAGTTGTGGGTAATTTTTATAAATTTTGCAAAATACGCAAGTTGTTATATAATATTCGATTGGTCGGGGAATATTCGTTTTAACCGGGAATATTCGTACAACGGCACAATCATTGGTGGACTCCACAACAGAATTATTGTCGGATTGAGAAAACGACAAAAATACTTTATGAAAATAACGGCAGAAGTTTTACCGTTAACTGTTGAAACACCCGGTGTTAAAAGTACAGTAATACTCGTAGTTGCACAATAGCACACGGTATTGATTATTGATGCTTATGTGATAAGTCGCTCAGTTTTTTTTATTGGTATTATTTATGTAATAAAACAGAAAAGCTTTTTATATAAAACAGAATACTTTTATAAAGTTATTCGTTTTATTAGGCTAATAATAAAAAAAATTTATATAAAATAGAATACTTTTATAAAGTTATCTGTTTTATTAGACAATAATTAGAATATATTATATTTTATTATGCATAGTATTTGCATAGTAAAATCTTTTATAAAGTTATTCGTTTTATTAGATTATAAATAGAATATATTATATTTTATTTAAAAGACTTTGCTTTAAATATGGACCGTCAGATTAAAGTAAATCAATCTCGACCGTTCATGAGTTAGTTCCTATTCAGTCCATTTTTCTATAAATAGAAGCTCATTCCCTACTCTTATATTCAGTTTCTTTTACGGTAAGGGATATTATTTGTTGTACTCGTTAGGGGTATTCCTTCTTTCTATTAGTGAAATACTTCTGTTATTCCATTCTTTATTATTCTGCTTGAATAACCAGTATACGCGGACTACCCTATACTTGGTGACATTCTTCTAATATTCCGTCTTTATTATTATTCTATTGGAATATCCTGTCTGTGCGTTTACGCCGGACCAGGTTCCATCTTTATTATTATTCTGTTGGAATATCATGTCTGTGCGTTTACGCCGGTCCTGATTCCATCTTTATTATTATTCTGTTGGAATATCTTGTTTGTGCGTTTACGCCGGACCTGGTTCCGTCTTTATTATTCTGTTGGAACATCCTGTCAGTGCGAATTTCGCCTGACCTGGTTCCGTTACTTATTAATCTGTTGGAATAACCTGTCTATGCGAAGTACCCCATGCATGGTGATTTCTTTTGTTATTCTATTCGTTATTATACTCAGTTGGTTAAAGTTTTGACTTCTATACTCCATGAAATTAGTGGAATATCCTTGATATTTGCGCTTCATCCAGTATCTTTTCATGGAAATATTCTTCTGAGCATTCTTAAATTTTACTCTACAAAGCAGTATCATGTTGACAATTTGGACGTTATCAGTTCTTGGATAAATTAATTCTTGAACTTGTTTTATTGAATTCTTATATCATTGTCATCATCCTCATGTTTATATTATGTTAAAAGTCATCTGTGGCATGTGGTGCATAGATGGACTTGGTATGATTATGACCAGGGATTATTCGGTGTAATCATGACCGTAATGTTACAAATGATGTGGTAAAAGTCCTCATTTGCCCGTAGTGTATTGATGGACAGTTGTTGGCATGATCATGATGAAAGTAGTATGCACACAAGCCAACCATGTTTGATGATAAAACATATACTTTGAAACAATCTTTTTCATTTATTAATAAAAAGTATTAATTTATTAAAGGCTTTTAATTATCTACATTGTGACGCCCCCAAAATAGGTATACAACACCCATTCTGAGTCGCCAAAATACATGGTATAGAAAGCAAACTACAACTTCAATAATACAAGTGTCGTATGAAATACGACAATACATACTGTGAGTTTAAATACAAATATTGTCTTCTAGACAATATTCACATGCAAATAAGTCCTCATTACAATTATTCAAACACTATTTTACAGAAATAGTGAGGACAACTACAACATCATCCTAGAATCATCACTCCATACCCCGACTCGATCCCGCTATGTTCTCACCTCCTGAGAAGAAAAATGGAACAAAAAGGAAAGGGTGAGCTCAACTAGCCCAGTAAAGAATATTATGACTAAGATAATATACAACAAATTATCGTTAGTCTTCAACAGGGAAAAATCTGATAGAATACAATAGACAACAAATTTTAGATCAATAAATGCAGCGGAAACAGCAATCCATTAGAAGAGTCATGTAGAGGATGAATTCTACTGTCTTCTAATATTTAAGAGTCCATCATCAATATTTTATCCCTGTAACAACAATCAATATACATCTTTAATCATCTTTGCACTACAGGCCAAAGATATTCATTTATATCACCAGTTGGTCATGTTCATCTCAACACATGTTCATCTTTGCACTACGGGCCAAAGAGATTCATCAGTTTAATCATTCATCTTTGCACTACAGGCCAAAGATATTCATCAAGTATCATCATTTAGGACTGAGGATGATGAAAAACATTTTTAAGAATGAATCCAGTGAAATAGAAGGACAAATATTAGGGATTCGTATAACAGTTTATCCAAGATCAATAATACTTCATAACAACCGATTTTGAAGCAGAACTCAAAAATAACGATCAAAACATGGATACAATCAAAGATAGTAGCCAAAATAGACATCTTGGACAAAAAGGAAAATTTTCATTTTTCGGTGAATAGTGCCGTATTCGTGAATAGTGCCGTATACGTGAATAGTGCCGTATACGTGAATAGTAACTCCGACACCAAAAGATAGAAATTTCACAAAAAACATCTTCACGCTTCGTGAATAGTACTCGTGAATAGTAACTCGTGAATAGTAACTCATGAATAGTAACTCGTGAATAGTAACTCGTGAATAGTAACCCCGACATGAAAAAGTTCCAAATTTGATAAAAAGTTCCAACCAATATTTCAGCATAATGATATTGAAGAAATAATATCATTTTAGAAGAAAATAACATCCCTTACCTCAAAGAAACAGTACTTCGGAAGGAAAGGTCGGAAGTGATGCTGAATGAAAACTTCTATGAACAGCAACTCTCAAAGTATCAAAATACTCACAAAATACACTCAATAATATAGAGAGAGGGAGAAAACTTTGTTTCTGGTGTGATTTTCAATTCTAACTTAGCCCTCTATTTATAGGAAAATTTTAGCCCGCCGAAGCAGACTTGACCTGCTACCTGATGGCTTTACCTGCTACTATTACCACCTACCACATTTGAAATAAAAATTCAGCACATTTTTCATCAACCACAAGTGGGGCCCACTCAATTCTAGAATTTTCCACCAAAATCATTTATAACCCTAATTTCTGAAGCAGACTCCTCTTAAAATTCATAACAAATCATTTGTTCATTTTTAACGGTTCAAAATTTGTAGACATATACCTAACTTATATATGTATAACATATCCAAAAATCATAACGATCCAACGGTCGGATTAAAAATTATAATTTTCGCAAAAGAGCTTTAAGAACACCGAAATCCGACAAAATACTGATAAAACACCTCAGCGTTAATTCCTTCCACATAAAATAAATAAATCCATCATTTATATCAAATAAATATTTCATTATCATATAAATCAATAATTAATTATTCACAAATAATATTACAGAATCACAATTATGACAACCAGGCCGTTCCCAGGAAAGAGGGGGCTTTCCAATAAGGATTTCTCCTTACTGGCGCGCAATTAGGTGACCAAACCTCTCCTTAGACAGAACTTTCTAGACATTGCCAATAATGTTATCCGATAATATTATTCAAATAATATGGATTATTGATCTGATAATGGAAAATACTATGCAATGACAATTATTGAAACAATAATAATATAAATATCAACGCAGCAATTATTGAATCAATAAAGTAATGAACAGTAACTCCTGTAGCAATTATTGAGTAGTGCCTTCTTACGTAAGGATCAATAATTCAAAATACTGTGCAATACCGTGTGCCACTGTGCAACAACGCGTATTACTGTATTTTAACCACCAGGTAACCCAACAGTGTTAACGGTAACAATTTACGCCGTTATTTATAAAACTCAATCTTTGTCGTTTTCTTTCATCCAACTGTTTTCTGTTATGGGGCCCACAAATGACTGCGCCGTCGTACGAATATTCCCCGACAGCAAGAATATTCCACGACCAAACGAATATTCCCCGACAAAAATGAATATTTTAATAACCACTTGTTTATTTTGTAAAAATTTCATATTTCACCCATAACCAAAGCATTATATCAATTTAACCCTTATTAATTTAGAATAATGAATAAAGGAAAATTTAATTTTATTTAATAATAAGTTGGGGTCTTACAACCTCCCCTCCTTATGAAATTTCGTCCTCGAAATTGACGTACGTACCTGTTGTTTCGAACAGATGAGGGTACCTCGCTTTCATTTCCGATTCCAACTCCCAGGTCATTTCTTCAATAGCATGGTTTCTCCACAAAACTTTTACTTGTGGTATAACCTTGGTGCGTAGGATATGCTCTTTCCTATCCAAGATCTTAACAGGTATCTCCTCGTATGTTAAATCTTCGGCTATCTCGTCTGGTTCTAACTCAATAATATGGTTCGGGTCTTTCACATATTTACGAAGCATAGATATGTGAAATACATTGTGAACACGAGACATACTTGGAGGTAACGCGAGTCTATAGGCCACATTTCCTATTCGGTCAAGAATCTCAAATGGACCAACAAATCTTGGATTGAGCTTTCCTCTCTTCCCAAATCTTGTAACTCCCTTCCATGGAGCAACACGTAACAATACATGATCTCCAATATTAAATTCCACGTCCTTTCTATGAAGATCAGCATAACTCTTTTGTCGATCTTGTGAAGTTTTAATACGTTGTCGAATCATTTGGATCTTTTCTGTAGTCATGCGTACTAAATCTGGTCCCAACAACGTTGCTTCTCCCACCTCGTCCCAGCATACTGGAGAACGACACTTTCTTCCATACAACGCCTCAAATGGAGCCATGCCTATACTTGCTTGATAACTATTGTTGTAGGAGAATTCCACTAGTGGCAAGTACTTATCCCAACTTCCTTTGAAATCTAGGACACAGAGTCTTAATAGATCTTCAAGGGTTTGAATAGTCCTCTCTGATTGTCCGTCCGTTTGAGGATGGTATGCTGAACTAAATCGCAAATCCGTGCCCATAGCTTTCTGCAAGCTAACCCAAAATCTTGAAGTGAATCTTGGGTCACGATCTGAAACTATGGATACTGGCATGCCATGCAACCGCACAATCTCATTCACGTACATACTAGCAAGACGTTCAAGGGAATAAGTCTCACGTATCGGCAAGAAATGGGCAGACTTGGTTAATCTATCAACAATAACCCAAATCGCATCTATACCTTGAGAAACTTTGGGAAGACCTGTAACGAAATCCATTGTAATGTGTTCCCACTTCCATTCCAGGAATCTCAAGTGGTTGCAATGGACCCTTTGGCACTTGATGCTCCGCCTTTACGCGTTGACATGTTAAACACCTCGAGATAAACTCCGCGATCTCTCTCTTCATATTATTCCACCAAAATGTATGTCGAATATCATGATACATTTTGGTACTCCCAGGATGGATTGCAAACGGGGTATTGTGTGCCTCCATCATGATTCTATGCTTCAAGTCAGAATCGTTCGGAACGCAAAGTCGAGAGTTGAATCGAAGTATTCCTTCTTCATCGATTCTTGCTTCTGGAATAGCACCTTCTTGTACTTTCTTCTTCATTTGCATCAGCCCCAGGTCCGTAGCTTGAGCAGCTTTAACTTTATCGATTAAAGTCAGTTCTACTCGTATATTCGCCATCATCACGTGGGTCCCTGGAGTCTTTAATTCTACCTCCATCCTTTGCAAGTCATATAAAATGGGCCTTTGCGTTGACAATATCGCACTCGTATTTGCATATGATCTTCTACTCAATGCGTCAGCTACTACGTTCGCTTTTCCAGGATGATATTGAATAGTGTGATCGTAATCTTTTAACAGTTCAAGCCAACGTCGTTGCCGCATATTGAGTTCTTTTTGGGTGAAGAAATATTTGAGGCTTTTATGGTCCGTATAAATCTCCACTTTCTCTCCATACAAGTAGTGTCTCCATATCTTCAACGCAAATACGACTGCTGCCAACTCCAGATCATGAGTAGGATAATTCCTCTCATATTCTTTGAGTTGTCGTGAGGCATAGGCTATGACTTTCCCATGTTGCATGAGAACACATCCTAACCCCTTGCCAGAAGCATCGCTGTAGATAACAAATCCATCCGAACCAGATGGTATTGTCAGAACAGGTGCCGAAATGAGTCTCCTCTTAAGCTCTTGGAAACTCTTCTCACATTCCTCGCTCCATATGAATTTTGTATCTTTCCGAGTCAGCTGAGTTAACGGAGTAGCGATTCGAGAAAATCCTTCCACGAATCTCCGATAATAACCAGCTAAGCCCAGAAAGCTACGCACTTCGGTCACCGACTTTGGCTGCTCCCAACTTTGTATTGCTTCAATCTTCGCCGGGTCAACAGATACTCCATGTTTTGACACCACGTGCCCAAGGAATGCTACTTCCTCAAGCCAGAACTCGCATTTCTTCAGCTTGGCATAAAGCTTGTGTTCACGAAGTCTTTGTAGTACCAGCTTCAAATGGTGCTCATGATCTTCATGGCTTTTGGAATAGATGAGGATGTCATCAATAAAGACAACAACGAACTGATCCAAATATTCCTTGAATACACGGTTCATCATATCCATGAAAGCAGCAGGAGCATTAGTCAATCCAAAAGACATGACTAAGAATTCATAATGCCCGTATCGAGTCCTGAATGCCGTCTTTGGAATATCCTCAGTTTTAATCTTCAGCTGATGATATCCAGAACGAAGATCGATCTTTGAAAAGAATTGTGCTCCTTGTAACTGGTCGAACAGGTCATCAATGCGAGGTAGCGGATACCTATTCTTGATGGTGACATGGTTTAATTCTCGGTAGTCAATACAAAGTCGCATACTCCCGTCTTTCTTCTTTACGAATAAAACAGGAGCACCCCAAGGAGATGTACTAGGACGAATGAAACCGATGTCTAATAATTCCTGTAGTTGGACTTTTAACTCCTGAAGTTCAATAGGAGCCATTCGATATGGGGTTTTAGAAATGGGCTTTGTACCCGGTTCAAGGTCAATAAAGAATTCAACATCACGTTCTGGGGGTAGACCGGGAAGCTCTTCAGGAAATACATCAGGGAATTCTCTAACCACAGAAATATTATTCAAATCTGACTTGTCTTTATTCAAATCCATAACATGGGCTAAGAAAGCTTGACATCCGTTTTTCAATAAACGAATAGCTTTGTGGCTTGATATGACAGTGACTGATTTTAGTGGTTTAGTGGTTTGAATTCGTATGACAGGTTGGTTAGGAATATGAAAACTAACAACCTTACGAAAACAATCAATTTTGGCATGATGAGTGGTTAACCAATCAATTCCTAAAATCACATCAAAAGCAAGTATCTTTAAAGAGATAAGATCAACAGGTAATGTGATAGTGCCAACTTGGATCATGCAAGATTTATAAACTGTAGATGTAACGAAGGTTTCACCCAACGGAGTTTCAACAGATAAATCAAAATCTAATTTCTCCGGAGTCAAGTTTAAACGTTGAGCACAAGTAGGAGAGATAAAAGAATGGGTAGAACCGGTATCTAGTAAGGTATAAACTTCGCAAGAATTCAAGATTAGCTTACCCGTGATCACTTCGTTTGGGTTCCTCACGTTTTGGCCAGTCACGACAAACGCTCTTCCAGGAACCGCTGATTTCGACTTATCCGGGACAGCCCTTGGAATCACCACTCCCGCTGAACTTGGTTTCGCTATAGTACAATCTCGAGCGATGTGGCCTTCCTTCCCACAGTTGTAACATACCTTGGATTGTTGTGGACAGTTTGGGCTGATATGTCCCTCCTTCCCGCATTTGTAACATCTAACTGGCTGGTCGTTCTCCTCCCCTAAAATTTGTTGTTGGTGTTGGTGCTGCTGCTGATGTCTTCCCGTCGTTGTTGAATCTCCTCTTTCTGAAATTTCCACTTGAGTCACCTCTCCTATTATCATGTCCACGATTACCACCTGAGTGGTTACCACCTTTGTCCGTATTCTTTCCTCCTCGCTGGTTATCATCGTTCTGATGACTACCCTGGTTGTGGTCCCTCGGTTGAGTATACTCACCATCTCGCTCTAACAACTGAGCCCTGTTTACAACATCTGAATATAAAGAAAATTTATGAGATATAAGGTATTGGCGAATCTCGGGTTTTAAACCTCTCAGAAACATTCGCGTCATGCGTTCCTCATTCTCCACCAAATGAGGTGCAAACCTGGACAACTCTGCGAACTTTGCCTCGTATTGAGACACCGTCATGTTGTTCTGTTCGAGTCTAATAAACTCTACCTCCTTCATATGACGAATACTTTCTGGAAAGTACTTGTCATTAAACAGTTTCTGAAATCTTTCCCATGACATGTTGAGTGCATCTGGCTGGGTACGCTTCACAGATTCCCACCAGTAATCTGCTTCACCACGAAACATAAAGGTGGCAAATGGAACCTTCTGTTCCTCCGTGCATCCCAAGACATCGAATATCTTGGTAATTTGCTTGACCCACGTTTCTGCCATGATCGGATCCGGCTTTCCCTTAAATTCTGGTGGTCCCAACTCCTTGAACTGCTTGGCTGTGACAGACCGCGCATTGCCATCATTTCCACCCGTATTTTGTACACGAGTCTCCCTTGTCTGATTTTGCATGAACTGCAAAAAGCTCCTAAACATTCCATCGTTCATCGTTTGTTCGGTAGTGTTGTTTACAGGAGGAATATTGCCTTCCTGTTGCCCGTTCTCCTGGTTTGCGACTAAAGGTTGTTCCATCGTCTCATAAACTCCATTGTTAACGTTCTCAGCAGCCATTCTTAAATACTGCCATAAAACAAGGGTTAATTAAACAAATTAACATGTCACATAATATTCCTATATTATGACCGACCATCAAATAAGCTTAGGTAGGACACACTAGCGAAGGATTTACTCGTCTCTCCCCTCCTAGTTCTATTCCCCGATCTCCGCCAGAGATCATATCCCTAAGCTCTGATACCAACTGTGACGCCCCCAAAATAGGTATACAACACCCATTCTGAGTCGCCAAAATACATGGTATAGAAAGCAAACTACAACTTCAATAATACAAGTGTCGTATGAAATACGACAATACATACTGTGAGTTTAAATACAAATATTGTCTTCTAGACAATATTCACATGCAAATAAGTCCTCATTACAATTATTCAAACACTATTTTACAGAAATAGTGAGGACAACTACAACATCATCCTAGAATCATCACTCCATACCCCGACTCGATCCCGCTATGTTCTCACCTCCTGAGAAGAAAAATGGAACAAAAAGGAAAGGGTGAGCTCAACTAGCCCAGTAAAGAATATTATGACTAAGATAATATACAACAAATTATCGTTAGTCTTCAACAGGGAAAAATCTGATAGAATACAATAGACAACAAATTTTAGATCAATAAATGCAGCGGAAACAGCAATCCATTAGAAGAGTCATGTAGAGGATGAATTCTACTGTCTTCTAATATTTAAGAGTCCATCATCAATATTTTATCCCTGTAACAACAATCAATATACATCTTTAATCATCTTTGCACTACAGGCCAAAGATATTCATTTATATCACCAGTTGGTCATGTTCATCTCAACACCTGTTCATCTTTGCACTACGGGCCAAAGAGATTCATCAGTTTAATCATTCATCTTTGCACTACAGGCCAAAGATATTCATCAAGTATCATCATTTAGGACTGAGGATGATGAAAAACATTTTTAAGAATGAATCCAGTGAAATAGAAGGACAAATATTAGGGATTCGTATAACAGTTTATCCAAGATCAATAATACTTCATAACAACCGATTTTGAAGCAGAACTCAAAAATAACGATCAAAACATGGATACAATCAAAGATAGTAGCCAAAATAGACATCTTGGACAAAAAGGAAAATTTTCATTTTTCGGTGAATAGTGCCGTATTCGTGAATAGTGCCGTATACGTGAATAGTAACTCCGACACCAAAAGATAGAAATTTCACAAAAAACATCTTCACGCTTCGTGAATAGTACTCGTGAATAGTAACTCGTGAATAGTAACTCATGAATAGTAACTCGTGAATAGTAACTCGTGAATAGTAACCCCGACATGAAAAAGTTCCAAATTTGATAAAAAGTTCCAACCAATATTTCAGCATAATGATATTGAAGAAATAATATCATTTTAGAAGAAAATAACATCCCTTACCTCAAAGAAACAGTACTTCGGAAGGAAATGTCGGAAGTGATGCTGAATGAAAACTTCTATGAACAGCAACTCTCAAAGTATTAAAATACTCACAAAATACACTCAATAATATAGAGAGAGGGAGAAAACTTTGTTTCTGGTGTGATTTTCAATTCTAACTTAGCCCTCTATTTATAGGAAAATTTTAGCCCGCCGAAGCAGACTTGACCTGCTACCTGATGGCTTTACCTGCTACTATTACCACCTACCACATTTGAAATAAAAATTCAGCACATTTTTCACCAACCACAAGTGGGGCCCACTCAATTCTAGAATTTTCCACCAAAATCATTTATAAGCCTAATTTCTGAAGCAGACTCCTCTTAAAATTCATAACAAATCATTTGTTCATTTTTAACGGTTCAAAATTTGTAGACATATACCTAACTTATATATGTATAACATATCCAAAAATCATAACGATCCAACAGTCGGATTAAAAATTATAATTTTCGCAAAAGAGCTTTAAGAACACCGAAATCCGACAAAATACTGATAAAACACCTCAGCGTTAATTCCTTCCACATAAAATAAATAAATCCATCATTTATATCAAATAAATATTTCATTATCATATAAATCAATAATTAATTATTCACAAATAATATTACAGAATCACAATTATGACAACCAGGCCGTTCCCAGGAAAGAGGGGGCTTTCCAATAAGGATTTCTCCTTACTGGCGCGCAATTAGGTGACCAAACCTCTCCTTAGACAGAACTTTCTAGACATTTCCAATAATGTTATCCGATAATATTATTCAAATAATATGGATTATTGATCTGATAATGGAAAATACTATGCAATGACAATTATTGAAACAATAATAATATAAATATCAACGCAGCAATTATTGAATCAATAAAGTAATGAACAGTAACTCCTGTAGCAATTATTGAGTAGTGCCTTCTTACGTAAGGATCAATAATTCAAAATACTGTGCAATACCGTGTGCCACTGTGCAACAACGCGTATTACTGTATTTTAACCACCAGGTAACCCAACAGTGTTAACGGTAACAATTTACGCCGTTATTTATAAAACTCAATCTTTGTCGTTTTCTTTCATCCAACCGTTTTCTGTTATGGGGCCCACAAATGACTGCGCCGTCGTACGAATATTCCCCGACAGCAAGAATATTCCACGACCAAACGAATATTCCCCGACAAAAATGAATATTTTAATAACCACTTGTTTATTTTGTAAAAATTTCATATTTCACCCATAACCAAAGCATTATATCAATTTAACCCTTATTAATTTAGAATAATGAATAAAGGAAAATTTAATTTTATTTAATAATAAGTTGGGGTCTTACATACATGATGTTGTTTTATAATATGTGATAAACCCATAGTTTTAACAATGCTTTTAGAATAATGATGATGATCATTCTAATGAGATCTAAATTCTTAGAAATCTTAAAACTAAAATAGTTCTCAATCGTTGGATTACTAAATTGGGGATTAGTAAATCCAGATAGATTGGTACATACGTTGCTTGCTCATTGGATGAGGATGATTGATCTCATGATCATTTGTGTGGAGACACTAAAGCAAGTATGTAAGTGCTTATTAGAGAATAAGTTTACTGAATGTGGCTCGATAAGGAATACATAATGGAGTTTTACTTGCCTGTCAATAGGAATTCCTGTAGTGATAGTAGTATAAGTGATCCTTGGACTTGAGATCATCATAGTATCTTATGTATGATGAGTTATACTTTGACTTATTTCTTAAGACCCTTAGGGATATGTCAAAGGGTATGCTTGGGTATAATAATTCGTACATAGAGATAATGTATGATCAAAAAAGAATCTATCGCTTCTAGTAAAAGAAGAGAAATGTCCTATGTGATTCGATTAATGACAACTCAGTAGTCCTTGGCCAAGGCAGAATGAAATTAGAAAGGAGTTTCTAATTTGCATTATTTGGTGTTATGCATTAAGAGTCGAAATACATATAATTAAATAAAATAAGACTTGACATTAATTCCATGTCTTATATTAATTGGGACATTGTATGGTGGAAGGATTGAATTGTACGATAACTATTTACTCAAAGGTTCTTTTATGATTAATGTTGAAATCTATATTATCTGGAAAGTCGTTAATCGCTAGGAAGGCTTATCCCTATTGTAGAATAAATATTATTTATTTAAATAAATTATTAGTTTAATTTATTAATTTAAATAAGATTATAATTGTTCTAATTGATTTATTCACAACCGGTTTAATATGGAAAACCTAAAGGGTCACAGCATAAAAGGAAGAATAATTATTTAAGAAGTTAATGGCATAATCGTAATAATATGTTAAGTATATTTAATTTAATCTATGGTGATAGAATAAATTAAATAACTTAATATTTATTATTTAATATTTTAGAAATATTAAATATAAATTAATAAGAGGAGTCTTATTATTATTATTACTATTATTATTATTATTATTATTATTATTATTATTATTATTATTATTTAATTCCTAAAGGAGTTTGGGAATTGATTAATAAAAGTACTCTCATATATCCTAATAAGATTAGGAGGCCAATTAATTAAAAGAGTTTAATTAATTATTTCTAATAAGATTGGGAGCTTAATTAATTAAAAGAATTTAATTAATTAAATAAAACCCAATTCCTTAATTGTTAAGGAGGGTTGCCTACATCTATAACTAAGAGGAGTCTTATTATGGGTGAGGGGGTTGACACTTTTACAACACGTGAATACGTAATTCCAATAGTTGGGAGAGTACGCCTTTTTATTCTATAGAGATAGAAAAACTAGGGTTTAGCCAAATACCCATCTTCTTGAATCTTTCTTCTTCCTTGGTGGATCACCTCTAGAGGCCAAACACTTGGGCGGCTAACGTTGATCAAAGGAAGGAACCAAATCCGGTGGATTCAAGTTGAATGCGAAAAGGATTGGAGGTGAACTTGTACCCAAGGAAGCTCGGATCTTCAAGGGTATGATTCTTGTTCTTATCTTTTTGTTTAATTAATAATTGTGCATAAAGGATGATCCGGGTATATGGTTTGTAAAATTTTAAAACTCTGATTTTTACACGTTTCCGCTTATTTTGTGCAATTTGGTTGCGTTCATGAATATTACAAACCTAACACATGACCATTAATAAATACACGAATGTCCTTGGCTGTAGTGCATGGATAATTTGTGGTCGTGATACTAAAGAATATCCTTGGCCGTAGTGCAGGGGTGATTCGATGATGTGAATTATTTATTAAGCTGAGTCTCAGCGATAAAAGTCATGAAAAACCTTTTAAACCATAGAAGATAGTAGATTTTATTCTCTACTTAACTCTTCTAATGGATTGCTTGTTCCGATGCAGTTAAACTTGATGTTTGTTATATTTTATCAGTTTAACAATGTTGAAGGCTAATTATAATTTATTCTGCATTATCTTAGTCATAATATTTCTTACTGGGCTAGTTGAGCTCACCCTTTCTTTCATTGTTCTCTTCAGGAAATAAGAGTATATCTAGGACGAGTCGGTGAACGGAGTGATGGACCAGATGATAGTATTAGTAGTCCTCACTATTCTGTTAAATAGTCTGACAATAATTGTAATAAGGACTTCTTTTGAGTTTGTATACTCTCTAGTAGACAATATTTATATCCAAACTCACAGTTTATGTTTGGTCATATTGTATACGCCAATTGTATTATTAAGTTGTATTTGAATTCTGTACCATGTATCTGGCAACTCAAGATGGGTGATGTATACCTAATTTTGGGGGCGTCACAGTTGGTATCAAAGCTTAGGGATATGATCCCTGGCTAAGATGTGAGGATAGAACTAGCAGGGGAGAGATGGGAAATTCCTTCGCTAGTATGACCTACCTAAGTTTTTTTTTGGTATTTAATTGGTCGGTCAGAATATAGGAATAATATGTTACATGTCAATTAACCTTTTGTTTTGTGGCAGTATCTGAAAATGACATCCGAGAATGTTGAGAATAGCAATGGAGCACAGGCAACCGTTGATTCATCACATATCAATAATCAGGATAATGTGCATCAGGAAGGCGAAAATCCTCATGCAAACAACAACACTGACCAAATGATGAATGATGGAATGTTCAGAGGCTTTATACAATTCATACAACAGCAGGCGAGAGCGGCTCCTATCCAAAATGTAGGTGGAAACACTAGAAACTCTCGGACGGTCACCGCTAAACAGTTGAAGGAGCTGGGACCACCGTAGTTTATTGGAGAGCCAAAACAACTTAAGGCGAAAGCATGGATAAAGCAGATCACCAAGATATTTGATGTCTTGGGATGCTCCGAGGAGCAAAAGGTTCCATTTGCCGCCTTTATGTTGCGAGAAGAGGCATATTACTGGTGGGAATCGGTAAAAGCGTACTCAACCTGCCGCACTAAAATATCTTGGGAGAAGTTCCAAGAGCTATTCAACGACAAGTACTTTTCCAAAAGTATTCGTCACATGAAAGAGGTGGAGTTCATCAAGTTGGAACATAATAATATGACCGTATCGCAGTACGAAGAAAAGTTTTCTGAGTTGTCCCGGTTTGCGTCCCACTTGGTGGATAATGAAGACAGAATGACGTGGATGTTTTTAAGAGGTTTGAAGCCAGAGATACGTCAACATCTTATTTCTCATAAACTGTGTTTGTATTTAGATGTTGTAAATAGGGCTCAGTTAGTGGAGCGCGATAACGAGTCAACGCAACCAAAAGAGAGCAGCCGAAAAAATGATAATACCAACGAGAGCAGTTATCGAAGCGGTGACAACAAGCGTGGAGAGAATCAACAGGCCAGAAATGGTAACCACTTCAATGGTAATCAGGGCCAAAGCAATAAGACTGGACATTTCAAGAAGAGGAGATTCAATAATGTTGGAAAGACGTCAGCACCAGCACCCGTTGTTAAGGAAGGAGAACGACCACCTATCATATGCTTCAAATGCGGAGGGGAGGGACACATTAGTCCAAACTGCGTGATGTCGTCCAAAGCATAATATAATTGTTGAAGAGAAGGTCACTTAGCCCGATTTTGTCGTTTACCAAAGACAAGTTTAGCTAGGAAGGAGGCACCAAAGGCCGTCCTAGAAAAGTCAAAGCTGGTAGTGCAAGGGAGAGCGTTTGTTGTGACCTCCCAGAAAGCAAGGAACCTGAATGAGGTCATCACGGGTAAGCTTATCATAAACTCAAGCGAAGTCTATACTTTATTTGATACC
Organism: Panax japonicus; assembly: GCA_020205505.1. Lineage (NCBI taxonomy): Eukaryota > Viridiplantae > Streptophyta > Magnoliopsida > Apiales > Araliaceae > Panax > Panax japonicus. The sequence continues at coordinate 13,441,304 of CM035097.1, forward strand.
GGTTCTACCCATTCTTTTATTTCTTCTACTTACGCTCAACGATTAAATTTGACTCCAAAGAAATTAGACTTTGACTTATCTGTGGAAACTCTGTTTAGAGAAACCTTCATTACATACACTGTTTATAAGTCTTTTTTTGGTTCAAATCAGTACCCTCACATTACTTGTCGATCTTATTTCATTGAAAATACTTGCATTTAACGTGATTCTAGGGATTGATTGGTTAACTACTCATCATACAAAAATTGATTGTTTTCGTAAGGTTGTTAGCTTTCATATTCCTAATCAACCTATTATGCGAATTTAAGCGACCAAACCATTAAAATCAATCACGGTCATCTCAAGCCATAAAGCTATTCATTTATTGAAAAATGGATATCAAGCTTTCTTAGCCCACGTCATAGATCTAAACAAAAATACGTCAGTTTTGAATGATATTTCTATTGTTAATAAATTTCCTGACGTATTCCCTGAAGACCTTCCTGGCCTACCCCCAGAGTGTGAAATTGAATTTTGTATCGACCTTGAACCCGGTACAAAACCCATTTCCAAAGCCCAATATCGAAGGGCTCCTATTGAACTTCAGGAGTTAAAGACCCAACTATAGGAATTGTTAGACATTGGCTTTATTCATCCTAGTACTTCTCCATGGGGTGCTCCTGTTCTATTCGTGAAAAAGAAAGATGGGAGTATGCGACTTTGTATTGATTATCGGGAGTTGAATCATGTCACCATCAAAAATAGGAACCCATTGCCACGTATTGATGACCTGTTTGACTAGTTGCATGGAGCCAAATTCTTTTCAAAGATTGTTCTTCGTTCCGGATTTCACCAATTGAAGATTAGAACCGATGACATTCCAAAGACGACTTTCAGAACTCGGTACGGGCATTATGAATTCCTAGTCATGTCTTTTGGATTGACTAGTGCTCATGCTGCCTTTATGGATATGATGAACCGAGTATTCATGGAATATTTGGATCACTTTGTGGTCGTCTTTATTGATGACATCCTTATTTATTCCAAAAGCCGTGAAGATCATGAGCAACACTTGACGCTGATACTCCAAAAGCTTAACTTTATGCCAAGTTAAAGAAATGTGAGTTCTGGCTTGAGGAAGTAGCATTCCTTGGGCACGTAGTATCAAGTCATGGAATATCTGTTGACCCGGTAAAGATTGAAGCTATTCAAAGCTGGGAGAAACCTAAATCAGTGACCGAAGTACGTAGCTTTCTTGGTTTAGCTGGTTATTATCGGAGATTCGTGGAAGGATTTTCTCGAATCGCTACTCCATTAACTCAGCTAACTCAGAAAGATAAAAAGTTAGGTTGGAACGAAGAATGTGAGAAGAGTTTTCAAGAACTCAAGAGGAGACTCATTTCAGCACCTGTTCTGACAATACCATCTAGCTCGGAGGGATTTGTCGTCTACAATGATGCTTCGGGTAAAGGGTTGGGATGTGTTCTCATGCAACATGGGAAAGTCATATCCTATGCCTCAAGATAACTCAAAGAATATGAGAGGAATTATCCTACTCATGATCTAGAGTTGGCAGTTGTTGTCTTCGCACTTAGAATTTGGAGGCATTACTTGTATGGGGAGAAAGTGGAGATCTTTACGGATCATAAAAGTCTCAAATATTTCTTCACTTAAAAGGAACTCAATATGCGACAACGATGTTAGCTTGAACTATTGAAAGATTATGATCATATCATCCAATACCATCTTGGAAAAGCGAACGTGGCAGCTGGCGCATTGAGTAGAAGATCATATGCAAGTACGAGTGCGATATTGTCAACACAAAGGCCCATTTTGTGTGACTTGCAAAGGATGGAGATAGAGTTAAAGACTCCAGGGACCCATGTGATGATGGCGAATATACAAGTAGAACCGACTTTAATTGATAAAGTTAAAGCTGCTCAAGCTACAGACCTGGAGCTGATGCATATGAGGAAGAAAATACAAGAAGGTGCTATGCCGGAAGCAAGAATCGATGAAGAAGGAATACTTCGAGTCAACTCCAGACTTTGTGTTCCTAACGACCCTGATTTAAAGTATAAAATTATGATGTAGGCGCACAATACACCGTTTGCAATCCATCCTGGGAGTACCAAAATGTATCATGATATTCGTCATACATTTTGGTGGAGCAATATGAAGAGAGAGATAACGCTGTTTATCTCAAGGTGTCTAACTTGTCAATGAGTTAAAGCGGAGCATCAAGTACCAAAAGGTCCATTGCAACCACTTGAAATTCCAGAGTGGAAGTGGGAGCACATTACCATGGATTTTTTTACCAGTCTTCCTAAGGTTTCTCAAGGTATAGATGTGATTTGGGTCATTATTGATAGATTGACCAAGTCTTCTCATTTCTTACCGATACGAGAAACTTATAAACTTGAACGTCTTGCTCGTATGTACATAAACGAGATTGTAAGACTTCATGGTATGCCAGTATCCATAGTTTCTGATCGAGACCCAAGATTCACTTCACGATTTTGGTTTAGTTTACAGAAAGCTATGGGCACAGATTTACGATTTAGCTCGGCATATCATCCTCAAAAGGATGGACAGTCGGAGAGGACTATTCAAACTCTTGAAGATCTATTAAGACTCTGTGTCCTTGACTTCAAGGGAAGTTGGGATAAGTTCTTACCATTGGTGGAGTTTTCCTATAACAACAATTATCAAGCAAGTATTGGCATGGCTCCATTTGAGGCGTTGTATGGAAGAAAGTGTCGTTCTCCAGTATGTTGGGAGGAGATGGGTGAAGCAACGTTGTTGGGACCGGAGTTGGTATGTATGACTACGGAAAAGATTCAAACGATCTGGCAACATATAAAAATCTCACAAGATCGACAAAAAAGTTATGTTGATCTTCATCGAAAGGAAGTGGAATTCGATATAGGAGATCATGTGTTGTTACGTGTTGCTCCATGGAAAGGAGTTACGAGATGTGGAAAGAGAGGAAAGCTTAATCCTCGATTCATCGGCCCATTTTTAATCCTCGATCGAGTAGAAACTGTGGCTTATAGACTCGTTTTACCGCCGAGTATGTCTCGTGTTCATAACATTTTTCACATATCCATGTTACGTAAATATGTGAAAGAACCGAACCACATTATTGAGTTAGAATTGGACGAAATAGCGGAAGATTTGACGTATGAAGAGGTTCTTGTTCAAATCTTGGATAAAAAGGAACATATTCTACGCTCCAAGGTTATACCTCAAGTTAAAGTTTTGTGAAGAAACAACGATGTTGAAGAAATGACTTGGGAGTTAGAATCTGAAATGAAATCAAGGTATCCTTATCTCTTCGAAATACCAGGTACGTACCCAAATTTTGAGGGCGAAATTTCATAAAAAAAAGGGAGGTTGTAAGACCCCAACTTTTGTGAATAAAGATGAATTTTTTTATAAATATCATTTTTGAATATTATGGAATGAATTTGATATAATGTTATAGTTGTGGGTAATATTTATAAATTTTACAAAGTACGCAAGTTGTTATATAATATTCGATTGGTCAGGAAATATTCATTTTAACAGGGAATATTCGTACAACGGCACAATCATTGGTGGACCCCACAACAAAATTATTGTCAGATTGAGAAAATGACAAAAATACTTTATGAAAATAACGGCGGAAGTTTTATCGTTAACTGTTAAACACCCGGTGTTAAAAGTACAGTAATACGCGTATTGCACAATAGTACACGGTATTGATTATTGATGCTTATGTGATAAGTCACTCAGTTTTGTTTAATTGATATTATTTATGTAATAAAATAGAAAAGTTTTTTATATAAAACAGAATACTTTTATAAAGTTATTCATTTTATTAGGCTAATAGTAAAAAAAATTTTATATAAAATAGAATACTTTTATAAAGTTATCTGTTTTATTAGACAATAATTAGAATATATTATATTTTATTATGCATAGTATTTGCATAGTAAAATCTTTTATAAAGTTATTCGTTTTATTAGATTATAAATAGAATATATTATATTTTATTTAAAAGACTTTGCTTTAAATATGGACTGTCAGATTAAAGTAAATCAATCTCGACCGTTCATGAGTTAGTTTCTATGCAGTCCATTTTTCTATAAATAGAAGCTCATTCCTTCATTATTTCTTACGAATTCACTGAAACTCTAGAGAGAGAAATTATAGAAAAGCTATAGAAAAGTATTATGCTCCTTCCCTACTCTTATATTCAGTTTCTTTTACGGTAAGGGATATTATTTGTTGTACTCGTTAGGGGTATTCCTTCTTTCTTACTGGTGAAATACTTCTGTTATTCCATTCTTTATTATTCTGCTGGAATAACCAGTATACGCGGACTACCCTATACTTGGTGACATTCTTCTAATATTCCGTCTTTATTATTATTCTATTGGAATATCCTGTCTGTGCGTTTACGCCGGACCTGGTTCCATCTTTATTATTATTCTGTTGAAATATCTTGTCTGTGCGTTTACGCCGGACCTGGTTCCATCTTTATTATTATTCTGTTGGAATATCTTGTCTGTGCGTTTACGCCGGACCTAGTTTCGTCTTTATTATTCTGTTAGAACATCCTGTCGGTGCGAATTTAGCCTGACCTGGTTTCGTTACTTATTAATCTGTTGGAATAACCTGTCTATGCGAAGTACCGCATGCATGGTGATTTTTTTTGTTATTCCATTCGTTATTATACTCAGTTGGTTAAATTTTTGACTTCTATACTCCATGAAATTAGTGGAATATCCTTGATATTTGCGCTTCATCTAGTATCTTTTCATGGAAATATTCTTCTGAGAATTCTTGAATTTTACTCTACAAAACAGTATCATGTTGACAATTTGGACGTTATCAGTTCCTGGATAAATTAATTCTTGAACTTGTTTTATTGAATTCTTATATCATTGTCATCATCCTCATGTTTATATTATGTTAAAAGTCATCTGTGGCCTGTAGTGCATAGATGGACTTGGTATGATTATGACCAGGGATTATTCTGTGTAATCATGACCGTAATGTTACAAATGATGTGGTAAAAGTCCTCATTGGCCCGTAGTGCATTGATGGACAGTTGTTGGCATAATCATGACCATTAAGGAATACATGAATGTCCTTGGTTGTAGTGCATGGATAATTTATGGTCGTGATACTAAAGAATATCCTTGGTCGTAGTGCAGGGGTGATTTTGTGATGTGGATTATTTATTAAGCTGAGTCTCAGCGATAAAAGTCATGAAAAACCTTTTAAACCATAGAAGTTAGTAGATTTTGTTCTCTACTTGACTCTTCTAATGGATTGCTTGTTCCGCTTCAGTTAAACTTGATGTTTGTTATATTTTATCAGTTTAACACTATTGAAGGCTAATGATAAATTATTCTGCATTATCTTAGTCATAATATTTCTTACTGGGCTAGTTGAGCTCACCCTTTCTTTCACTGTTCTCTTCAGGAAATGAGAATATAGTTGGGACGAGTCGGGGAACGGAGTGATGGACCAGATGATAGTATTAGTAGTCCTCACTATTATGTTAAATAGTGTGACAATAATTGTAATGAGTACTTCTTTTGAGTTTGTATACTCTCTTGTAGACAATATTTGTATTCAAACTCACAGTTTATGTTTGGTCGTATTGTACACGACAGTTGTATTATTAAGTTATATTTGAATTATGTACCATGTATCTGGCGACTCAAGATGGGTGATGTATACCTAATTTTGGGGGCGTCACAACTAAGTCCTTGTACATATCTTACTCGAAGGACTTTACAAATAATCATGAGCATATACATTAAAACATCAAATCATAATATGCATTCTCCCAACACTATGATATGGATTCTGAGACTGATGGAGAGCCCGAGATAAATCTGTAAATGGATGAATCACAAAAGTTTAAAAAAGGGGAGACAAGTGGGGATAAGGAGTATAAGGCCATCAAATATCTATCTTTAAGTTTTAATGATGATGGCCCTAATTTATTAGTGCCCCAAGTGCATTCTCCACTAAGGTTCAAGAATCTAGTCAATTTTGTAAAACCCTGCCCGTTGGGGAGTCACGTCATTGGAAAAGCTCTTTATGACCTGAGAGCTAGCACAACTTTGAAGCCATGGTGGACCGAGGAAGAAAATATAGAAGAAGAGCTCGTTGTGCTTGACAAGCCCCAATGCCCCAATCTTAGCACAGACACAACGGAGGAAAAAACACCTAGTTATTCAACATTCTCAATTGGGCACTTATCTAAACAGAGCAAACTATGTGACTTTAATTCAATAGCTATCACTGTGGGGAACCTACCAAAAGCTACAATAATCTTGATGGATGGAGGGTTCCTAAATTATCAAAGAGGAATTGGATAACATTGACGAAAAGAAGTCTGGCAGAACGACTATAAACTAAGCGCTCGATGGGAGGCACCCCATCCAATCTTTCTCCCTCCTTGTTTAATTCTTATTTACATTTCCAATTACTTCTTCTTCTATGTTTAATTCTTCATACTTACCATATTTAGTAGATTTTTGATAGTTGTAAGTCGTAATAATTGTTTGATTGTTTCTCCTCTCAGGTTCAATCCAATTGCTATAAGCATTTAGGATCAAATAGAAGTCAAAAAAATAATTGAAGCTACCAAGGTACAGGGTAGCGCTGCCGCGCCCAACTACAAGCCAAACACAGCGCGGTCGCGCCATCCCTTAGTCATATAAAACAAACACCACTCAATTTTTAAAATTTATGACTCAAGCATTCGAACAGTTAGAAGTCCACACTCAGTTTCCAACTTTAGATTATCTCAAACTTATCCATCGCCTGATATACCATCGGATCATGAGGAGGTGAATGGAGATGACATTGTTCATTTTAAGTTTGGGGGTATTGGGTTGTAGCTAGTAGTATTGCATTATAGTAGTTGCATATTGCATATGGTAGTAGTGCATGTTTTGGTTGTATGATAGTCTACATTTTTAGTACTTTTGTTTGTTTGTTTACTTAGTCACTTAGCTAGTTGTTGCATTGCACTGCATGATCCCATGTTTTAGTCTATTGAATTCCAGTCTGGCCAATGATGATATTGAAGTTTTATAGATGTTTGAACTATGTTGATAGCTTAAGCTTAGTCATAGTTTTATACATGATGTAGTCTTTACATGTTGCTTTGATGTTACCGGATAGCACGGTTCTTTTAATATCAGCTTGTGGTTGAGATTAGCACATGCGTGTCTTCTGAAGGGAAAAATCTGTTTTTCAAAATAGAATTTTGTAGAAAATGAGTAATGACCACAATAACACAAAAATTCAAGTTTGGGGGAAAATATTGGGTATGCATGCTAAAAAAAGTGAATAAACACCGTGGCTAGTCTTGTTTCGGGGCCTTTGCAACTTGAGTAAGTATGCCCGAGGGGATGTCTCTACACCTAGCGCCCTAAAGCCTGAATTGTTTGGGAGTCGTTGGTCGAAAGCTCGCTAGGGGGTAGCACTGTATAGCCTAATGGAATGAGACATTGCACAGCCATAGAAAAAAAATATGATAACCACGGGAATGTGTAAAAATCACCCTCATGAGTGAATAAAAGTAGAATAAGCCCTTTGTTGACCCTTAGTTTGGATTGATGTGTTGGAGTTGTTGTTATTTCATATGTCTCAGTTTTCTAGATTGAAAGCCTTATTTTTCCTTCTTCGAAGCATAGCATGTGGAATTTTTACCTTTGCCAAGCTTATCTATGGATGTTAGCGTGCGCGCGCGCACACACACACACACACACTACATCATTATCAACAGGTTTGGATTTTTAGATTGTATGTCTTTATGGGTTTAGCTTGGTTTGATGCTTCGTTCTTAGATCTTGTAATTTCTCTGAGACAACTCTTATTGGAAATCATATTTGGCTAAAAATGTGGGATTCATTATCATAGTAGCGTAGCTTGCACAACATGTAGATTGCATTATGTTGTGTTGCTTGGGGACAAGCAACGGTTTAAGTTTGGGGGTATTTGATAAGTAGGTTTTATACCTACTTATCTGGTATCTGTTACTTGAATTAGTTGCTTAAACTCATGTTTCTTAGTTAATTTTCATGCATTTTGTGTTCATTTTGTAGATTTTATGCTTGGGAGCTGTGTGAGCGATTATTGGTATGAAAACATAAGGAAAAGTAATCCAGACATCGTACCTTTCACGTTCATTTCATGTTCTTGGCTTGGAACTTGGATTATATTGCAGAGCTTCTTCTTAGCTTTCCGGAACATCTTGAATAATTCCAATCGGAGTTCGGATGCAGGAGTTATGACATTTGAACCAACGGATGTTGAACTTCAATGTTTTGGGTGGACATTTGCACAGCAGTCACTTCCAACCAAATTTTGACCTTCATCCGTCCATTTTTTTCAATTCTCAAAGAATAAAAGTTGTAGAACTCGTCGAGATCTTCGATTTGATAGGTGACAGGTCCCGTATGTAAGACCACAACTTTTTAATGAATAAAATTGAATTTCCTCTAATATTATTTTGAATAATAAAGTGTTAATTTGATATAATACTTTGGTTATGTAACGACCCCAAAAACCATAACATTTAAATCTCAACTTCGGTCGTTAACCATACATTAACTATTAGTCACATAACAACACATAGTAATTGTAATGTAAACTCTAATCCACATCTCATAATCTTTCCTATTAATTAATACACAATGTCTCATTAGATTGTGTTAACTTTTCGACTTATATCTCATTGTATTTCATATTCGAAATTCATTCAAGTGCTTAAGTCTTGCTAGGACTACTTATTGGTTTTATGTTAAACCCATTTCATATCCTATAATATTCATTTCAGTTGAATTGAAACACTTTTTAAGTTCGTTAACACTTGGCACGGCGTTTCGACGTTCATTCGTCACACGCCCGATTTGCCTCTCTTGTGTATGCTTACTATGCTTCAATAACTTATCTAATACATCATTTATTAATGTTAAGCATCATTATATTTACTAACATTCATGTTTTATAACTTAGGACAACATATTTTATTGTCAGGAGCACTACATTTGTATAAGTGCATTCTCGACGCCCTCTGATTGCCTCCTAATACATATCAGTCCCACAAATAACCGTTTTGACCCTTTCTCCCAACCTCAAATTAAAAAACTTAAAGAATGAAAGTTTTAGGTCTATTCGTCCTCATTCCGGATCATCTTGAATCCCCTCAATCGGAGTTTGTATGAGAAAGTTATGGCTGTTTTACTATAGGAGGTCAAAATTGTCCTACCCAGACCATAATTCCCACGCTAGGGCGCGAGACAGTGGCGCTGGGGGGCGAATTTCAGTGCCAAGGTGCGAATTCCAGCGCTAGGGCGCCAACTTCTGGCCTAGTTTTGGCGCTGGGGCGCGAATTTCAGCGCTGGGGCTCCGAATTACAGAACACCCAACCACGAAGAACATAATAACTAAATTTTGGACTAATTACTACTGTTAATATCTAAATTAAGACGTAAAACTTATATAGATTACTAATAAACATTTACTTATCATACATATACCAATTTTAAAGCAATCAAACAATAATTTTAGAAAATTTAAATCCTTGAAACCATAGTTTAAAGCCCAAAACTCTATGTTTGATATTTCTTTGACATAGTGACACTGTAAATGCTAATGATAAACCAATTTGATGTTTTTAAACTTTGTTCTTTATAATTCTTAACAAACTAATTAGCATAGCCATAGTTCAATTTTACATATTAGCTCAAAATTCAATACTAATTTTTTTGTTATCCTACAAAACACGTTCATACATGTGTTCATTGTAAAACCAATCTCTTTTCTTGTAGACTTAATTTAGCATACAATCTTACCTATATGTTAAGCATACAACCATATATATATATATATATATATATATATATATATATATATATATATATTATATATATATATATATATATATATATATATATATATGCTAGTATAACCATTAAAATTATAAATACACATAATTTCTTAACCAATTATAAAATCATGATTTTACAGAAAGTTTGTAATGAATTTTATGTTACCGTCAAATTTAAAAACATAGAGACTTAGAGATTATAATGTAAAACATATATGTTAAGGTTATGTAACATATCTTTTGTTGCTTAAGAAATCCTTGTTAACCACAGCTAACTATTTGAAAGGCTCGGGAACTCTCTCTCTCTCTCTCTCTCTCTCTCTTGATTCTCTCTCAGACTCTATCAAACCTCTGTAAACTCTTTTCCTTTCTTAGTTATCAGTGTAGGCCAAATACACTAAATGTAAAGATCAAAACAAAAACCAATGCATGCTTTTTCAAAAGTTTTAAAAACCGACGTTATAATAATTGCCCATATTAATTTTATCAGTTAACAAACTTAATATATATTATTTATATTTTGTTTATTCAATTTATATTATTAAAATTCAAAATTTAGAAATCCAAAAGCCATAAGGCTCTGTTTGGCAAAATTCTTTAAAAATTAAAGACTTAATATATTTAAGCATTGTTTGGCAAAACTAAATTAAACTCCTTTAATTTATTTTAATAACTCCTTTATAATATAGTTATTTATCATACTTTATTTAATTAAGTTTTCATACTTAATTTAATTAATCCTAATAAAAATTTATTGAATAAATCATTTAATCATTATAAACTCTCTAACTTAATTATTAAATTAAATTAGAATATTATCTCATAACAATTAATTTTCTTAGCTCCATAATTATTTACTTAACAAATAATTAACCAATCAAGTCAAATCAAATTAAATACTTATTCAACAATAACCGCATCCAATAAATATTTATATAATTCAATATATATTTAAATATTTAATTAAAATCTGGATTGTTACATCATTCCCTCCTTACAAGGATTTTGTCCTCAGAATCACAACTCAAACCACTCATTCGTTACAATCTTCCCTACTTACAAAGAATCTGTCCCCAGAATCAAAGACACAAATTAAACAAATAACTCAGAGTAATCTTTCATCATTTTATCTAAATAGAAGTTTTATATTTCCTACTACCTTTATTACCTTAACAAATTCTAGGTTTCATTTCATAACTTTCACTTGAACTCAATATATTCTGAGTATTATATTATTAACTCATTAATTTTCTTTTCTAAAAATCGCTATCATAAACACTCGGGATATTACATTCACCCTTTCTTCTAAGAATTTCGTCCTCGAAATTTTTATTCATTCAATCTAGCAAAATAGATTTTACACTAATACTTCATTCATTCCTTGGGTTTTATAACCACTTCCTTTCCACAAAGATCGTTCTACAATTATTAACTTTTCTATTAAAAGTTTTACATCATTCTTTGATAACTCATATCCTTTTCACTTCAAAATCTCTTTTATCACTTATTCAACATATTCATCATTCAGTGTCGTATTCTACGACTCGCTTCTTTCTAAGGAATACTTTCCTTTTTCACTTCTATCTTGCATAATAACAAGAATCTTCCACAATTGTTCAATAATTGGGAAGTAGTATGAATAACTCAAGAATTTAAAAGATTCCAAATCATGCTGAGGTCACAAGACCTTGAACTACGTCCCCAGGTTATCAAGTATATCTCGACTTGAACCTTTAACAGTCATACGACTATATGGACCTCCGTACTTAGGGTGTTAAGCCCTTCGTACAATATATTGTGCATAAACATTTTAGCGCAAAATGTAAACTAAGCGTAACCTCTAATAAAAGAGTTGTTCATCTTAGAATTTAGAGTGCAAGCATTCAACTGAGGGTCTAATGACCACAAACCATGTCCACAGTTATAAGTAATCTTTCAACTTAAACTTTAACAGTCATAAGACTATAAGGACTCCACGTACTTAGGGGGATCAACCCTTCGTACAATGTATTGTGCACAAATATTTTAATACTAAGTGTAACCCCTAATATTAGGGTTGTTCGTCTCATCTTTTCAACATCTGAATCTGCACCAAAATAATTTGGTTTGGCATAACTTCTCAAGAAACTCTTGAATTTCATGAACATTTTTCAATATTCGTCTAGCTGAATCAAGTAGCATAAACCTCTACAATAATTTGGACATCAATCAAAATATGCATATACACACATACATATGTATTCTCATATCTTAAAGAAATCTTAAAAAAAATTATGACGTCATGATACCGCACTGTATTTACAGTCCGTTGAGGATTTCGTCATTTGGTGATTTTATCATACTACATCATACCATAGTGGGCTGACGATCCTTAGATCACATCCAACACTAGGTAATACTGCATTGATGACTCCATCATTTTTATCATATTTTCACCAGGTTACATGATGCATTAATGATATAAAATACATTTTGATATATTGCAAATTATTTTTGTCTAGCCGAAGCAATTAGCATAGACATACGAATAACAATATTGTTGTTAAAAATCATTGGTTCCATCAGTTTATCCAATGTTTTTCAAGAAAATAGAAGTGTAAACATCAGCACGAAGTCAATAAATTTTGAAAGTCTAGCATAGCTAGTAGATTTAGAATACCTACGCTTCCACCATCAACTCCACTTTCTTTAATGATCCATTGCTTAATAGGTCTATCTATTCCTATCATCCTCAATACTCCATTTACATTTATCTGTACCCAGTTCGTCAAACTTACCACACGTTATGAGTTCAGGAACTTGGCACAATCATACGAGTTTAAGAACTTATCCTAGTCAGACCATACGCGTCCATTCGCTGAGGGGTTCAAAAATATACCATATAATTATGAGTCACGAACCTACCATAAGTATGAATTTTAAGAACTTGCCCTTAACCTTTTAATATTCTCTAAATATACTCTACCTATCTGTTATACACATGAGAAAAGAATCACCTTCTCAACAGGCATATAGCAAATAGCGCGACACAAACATTCCAATGATAATCAATGTGATAAACTGAGTGCAAGCACAAAACCCTCGCCCATACAAAGGTTTGTACAACTCAACCATCACATGAGTCCTCAATTGAAATCCCTTCTAACTCTATCTTGCTCTTAACTTGCTCTTTGCTCGATACGAATTTCTCGTATCACATCATCTATAACTCCTTATGAGTTATCTTGTACTATTTCATAGTACACCATCTTCATAGCATTAAGTTATAATCATTCAAACATTACATACCATCTTTCTTTTATAACTTAAACTGATCACGTCGTGATCTTATTCTATAATCATCTCCCTTAAAATTCTTTTCTTAACTCGTGATCTTTTTGTTTTACGATCCTCTTTCTTTCTCTTTTTCATCATTTACGACGTTATTCGTTATCTTTTCTTTTGGAGTTAGGAAAATCCCATTTCTTATCTTTATATCTCTTCAAGATTCTTCTTTGAATCTTCTTGTTTATATAACAATTCTTCCTTTAAGAATTTCTAACTTCAGTTACATCGCTCAAAATTTCATTCGAGTTCTACACTTTCATCACACTTATCCATTTTTATACTTGGTACACATCGAGTCTCTAACAATTTCAATATGGTACGCTGAGTGGTTTCCCACAAACAACCAATAAACTAGGTTCCGAGTTACTAGTTCGTATATACCTCCGCTCTATGAAGGAATCGTTTAGCCCAGATACCATACATCAACTACTAAAGAGTACAATTGCACCATACCTAGATAGATATAACTCTCTATTCTTAACTTCTTTATCATTCTCTTTTTATAGACATTGTCTATTTATTATCACCTTATATCCTTATTATTGGAGTTGGGTAACCCCACATTCATATTCTTTATAACTCTGCGAGATTCTTCTTTAAATCCTCTTTCGCATGTTTTAAATCCCTTCTTTATAAATTTCTTAAATTACTTCTTATAATTCAAATTCTATTTGAGCTTATTCTTTCATTATCTTCACCTCTCTTCTCTAAGGTTATAGCCTACGATATTCCTACCTAAGGTTTATAACCTACGGCTCTGATACCAACTGTAACGACCCCAAAAACCATATCATTTAAATCTCAACTTCGGTCGTTAACCATACATTAAATCTCTAATTTTACATCATTATTCGATATTAAAAACACTAAATTTGCGGAATTTTTAAAACGTTTATACATTTCCTTCTTTCTTTCCCTGAATCGCAACCTTTACATTACATCTCTTTGATTCAATCTTATATCATGAATCGTTACAACAAAATGACTATACAAAGTCTTACATAATAACTAAATATCCATATACATTGGACAACTCAACTTACAATTCAACAACATGTTACGTTTAAAATATGAAATGCATTTCTCATAAAATATAAGTAATCTTCATGCATATAGATCTCTATAACTCACTTAGCACATATCTTTACCTTAAAATCTTGACCTGCAAAAGTGGTTATTTGCAAGAGTGAGCTCGACAGCACAGCAAAGTCTAACAGTTTTCATGCATCACATAACACATAACAACATGCTCGATATACATCTCATTAAAGTAACATGGCATACATGCTTTTAGTTCAAATAGCAAATATAAAGATTGAGTTCCTTACTCAATCCTCTTTATTTAACCAAAACAATGAAGTCATAAATTGACTTTAACATTTCATGATTTCAACATGTATAACATATCATGCAATTTAAAACAGTTCATCAAGTCCACGTAACAAATAGGAACCGAAAGTCTTGCCTTGATCGTTGTTTATCAATAACAGTTTAACAGCTTACAGTTATCTGCACTTCATGTGCCCTACACAATTATATAACCATACACATCAACTATTAGTCACATAACAACACATAGTAATTGTAATGTAAACTCTACTCCACATCTCATAATCTTTCCTATTAATTAGTGCACAATGTCTCATTAGATTGTGTTAACTTTTTGACTTATTTCTCACTGTATTTCATATTCGAAGTTCATTCAAGTGCTTAAGTCTTGCTAGGACTACTTATTGGTTTTATGTTAAACCCATTTTATATCCTATAATATTCATTTCAATTCAATTGAAACACTTTTTAAGTTTGTTAACACTTGACACGGCGTTTCGACGTTCATTCGTCACACGCCCGATTTGCCTCTCTTGTGTATGCTTACTATGCTTCAATAACTTATCTAATACATCATTTATTAATGTTAAGCATCATTATATTTACTAACATTCATGTTTTATAACTTAGGAAAACATCTTTTATCGTCAGTAGCACTACATTTGCATATGTTCATTCTCGACGCCCTCCGGTTGCCTCCTAATACATATCAGTCCCACAAATGACCATTTTGACCCTTTCTCCCGACCTCAAATTGAAAAACTTAAAGAATTAAAGTTGTAGGTCTATTCGTCCTCGTTCCGGATACTCTTGAATCACCTCCATCGGAGTTCGTATGAAAAAGTTATGGTCGTTTTACTATAGGAGGTCAAAACTATCCTACCCAGACCACAATTCCCGCGCTGGGGCGCGAGACAGTGGGGCTGGGGCATGAATTCTAGCGCTGGGGCGCGAACTTCTGGCCTAGTTTTGGCGCTGGGGCGTGAATTTCAGCGCTGGGCCGCGAAATTTGGCGCTGGGGCTCCGAATTACAGAACACCCAACCACGAAGAACAGAATAACTAAATTCTGGACTAATTACTACTGTTAACATCTAAATTAAGACGTAAAACTTATATAGATTACTCATAAACATTTACTTATCATACATATACCAATTTTAAAGCAATCAAACAATAATTTCATAAAATTTAAATCCTTGAAACCATAGTTTAAAACTCAAAACTCCATGTTTGATATTTCTTTGACACAGTGACACTATAAATGCTAATGATAAACCAATTTGATGCTTTTAAACTATGTTCTTTGTAATTCTTAACAAACTAATTAGCATAGCCATAGTTCAATTTCACATATTAGCTCAAAATTCAATACTAATTTTTTTGTTATCCTACAAAACACGTTCATACATGTGTTCATTGTAAAACCAATTTCTTTTCTTGTAGACTTAATTTAGCATACAATCTTATCTATATGTTAAGAATACAACCATATATATATATATATATATATATATATATATATATATATATATATATATATATATATATATATATATATGCTAGTATAACCATTAAAATTATAAATACACATAATTTCTTAACCAATTATAAAATCATGATTTTACAGAAAGTTTGTAATGAATTTTATGTTACCGTCAAATTCAAAAACATAGAGACTTAGAGATTATAATGTAAAACATATATGTTAAGGTTATGTAACATATCTTTTGTTGCTTAAGAAATCCTTGTTAACCACAGCTAACTATTTGAAAGGCTCGGGAACTCTCTCTCTCTCTCTCTCTCTCTCTCTCCCTTGATTCTCTCTCAGACTCTATCAAACCTCTGTAAACTCTTTTCCTTTCTTAGTTATCAGTGTAGGCCAAATACACTAAACGTAAAGATCAAAACAAAAACCAATGCACGCTTTTTCAAACGTTTTAAAAACCGACGTTATAATAATTGCCCATATTAATTTTATTAGTTAACAAACTTAATATATATTATTTATATTTTGTTTATTCAATTTATATTATTAAAATTCAAAATTTAGAAATCCAAAAGCCATAAGGCTCTGTTTGGAAAAATTCTTTAAAAATTAAAGACTTAATATATTTAAGCCTTGTTTGGCAAAACTAAATTAAACTCCTTTAATTTATTTTAATAACTCCTTTATAATATAGTTATTTATCATACTTTATTTAATTAAGTTTTCATACTTAATTTAATTAATCCTAATAACAATTTATTGAATAAATCATTTAATCATTATAAACTCTCTAACTTAATTATTAAATTAAATTAGAATATTATCTCATAACAATTAATTTTCTTAGCTCCTTAATTATTTACTTAACAAATAATTAACCAATCAAGTCAAATTAAATAAAATATTTATTCAACAATAACCACATCCATTAAATATTTATATAATTAAATAAATATTTAATTAAAAATCTGGATTGTTGCATCATTCCCTCCTTACAAGGATTATGTCCTCAGAATCACAACTCAAACCACTCATTCGTTACAGGTTATGGTTGAAATGTGCAAATTTTGCAAAATAAGCACGTGGTTATAAAATATTCATTGTTGTCGGGGAATATTCGTTTGGTCGTGGAATATTCTTGCTGTCGGGGAATATTCGTACGATGGCGCAGTCATTTGTGGGCTTTATAACGGAAAATGGTCGGATGAAGAAAACAACAAGTTTGAGTTTTTATAAATAACGGCGTAGTTGTTACCGTTAACACTATTGGAATACCCGGTGGTTAAAATACAGTAATACGCGTGGTTGCACAGTAGCACACGGTATTGCACAGTATTTTTGAATTATTGATTCTTACGTAAGAAGACACTACTCAATAATTGTTACAGTAATTACGGTTCAATATTTTATTTTATTGATTCAATAATTACTACGTTGATATTTTATGTTATTGTTGTTTCAATAGTTGTCACTGCACAGTATTTCCTATTATCAGATCAATAATTCATATTATTTGAATAATATTATTTTATGTGAGAAATGCGCTGAAATTTTATTTCAAAAGTGGTGGGCGTGAATAGTAGCAGGTAAAGTCATCACGTAGCAGGTTATTCTGCTATGGCGTTCTAAGCATTTTCCTATAAATAGGTTGCTTAGTTAGAATTAAAAATCATACCAGAATCATAAGCTTTCTCTCTATATATATTATCGAGTGTATTTTGTGAGTATTTAGATACTTTGTGAGTTTCTAGTCAATGCAAGTTTCCTTCATCCTTATACCTGATATTTCAGCCGGAAGTACTATTCTTTTGAGGTAAGAGATGTTATTTTCTTCATAATGATGTTATTCTTTCAATATCATTATACCAAAATATTGGTATGGATTTTATTGTGGAATTTCTACCTTTTTTATGTTGGGGTTACTATTCACGTATACGGCATTATTCACAGAAAAAGTGAAATTTTCTTTTCTTTGTTCAAGTTGTCTATTATGGTTACTATCTTTGATTGTATTCATGTTTTGATCTTCATTCTTGAATTTTGATCCACAATTGATTATTATATGGTATTTTTGAACTTGGATAAACTAAAGTACGAATCCCTAATCTTTGATCTTTTATCTCACTGGATTTGTGATAACCCTGGATTTCGAATAATCCAAAATTTAAGAATAAATTTTTTTTTAATTAATATTAATATTAATTATCAATTTTGTGACAAGTATCTGTGATACGAGTCTCGAGAAAGTCAATTTGTGTATTGACTAATAAATTTAGAGTAGAGTTGTGCTTAACAACTTTAGAAACCCTAACCCTAATTTACGGATAGGGATTCGGTAGAAAATATAATTAAAATAATTATATTGCTAAGAATGTGTTTATTCTATATGAGCTTAATGATCAATAATTGATCGGATAGGTTTTAATATTATTAAACCCTGATAAGAGATTAGAAACCCTAATCTCAGTTGTAGAAAACCCTAATGTGTTGTAGAAAACCCTAATTTTAAAAATCGGGGATTTTAAACCTTAAATTAGGAACCCTAATCCTAATTGGTAGACTTAATGGATTCATTAAACATAAATATGAGATTATAAACCCTAATCTCAGGATTAGAAACCCTAATATACTATTAGAAACCCTTATTGTACGCCGAAAAACCCTAATTTAAAATGTGGGATTTTCTAAACCCTAATTAGGCAACCCTAATTTTTATTAGCATGCCTAAAGTATTCATTAAACTTAAATATGGTTAGAAATCTCTAATTATATTTTTGTATAGTAAATTTCTATTTTAGAAACCCTAATTTTTGTTTAGAAAATTTATTTTTTCTAATTAAACCCTAAATTTGCAAATTGTGGGAACTAGAATTTTTGAGACCTAAAGGGTACAAAACCTAAACCTTAGATTGTCCAAACCCTAAACCCTAAGGGTTTCATCAAATCTAAATTCTAGAAAAAAATTGGAAAAGACCAAAATGCCCTTTTTAGTTATTTAATTAGCTAACTTGCAAAATTGGCCATTGCCTTTAGTTGGTCACCAACTCTTTTGACTTAGCAACATAAAATCTCAGCAAAAACAAATCCTTGTGACAACAAGATCAGATCTAACAACTAAAGTCACTATATAATGGATTCATGAGAGAGAAAATTCATTTATTTAGTCATTTTGCATACAAACTCTCCCCAACTCTTTTATCTCTCTCAACCTCCGAAAATTAGAAGTGAAATAGTCCCAAAATCCAGCCCTCCATTGATCATAACAACATCAAATGGCAGAAATCAAAAATCGGAATCAAAAGAGGTATAAACCCTAATTTTGAAATCCTTCGATTCCTTATTAAATGTTGTAATTGATGGTTCAAATATGTGTAATAAGGTGTCAATTGATGATCTGGGTTGATAAATCATGAACCTATAACATCAAAGTGCACGAAATTAGTGTTTTTCAAAATCTGGAAATCTGGAAATCGGTGATTTTCAGTCAAATGTCCGATCTTATAACTCCGGTTGTATTACGTGTTTTTGATGTTTAAAACTTGTAACATGTAGCCTGATATGTGTGCTTTAAGTTTAAAAAAGAATTAGACTTAGATCTATTATAGATCACAAGATATTCACGGTCAAAACCCGTTGACCGAATCTTTCAAGAACACGAACCCAGAAAAATTTGAGCCAACGTCCGTGTTCAAGTTTGACCGGATATATCTAGCTCATGTCTTGATGTTTATGTGTTATTATGCTTTCTAGTTATAGTACTACATTTTTTCTATAATCTGGAGTTGATAGATCACGTAAATAATGAACAGAACATAGCTTAAATCGAACTTGAAAGTGACCACTCGAGTCTGTTTCTGCCCAGAAAATGTTTGGCAGCAACTTTGGAGGCTTTAATCTCCTTGTTGTGATGTTGTTTAATCAAAGTGTTGGTTGGATGTTGTAGTGTGACATATTGTCTACACGCCCAAATTTTTAGATAGCCTATAACATGCTCAGATTGTGAGATAGGGCCGGTCAAACCATGCACCTTGCAGCTGCCGGAAAAAAATCTGGATTTGCTCAAGAACACCTATAGCGACAGAAAGTGTCGCTATAGGCCTTTAGCGACAGATTTATTTAATTTATTTTCTGATTTACGAAAATTAATTAAAAAATAGAAATAAATTCTAAAAATTACCAAAAATGGTTTTAAAAATTATTTTAAATTATGAAAAATAATTTTTGACCAATTGGAATATTTTTCTTTAATATTTATAATTATTTAAATATTAAAGGTATTTAATTTATTTAATTAGTGTATTAAATAAATTAGAGAAAAATGATTTTATATTATGAAAAATCATTTTAAATAAGAAAAATGTATTTAAAAATATTTTGAGTTATAAAATGTAACTTTTAATATTTTTGGAGAATTTTCATTAATAATTTAATATTAATGATATTAGATTTATTTGATTACTAAATTAAATAAATAAGATAAAAATGATTTTAATGATTTAAAAATCATTTTAATTGAGAATAAAGTGTTAGAAAATATTTTAAATTATAAAATATAATTTTCAATATTTTTGAAGAATTTTCATTAATAAATTAATATTAATGATATTTGAATTATTTAATTATTATATTAAATAAAGGAATTCAAATGATTTTATTGATTTAAAAATCATTTAAAAATGAGAAAAATGATTTAAAAATATTTCAAGTTATAATTAATGACTTTTAATATTTGGAGAATAATTTCATTAATATTTATATATTAATGGTGATGATTTAAAAATGATTTTAATTACTTTAAAAATTATTTAAGTAGAATATTGATGATTTAAAAATATTTTAAGTTATTGATGATAACTTTAATATTTTGGAATGAATGTTATTATTAAATATTAATAATGATAAGATTATTTGATAATTAAATCATTTAAAAATGATTTAAGTGTTTGAAAAATTATTATAAATTATAATAATTGTTTGATTAATAGTAAAAGCTTCTGAAAAATATTGTTATTGATAATTGACTTATCTAAATTAATATTGAAGCTTAGAAACCAAGTTTAATTGACAATCAATGTGTTAATTGTCGGATAGGGTGACCAGAACACCGAGAATGGACCGAAGTCCAACTAGACTGATATAGTTAGACTTGTTAAGTGTTTATATAGGTTATAAACACTAACGTGGCTATGTGGTAATGTGTTTAGGAGAATTTTGACTGTGAATACAGTGCTGTGTGTTATGTGGATATTGTGCTAATTGTGAGACCTACATTATTGGTTATAGGTCTTTCGAAATCAGATAAGTATATTGTGTAGCTGTAATCAGCGGAAGAGGCAAGTTCTCTAACTCAACCTTGAGTTATTTCATTCAATTATTATTGGTGGTTAATTATTGTTGATTAAGCCACGTCCAGGGATTTATTGTTGAAATTAAATTTTTGAATTAGAAAATATCTATTCATAGAATTACTGTTGTTGGATATTCATATCTGTAGAAGTTAGAATTGACAGTACAGATAATTCCTGTTTATTGTCAAATTATTATGAGAAATGTCTTAGCTAATTATTCTAGCTAGACGAAAAATTTGTTTGAACTTGATAGGTTAGAGAAGAGAATTCAATTATTATTGATAGGTCGATGCCAATTATTTCGGCTAGATCGAGAAGCAAATAGAATTTGAAATCATAGTATTTCGTTGTAAAATCAAAATATTGATTCCAAGACTGAGAAGGACAACCTTTTATATAAAGGGAACATTTTGCTGGTCGTGAATTCGACCTTTGCGCGCGTTTTGAGTATTATGCATAATATAGGGTATAATAAGGTGATCACTTGTTGTACTTGCAGAGGGGTATGATTTAATCTTTCTGGTTATCTGATACACCTGAGTATTTATCAAAGTAAATCTTTGATATCTACCCGAGAAAATAAGTTCAAAGATCTTGTGTGATCACTCAGTATAAATTTGGAAAAACATTCCACTTGGAAATTTCGGAGAATTGATTATTGATTATTCATTAGAATATCGTAGAAACTTTGAAAGCGTTGTACTCTTTCATTAGTGAATTATTGTGTTGTATAGAATACGAGAAAACTTGTTATTGAATAACGATTTGTTCAGCTATATCAAAGTTCCCCGAACTTTGGTTTCATTCTATCAAAATAGATAGTCTGTTATTTTGAATCCTTATACATTTATTGTATGTATTAACTTGCGGGGCAAATTAGTTGCTCACCCTTGCTAAATAAAATTTTTCAGCTAGTGACGAAGTTGCAGGAGGTGCTGCAAAGGACAAGGGAAAAGGCGTAGTTATAAATTAATTATATATAACATATTTACTGTGTTGTTTTGTAAACCCTTTTTGTATATCTAAAGGGTATGTTTGTAAAGTTAAGGTTAGTGAACCTGGGTGATGTATTATTATTATTAAACTCTGATAAAATCTTATGAAAATTACTATCTATATATATTATGGGTAGTTAAATGTTAATTATAGTGTGGATCGTGAACACTAAACTCGGGAGTCAAGTAAACCGGATTTGGGGGTGTCATAGGATTCATTTTTTTGAAGATATTTTTCATCATCCTCAGTCCTAAATGATGATGGTACAGAATATCTTTGGCCTGTAGTGCAAAGATGAATGATTAACTGATGAATATCTTTGGCCCGTAGTGCAAAGATGAACATGTGTTGAGATGAACATGACCAACTTGTGATACAAATGAATATCTTTGACTTGTACTGCAAAGATGAATATTTGATTCAAGATGTATATTGATTGATGTTACAGGGATAAATATTGATGATGGACTTTTAAATCTTAGAAGATAGTAGAATTCATTCTCTACTTGACTCTTCTAATGGATTGTTGTTTTCGCTGCAGTTGTTGATCTAAAACTTCTTGTCTATTATATTCTATCAGATTTTTTCCCTGTTAAAGACTAATGATAATTTGTTGTATATTATCTTAGTCGTAATATTCTATACTGGGCTAGTTGAGCTCACTTTTTTCTTTTTTGTTCCATTTTTCTTTTAAGGAGGTGAGAACATAGCAGAAACTAGCTGGGGTATGGAGTGATGGTTCAGAATAGTTGTTTTATTAGTCCTCACTATTTTTTA
The DNA here is from genome assembly GCA_020205505.1 of Panax japonicus. Taxonomy (NCBI): domain Eukaryota; kingdom Viridiplantae; phylum Streptophyta; class Magnoliopsida; order Apiales; family Araliaceae; genus Panax; species Panax japonicus. The sequence goes on from CM035097.1 coordinate 13,464,455, forward strand.
AATTAGTGTATCAATAATTCTAATGAGGACTCCTTTTGAGTTTGTATACTGTCTATTAGACAATATTTGTATTTAAACTCACAGTATATGTGTTGTCGTATTTTGCACGACAATTGTATTACTGAAGTTGTATTTGTTTCTGTACCATTTATTTGAAAACTCAGAATGGGTGATGTATACCTATTTTGGGGGCGTCACAGTTGGTATCAGAGCTTAGGGATATGGTCTCTGGCGGAGATCAGGGAATAGAACTAGGAGGGGAGAGACGAGTAATCCTTCGCTAGTGTGTTATACCTAAGCTTATTTGGTTGGTTAGTCGGAGCATATGGTTAATATGTGATATGTTAATTTGTTAATTAACCCTTATTTTGTGGTAGTATTTGAGAATGGCAGCTGGAAATATTAATAATGGAGTGAAGGAGACCGTGGAGACACCTTTAATCACCATCTAGGGGAATGTGCAACAAGAAGGCAATATTTCTCCTGTAAACAACACTACCGAACAAATGATGAATGATGGGATGTTTAGAAGCTTTTTGTAGTTAATGTAAAATCAGACGAGGGGGACTCGTGTACAAAATACGGGTGGAAATGATAGCAATGCGCGGCTTGTCACAGCCAAGCAGTTCAAAGAGTTGGGACCACCAGAATTTGCGAGAAAGTCGGATCCGATCAAGGCGAAAACGTGGGTTAAACAAATTACCAAGATATTTAATGTCTTGGGATGCACGGAGGAATAGAAGGTTCCATTTGCCACCTTTATGTTTCGTGGTGAGGCAGATTACTGGTGGGAATCTGTGAAGCGTACCCAACCTGACGCACTCAACATGTCTTGGGAAACATTTCAGAAACTGTTTAACGACAAGTACTTTCCTAAAAGTATTCGTCATATAAAGGAGGTAGAGTTTATTAGACTGGAACAAAACAACATGACGGTGTCCCAGTACGAGGTGAAGTTTGCAGAGTTATCTAGGTTTGCACCTCATTTGGTAGAGAATGAGGAACGAATGACGCAGATGTTTCTGAGAGGTCTAAAACCCGAGATCCGACAATATCTTATCTCTCATAAATTTTCTTTATATTCAGATGTTGTAAACATGGCTCAATTATTAGAGTGAGATAATGAGTATGTTCAACCAAGGGACCACAACCAGGGTCATACCGGTGGCAGCGGTCATCGGAGCAATGACAACCAGCGGGGAGAAAAACATTCGGACAAAAATAGTAACCACTCTGGTGGTAATCATGGCCATGAAAATAGAAGAAGCGAGTCGGGAGGAGATTTCAAGAAGAGAATGTACAACAATGACAACGTAAAGACGTCAGTACAAACATCAGCTATTTATAGGGGAGGAGAACGAGCACCGGTTGTTTATTATAAATGCGGGAAAGAAGGACACGTCATCCCAAACTGCCCACAACAATCCATGGTGTGTTATAACTGTGGAAAGGAAGGTAATATATCTAGAGATTGTCTTGTTGCGAAACCAAGTTCAATGGGGATGGGACTCCAAAGGCTGTCCCGGACAAATCAAAGTCGGTGGTTCCTGGAAGGGCATTTTTTGTGACTGCCCAAAATGCTAGGAACCCAAACGAGGTGATCACGGATAAGCTAATCATAAAATCTTACGAAGTTTATACCTTATTAGATACCGGTTCTACCCATTCTTTTATCTCTCCTTCTTGTGCTCAATGTCTGAACTTGACTCTGGAGAAATTAGACCTTGACTTATCTGTTGAGACTCCGTTAGGAGAAACTTTCATTACATCTACTGTTTATAAATCTTGTTTTATTCAAGTTGGAACCATCACATTACCTACTAATCTTATTTCGTTGAAAATACTTGCATTTGATGTGATTTTAGGGATTAATTGGTTAACCACTCATCATGCTAAAATTGATTATTTTCGTAAGGTTGTTAGTTTTCATATTCCTAACCAACCTGTTATGCGAATTCAAACAACCAAACCACTAAAGTCAATCACTGTCATATCAAGCCATAAAGCTATTCGTTTATTGAAAAATAGATATCAAGCTTTCTTAGCCCATGTCACGGACTTGAACAAAAACACGTCAGATTTGAATAATATTTCTATTGTTAGTGAATTTCCTGACGTATTTCCTGAAGAACTTTTTGGTCTACCCCAAGAACGTGAAGTTGAATTCTTTATTGACCTTGAACCTGGTACAAAGCCCATTTCTATAACCCCATATCGAATGGCTCCTATTGAACTTCAAGTTTAAAGGTCCAACTTCAGGAGTTGTTAGACATCGGTTTCATTCGTCCTAGTACATCTCCTTGGGGTGCGCCTGTTTTATTCGTAAAGAAGAAAGACGGGAGTATGCAACTTTGTATTGACTATCGTGAATTGAATCATGTCACCATCAAGTATAGGTATCCGCTACCTCGCATAGATGACTTATTCGACCAATTGCAAGGAGCACAATTATTTTCAAAAATCGATCTTCGTTCTGGATATCATCAGCTGAAGATTAAAATTGACGATATTCCAAAGACTGCCTTCAGAACTCGATACGGGCATTATGAATTCTTTGTCATATCGTTTGGATTGACTACTGCTCCTGCTGCTTTCATGGATATGATGAACCGTGTGTTCAAGGAATATTTGGATCAGTTCATTGTTGTCTTTATTTATGACATCCTCATCTATTCCAAAAGTCGTGAAGATCATGAGTACCATTTGAAGCTGGTACTTCAAAGGCTTCGTGACAACAAGCTATATGCCAAGCTGAAGAAATACGAGTTCTGGCTTGAGGAAGTAGCATTCCTTGGGCACGTGGTGTTAAAATATGGAGTATCTGTTGACCCGACAAAGATTGAAGGAATATAAAGTTGGGAGCAAACGAAGTCGGTGACTGAAGTACGTAGCTTTCTGGGCTTAGCTGGTTACTAACGGAGATTCGTGGAAGGATTTTCTCGAATCTCTACTCCATTAACTCAGCTGACTCATAAAGATACAAAATTCGGTTGGAGCGAGGATTGTGAGAAGAGTTTTCAAGAACTCAAGAGGAGACTCATTTTGGCACCTGTTCTGACAATACCATCTGGTTCGGATGGATTTGTTATCTACAGCGATGCTTCAGGCAAAAGGTTAGGATGTGTTCTCATGCAATATGGGAAAGTCATAGCCTATGCCTCGCGATAACTCAAAGAATATGAGAGGAATTATCCTACTCATGATTTGGAGTTGGCAGCAGTCATTTTCGCGTTGAAGATCTGGAGACACTACCTGTATGAGGAGAAAGTGGAGATCTATACAGATCATAAAAGCCTCAAATATTTCTTCACCCAAAAGTAACTCAACATACAGCAACCACGTTGGCTCGAGCTGTTGAAAGATTACGACCATACCATTCAATATCATCCTAGAAAAGCAAACGTGGTAGCTGACGTATTGAGTACAAGATCATATGCGGGTACGAGTGGAATATTGTTAACACAAAGGCCCATTTTGTATGACTTGCAAAGGATGGAGATAGAGGTAAAGGGTCCAAGTACCCACGTAATGATATCAAACATACGAGTATCACTGACTTTAATCGATAAAGTTAAAGTTGCTCAAGCTACGAACATAGAACTTATGCGTATGAAGAAGAAAGTGCAAAAAGGTGTTATTCCAGAAGCAAGAATCGATGAAGAAGGAATACTTCGAGTCAACTCCAGACTTTGTGTTCCTAACGATTCTGACTTGAAACATAGAATCATGATGGAGCCACACAACACACCGTTTGTAATCCATCATGGGAGTACCAAAATGTATCATGATCTTCGACATATATTAAGACTATTAAGACTTTGTGTCCTAGATTTCAAAGGGAGTTGGGATAAGTACCTACCATTGGTGGAATTTTTCTACAACAACAGTTATCAGACAAGTATAGGTGTGGTTCCATTTGAAGCATTGTATGGATGAAAGTCTCGCTCTTCATTATGTTGGCATAACTATAAAAATGATCCAAACGATTCGACAACGTATACAAACGGCACAGGATCGACAAAAGAGTTATGCAGATCTTCATCGAAAGGACGTGGAATTTAATATTGGAGATCATGTATTGTTTCGTTTTGCTCTATGGAAGGGAGTTACAAGATTTGGGAAAAGAGGAAAGCTCAATCTAAGATTTGTTGGTCCATTTGAGATTCTTAACTGAATAGGAAATGTGGCCTATAGACTCGCATTACCTCCAAGCATGTCTCGTTTTCATAATATTTTTCACATATCTATGCTTCGTAAATATGTGAAAGATCCGAACCACATTATTGAATTAGAACCAGACGAGATAGCCAAAGATTTAACATACGAAAAGGTACCTGTTAAGATCTTAGATAGGAAAGAGCATGTCATATGAACCAAGGTTATACCACAAGTTAAGGTTTTGTGAAGGAACCATGCTATTGAAGAAATGACCTGGGAGTTAAAATCAGAAATGAAAACGAGGTATCCTCACCTTTTTGAAACACCAGGTACGTACGTCAATTTTGAGGATGAAATTTCATAAGGAGGGGAGGTTGTAAGACCCCAACTTTTTAATGAATAAAATTGAATTTCCTCTATTATTATTTTGAATAATAAATTTTTAATTTGATATAATACTTTGATTATGGGTGAAATGTGCAAATTTTGTAAAATAAGCAAGTGGTTATAAAATATTCATTTTTATCGGGGAATATTCGTTTGGTCGTGGAATATTTTTGCTGTCAAGGAATATTCGTACGACGGCGCAGCCATTTGTGGGCCCCATAACAAAAAACGGTTGGATGAAGAAAGCGACAAGTTTGAGTTTTTATAAATAACGGCCTAGTTGTTACCAATAACACTGTTGGAATACCCAGTGGTTAAAATACAGTAATACGTGTGGTTGCACAGTAGCACACGGTATTGCATAGTATTTTTGAATTATTGATTCTTACATAAGAAGACACTACTTAATAATTATTATAGTAATTATTGTTCAATATTTTATTTTATTGATTCAATAATTGCTACGTTGATATTTTATGTTATTGTTATTTCAATAATTGTCATTGCACAGTATTTCCCATTATCAGATCAATAATTCATATTATTTGAATAATATTATTAGATAACATTATTGGCAATGCCTAATGAAGTTCTGTCTAGGAAAGGGGTTTGGTCACCTAATTGCCCGCCAATAAGGAGAAATCCTTATCGGAAAGCCTCCACTTTCCTGGGAACGACCTGGTTGTCATAATTGTGATTCTGTAATATTATTTGTAAATAATTAATTATTGATTTATATGATAAGAAAATATTTATTCTATGTGGATGGATAGGGAAATATTTATTTTGTATGGATATAAATGAAGGAATTAATGCTGAGGTGTTTTATCAGTATTTTATCGGTATGGAGATATTAAAAATCGTCCGTATGTGAATTTCGGACATTTTCTATTTAGAATTTGGAAAAACTTAAATCTACAAAGTTGTAGAGAATTTAATTTCCTATGGAATGGACATAAAAGGGCTATTTATTATGAATTATTTAAGTTGCTGATTATTGTTTAAATTTTAAAACATTTTGGTGGAATTTTCTAGAATGGGTGGGCCCCACTTTTGGTTGGTGAGAAATGTGCTGAAATTTTATTTCAAAAGTGGTGGGCGTAAATAGTAGCAGGTAAAACCATCAGGTAGCAGGTTAGTCTGCTATGGCGTTCTAAGCATTTTCCTATAAATAGGATACTTAGTTATAATTGAAAATCACACTAGAATCATAAGCTTTCTCTCTGTATATTATCGATCGTATTTTGTGAGTATTTAGATACTTTGTGAGTTGCTATTCAGTGCAAGTTTTCTTCAGCCTTATACCTTATATTTCAACCGCAAGTACTGTTATTTTGAGGTAAGGGATGTTATTTTTTTTATAATGATGTTATTCTTTCAATATCATTATACCAAAATATTGGTATGAATTTTATTGTGAAATTTCTACCTTTTTTATGTTGGGGTTACTATTCACATATACGACACTATTCACGAATACGACACTATTCACAGAAAAAATGAAATTTTCTTTTCTTTGTCCAAGTTGTTTATTATGGTTACTATCTTTGATTGTATCCATGTTTTGATCTTCATTCTTGAATTTTACTCCACAATTGATTATTATAAGGTATTTTTGAACTTGGATAAACTAAAGTACAAATATCTAATCTTTGATCTTTTATCTCACTGGATTCGTTTTCTTTAAGATATTTTTCATTATCTTCAGTCCTAAATGATGATGGTACTGAATATCTTTAGCCTGTAGTGCAAAGATGAATGATTAACTGATGAATATCTTTGGCCCGTAGTGCAAAGATGAACATGTGTTGAGATGAACATGACCAACTGGTGATACAAATGAATATCTTTGGCCTGTAGTGCAAAGTTGAATATTTGATTCAAGATTTATATTGATTGATGTTACAGGGATAAATTATTGATGATGGACTTTTAAATCTTAGAAGATAGTAGAATTCATTCTCTACTTGACTCTTCTAATGAATTGTTGTTTTCGCTGCAATTGTTGATCTAAAACTTGTTGTTTATTATATTCTATCAAATTTTTTCCTAGTTGAAGACTAATGATAATTTGTTGTATATTATCTTAGTCATAATATTCTTTACTGGGCTAGTTGAGCTCACCCTTTTCCTTTTTATTCTATTTTTCTTCTCAGGAGACGAGAACATAGCAAGAACTAGCTGGGGTATGGATTGATGGTTCACGATAGTTGTTTTAGTAGTCCTCACTATTTTGTAAAATAGTGTATCAATAATTGTAATGAGGACACCTTTTGAGTTTGCATATTGTCTATTAGATAATATTTGTATTTAAACTCACAGTATATGTGTTGTCCTATTTTGTACGACAATTGTATTACTAAAATTGTATTTATTTCTGTACCATGTATTTGGCGACTCAGAATGGGTGATGTATACCTATTTTGGGCCCGTCACACCATAACTCCTCCTGGATCAAAAGTTATGGTCGTTTTACCAGAAGACACTGTAACAAAAAATATGTGGCACGGGCGCGTGGATTTCTAGTTCATTTGGGCGCGGCCGTGCCATCCGCTGGACCAAAAAACTACCATCTGCTACTTGAGTGCGGGCACGGCCAACTTCAGGCCATTTCCAGCGCGACCGCGTCACTTCAGATGTTGACTAGAGTTGAATTTTTCATTAATCAGTGTAATTGGAGCTTAACTTGGGCAAGGAGTCAATGAGAACTTATATATAGAAGACATATCAATATGTAAAAGAGAGTTCTACCCTTGGGGATCAATCTAGATTACATATGTTTTTTTCTTTTCTTTAATTTCCTTATTAGATTAGATTGGATTAGAACTCTAGATTAGCTAAGATTTGGAGATTGAAGCAATTGAAGATTCTTGAAAGTTCAGAAGTGAAACAAGAGAAGAAACTCATATTTGCTATTCTTAGTCCCTAATTCTCTTTACTTCTATTTATATCTTTCAATGTATATTCAATTGTGAATCATGGATTCTAGTTCAATCATGAACTAAACTCTATTATGAGATTACTATGGATCTTATTGTGTAGTTTAATTTAATATACTTTTTTGTTAGTCTTATTAATTGTTATTGGATTGTCTATTGTGATTTGTGTTGAATTGCTTAATTGCCTAGCTATCAATTATCGTGACAATCCATATGAAATTGAGAGACGGATTATGGGTTTAGATCTGATCATAGTAGCATATGTTTTTGACTTCTATATGGTGATGGAACTTATGATTCGTTCCTAGGATAGACATATACCTATGCACCACATGTAGTCAATTGAGAACTTGAGCTTCAACCCTTTTTAATTGTAATTCACATAGAGATATAGTGGGATAGTTAATTAGGGTGTTCACATTCATTCTATCATCTGTAGATTTAGTGTGATATGGGTATGGTACATCGAGAGATGGATATATTTTTCTTTCGTATTCTTGACTAACAATCCGGTATAATTAATTTGGCTTAACAGGAAGTGTGTTGATTTAAATGATTCAATATGTGAAATTGTAATCTCAAGTCTTCATTATCTAGTCTCATTCTAGGGGTAGTTAGTATTAGTTAATTACATAGTTTAAATATAAAATATCAAATCAATTGTTTAAATAAGATTGAGTTGGTTATGGGTTAGTGCTTGGTAAGCTTTATTAGTAATTCTTCGTGGGAACGATACTCTACAACTTACTCTTTATTACTTGTTGACCATGTATACTTGCACGCATATATTGATCAGGATTACAACCAACAGTCGTTGCTAAACCCATACAAAGGAGGCTCATGTCCAACCTCCAATTTCCTGCCTCCAAAGTCTAACCTCTGGTAGGCATGAGCATATAGTATATACACTGACGAACCGTTATCTATCATCATTCATTTCATATCCACCAATCCCACTTGTGTAGTAATCACCAATACACCCTCATGCGGTTTGATCGGCTCTGTTGGAAAATCTTCATTAGTGAAGGATATCACTGAACCCGAATAGGGTCTTTCACGCCGTGCAGGCTGTTCGAATATTGACAGCACATCATCATATCCAGAAACCCTCGGCACTTCTTCCCTGAAACCTTCCCAACAGACCCGCACGTGATCATATCAACCACCCAGTGTGTTTTCTAGGTCTAATCATGTTGTCGGGACTGGGTCGTTTGTTTCGGTATCGTAGTGTTGTGTGTCTGTTGCTTTCCTGAAGTATCCCGTCCTGCAACATACTGAACCAGAGCCCCGTTCTGCACATTCTTCTCGATCAGGTCCCTCAAACCCCAACAAGCCTCCATAGAATGTCTGGCCGCCTCATGGTAATCACAATATTTGCTCTTATTACCTCTGTCCCCTTTGATGTTATCTGTGGGCGGCTCAAAGTAAGGTTTGTCTTTTATTTCTTTGATGATAGTGGTTCGATCAGTATTGACCTTCGTGTAAACTTTTTTAACCTTCTAGTTTGGGAAAGGTGGGCGTGAACCGCCATTGTTGCTATTATACTTCCTCTGGTAGCCATCAGATTTATCATTACTGTCACCGTACTTCTTCTGGTACCCATCAATTTTATTGCTAGTATTACCCGTCTTCTTATCCTTCAGCTTTTTTGATGCATTCTATTTTAGACTATTCATTGTTAAACCTTCAGCTTTCTTGAACGCCTCAACCAAGTTCCTCGGATGATTGAACATCAACTTTTTTACCAATTTCTCTGACCAATTTCTCTGACTTCACGAGATCCAGTCCATTCTAAAAGAGCCCTATTGCCTGGAGGTTGTTCAAATCTGTAACCTGACCCACTGCCTCACAGAATCATTTCACATACTGGGCCAGAGTCTCATTCGAGTATTATCTGATCTGAGACAGTGATCTGGTCAATTTTTCTCTCTTCTTATTGCTACCGAACCGGGTATAAAATTTATCGCAAAGTTCTTCCCATGACGCCACCGAGTTCGAGGCCAAAGTCATCATCCACTGTCTGGCGTCTTTTCTCAGCGTCATCATAAAGGTATGACACTTGGCCGCGTCAGAATAGTCATAATAATCCATCAATCGATCGAATGCCTGGCTATGTTCATATGGATTCCCCGAATCATCATAGCTTTCCATGTAGGGGAGCTTCTTGCTTGGGTCTGCCTTTTCCTGAACAATTTCAGGGGAGAACGACGAAGATTTTTTAACCGTAGTCCCCTTCGCCTGCCTGACTTCGGATAACTCCTTCTGCAATTCTTCCAATTTTTTGGCCAATGCCTTTACCTCATCAGTTTTCAGAGGTGTACTTTTCGAGATTGGGTCCTGCCTCCTTCGGCTTAAATGACCCCTTCCTTCTGAACTGGTCGGCTTGGAATAACTTCGACGTCTACTCTCACTGTGTCGGGAACGCTCCGGACGGTGTGTCCTTGACTGGTTCCTGGATGTACGATCACTCGATCTACTTCTGCTCCGAGAGCGGTTCCGACGTCTGCTCTCGATCTGCCTAGAGTCATCCGGACGACGTGTCCTAGACTATTGGTCTGGCGAGCGCCCCCACCTTCGGCTCCGACTGTGTCTGGAGGCACAGTCCTCTCCTTCTACCTTATGAATCATTTGTCTGGAAATTTCCTCCTTCTATAACAACAAAGCTTTCAACGCATCATCAGTTTCCAGAGCCTTTCTTTCCAGGACCGATCTTCTGTCCTCCTGATCATCGCGGAGTCGTGTTCGACACGGCTTACCCCCTACACACCTCCGGTCTTTTGCCTCTTTACCGACTGCTGAGAACAACCTTCGTCTAACATCTTCCCGGTTAGCATCCCTTGGTCCCATCGAATGGTTGTGAGGTCCGAGCCTATCATGGATGCTCTTAGACGACGCCAACGTGTCTTTGATGGACCCTCTAGGTTGAGAGGACCCACCCGCCGTTGACTGCCCAACGCCTATCACTATCTTGCTGTGCACCATGATTCCAACTGAGAAAACTCCTGTTGTGATTGAAAGCCAACACTAGAAAGCCCTTATTCTAGCGCCAATGTTAACGGCAAGATCTGTCCACGCACTCCAATCACCGAAGCGCGTCCAATCCTTCACAGAAACGGGTAAACACCGAAAGCTTGACGGCTTAGACCGCCAGGGAATAGCTTCGGTGTGAGAATAAGTACATGCTGAATAAGGTTAACAATAGAAGCTTAATACTCTAGTACTGAAAAATAATAATTAAGTGTACCTTAAAATCAGAGTAAAGTCTTGTATTTATAGTTATCTCGCCACATTCATAGAGCCATTCCCCGTATTGATATAATTCCTTAATGGGATTGCATAAGATCTTCTAAAAATAAGGAAGTTAGTCCAAATCCCTACACCTCCTTCTGTATTTAAAAATTAATTATAATTAAAATTCTAGATTCCTTAAAATACTCCGAGTACCAAAACAGAATCCTAAGGACAATTCCTCGGGCATTTGGTGACCTGAGGGGAGCTGCGTACAAGTTAATTTTCGACCAAAATGATTGAGAAAGATCGATTCCTTCATCCACCGTCATTTATTTGAGAGATTCCTCCCAAAACATTTGGAATAAGTGAATTAAATAGAATCATGGTTTTAAGTTCTATCGCTCGTAAGCACAAGGTAAGAAATGTGTGAAAGTGCTTTCGTAGCGCATTTCATGCAACCGCATATGTGTCTGTGTGTTTAATTTTAAAGGAGAAAGGTGGATTAAATAGTACCCTGGCATTTTGAGGTATCAAATGGCCATTGCAATACAAACATAATCTATGAAATATGTCATTAAATCATCATTAATCGATCAAGGGATAAAAAAGTGCTTAATTACTAATGAAACAAAAGTAGTATAATAGTTATCTTGTGCATCACTATTGAAATAAAACAAACACAGACTAAATGTACTTAATTAATTACACAACCCATATGTATAATAAAGACAAAAATATTCGATAAAAAATAAAAATAAAATAATAATTGTTCAAAGCAAACAAGATAGATAGACCCAAAAAAAAGATGCCAAAACAAATTGCGTCATGGCCATACATTTCTTGACAAAACAAAACATAAGGCTTAAATATAACTGTCATTCTTATTTTTTAACATTTATATTTAAGCCCAAAAATTAACTAACTATCAGAAACTGATACTGCTACCTAGCAACAATAAATAGGTTGAACCATCAGATCGAATAACATCTTCATGAACAATGACAGGATTAGCATAAAATAAGCATAGAGTAGTCTCTAAATTAATTACATAATCAAAAGAATTAAGTTGAGAATTCATGAGTTTTCTTCTTAGTAACATATAATTAATCCTACTTACAATCCAAGCCAGTATAGGCTAATACATACATATATATATATATATATATATATATATATATATATATAATATATATATATATATATATATAATATCAAGTACTTCCATCTCAAAGTAATGAACTGAAATTTTAGAGAGAGAGAGAGAGAGATGAGGGTTGACCAAAGTCCTAACCATGGTTGAAATGCAAGAGGAGAAGAACCCAAGAGACTAAAAATATCTCTCAAGGGTTAATTTTGAATGCATTTGAGCTCCACGTCCAATGATGGAGCTCTTGCATGAGAAAGATGGTTAAAAACCTAAATGCAAGGGGGGAAAAACAACTCGCACTTATTATCGTGGCGATTTTTGGCTAAAACTCCCATAGTTTTGCCACACTGACTTTGCATAAGAAAAAAAAATGCAGGAGTTAGTGAAATCCATTATCTTCCCTAACCTTAAGGAGAGATAAATGGTTTTTGTTAAAATTGGAAAAACTTTTAAAAAAAAACACACACAAAACACACACGGAAAATACTAGCCACGGATATAAAAACTCCTAAGAGTAGAGTTGAAATTAACATTAGACAAAAAACTTGGGGCATCGGTCCCATATGCCCATGCATGATTTTCCTAAACTACCACTACGTCTACAAGATCATGAGTTAATTAGCCTTAAAAAAAATAGAGTTGAGAAATAAGCCGTCTAGATATCAACATTGTGAGGTTGAAGCATTTACTATTTGAACAATTTAGACAAATGGGCAGTTTGCTTAGCCTTTTTCCGAGGCCAAGTTGAAGTTAGTCATATTTGATCCATCTTGGCTCTTTTACATAAGCTCAAGTTGGTGAAATGAACATGCATGCATGTTTTTGTTTCTCTAGATAGGAACCCTTATTCCTTTCGAGAGACATTTTTTCTCCAAACCCTGATTTATACCCCTTTGGGGGATATTCTATTTTTGGAAAGGCTGAATGCCACGTGGCATGGGCCTTCCTTTATATGAGAGAGAGAGAGAAGAGGAGAGAGAACAACCATGGTTTGGCCAAAGGTCTTTTTCAGAATTCAGCTTCTGAGGGGGAGTGGAATAGTAGGGTTGATGAGATGAATCTCTTAACGATTAGGCATTGGTGGTTGGAGAGCCATTGTCACGCCTGTGGCACAGCAAAACAAACTGCAAAGATATTAGTGTCTCTTTAGTTTCATCTTAAAGCCCAAAAACACTAAATTTAAATATAAATTAAATAAATAAAAAGGCAAACAAACAAACAAATCAAGTGGTATATAGTCTATAAAAACGAATTGTATTGATATAATTTTTATTGATCTTTGTTATTGAAGTATGTAAGGTTTAACAAATTGACCCAAGTTTAACATATAAAGACATCAAAATTTCTAACTCAAAATAAATTGATAATATGACTCAGTGAGACCGTTTAGCTCTATCTAGACAAACTTTCAGTAAATAAAATATTTTGAATTCTGCTTATATAAAATAGAGAATATCAAATAGATATATATATGTAAAAAAAGTTGTCTAAATATATATATTACGGGTATTGGCAAGTTGTACAACATAATTTAAATTCATGATCAGTACAATTTGTTTGGCTCACTATTGGTGGGAACTGGAGAGTGACATAACCGACTAGACGCCTCACAGCAATGTCGGACCGTACAATTACTAGTATTGTTTTAGCTTCATCAATCAAGGCTGAAGTTGAGGAGGAAAAAACTCTAGAAATGGATTTATATATTTTGACCTCTATTTTGAAAATTTTACTCCAATGATATACAGTTACATGCATGAACTGAACCACCTACGTATGTGATAGTCTTGCAGGCCTTAAAATGTGCCTCGAACCAAGTTAATAGACTATTTTCTACAGTATAAATTTTCTCTCTCAAAACTAGTACCGTAAACGAATTAGGCCGTCTACAAACCCTATTCGATTCAATTCGACTCGACAGAACTAATTTAAGTTCGGCTCAAGCTCATTTTGGTTCCAGCAGGCTTAACATTTAATTAATTTCTTTTTATTTTTACTATTATAATAAGACAAGTTAAACTAGTATAGTACTATAGTAGTATGGCTTAAGTTCAACTAGACCCGCTTAAGTTCGACTAGACCCGACTCACGAACTCGAACCAACTTATTTACTAAACGAATGTATACCAACTCTTAATTTCATTTAAACCACGATCCGATCGATTCGTTTAATTTTTAAATGAGTTCGAAATTCATAAAATAAAGTTCAGCTCTCAACTATCCTAGTAAGGAGGTGTTTGATAAAAATTGTCTGAATCTGAATTTTAATAAAAAAAAGTTATTTGATAATTAACATGTTCGAAACATCTGAATGACAAAATTTTATTATTTTATCGTTCTGAAAAAAATTTAAAGTTGTTGTAAATTTATTTAATATTACTTAATATAATAGTAGTTAATATTTTTTTAAAATTTTAAATTTTTTTTTTACTTTATTCAGCCATTCAGTCAAAGAAAATCTGACTTAGTCATTCAACTCAATCATCTAACTGATTCAACCATTCAGACGATTTTTTTTAAAACAAACGCACTTAATGACTGACCGATTCAACCATTCAATTATTCAGATGTATTCAATCCTAAACAAACAATGACTTAATTACATGTTACCTTAAAATAAGAAATGAAACCGAGGATCGAACAGTAATAAGAGTAAGTACTAGTAAGAGAGGGTCCACAAGGTAACTTGGTATGTTTATTACTCCTATGTACTCCAACTGTTGCTGCAGTCAAATTTATTACAGCTTTAAAGCGCCTACAATCTGCTCATACGGTTACCCCAGTTATGTAGGGTAAAACTGGGGCGAACATTTAATGGTGATATAAGTTCATAAATAATGTTGGGTAATCAGATAAAGTATTTATAAGTGGTAGTACTACCTTACAGCTGATCAATGCATTAACTAGGTATACTAATCAAGCTAACATTACTTTAGGTTTCACTTGTTTGAAAAAGTGATGGATAAATAGGACTAATTTTACTAATCAATTTGTTCGAAAAGATGATGGATGAATAAAATTATTTTTACTAATCAGTTTAACATCATTAGAAATTATATTATCATATAATTAATATGTAATTTAATATCATGAAATATTTCTTAATTATCATTATTCGGGTTATTTGATCACTTAAAAAGGATATTATAATATAATACTAGCTATTTTTTTTATTTAGAATTATAATCCATCATCAAATAGCCTTAAAAGGAAACATGAGAATCACATATTGATTATATGATAAAATAATACACAATAATAATAAATTAATATAAATAATCATGTCTTACCCATTTTCTTTAAAGTAGTTATTGCCCCTATATATTAGTATTAAATATAAATTAGTATATATAAATAATCATGTAAATCTTTCCTATTATGATAATGGTATCACTACTCTACATGAAAAGATCCTTTTTTATATAATATATGAGGGGCAATAGCTACTCTCTTTTTTTGGGGGGAATTGCCACGTGATTAGGTTTTAACAAAAAAATATATTTTGCCGATGAAAAGAAAAACCTACTTTTTAATTAACTTTTTGCATTTTATTTAATGAACTACGAAAAAAAAACATGACAAATATTTTAGGAAATTCCAAAAATAGTCATGAGAAGGTGAATTGAATGTACAAACCTGATTGCATAGCCGGAGTAGTTGCAAGAGACATAGGGGCACCATAAAGCTGCGGGTAACTGGCGGTTGAGCTAAGGGCTGAATACGGATACAGGTGGTGGTGCGGGTACTGCACACCATAGCCTTGCCCGCCGGTGTAGCTGGTGGTTCCGCCGGTAGTTTCGCCGAAGTTCAGATATGGGTAGAAGGCCGCTGCTGAAGCCGCTGCACTGGTGATCATTCCACCAGCACCGGTGGTGTACATGGGGTACTGAGCAGTTGCTCCTCCATACACACTATAGTAATTCTGCACCAAAACATGCCCAAAAAATAATAATTAATAGATCCAAAAAAATGAATTAATATTGCCTAATGCCTATTATTGATTTTCACTACCTCATTACAAAATAAGGCTACTGATATTCTCAAAAAAAAGGTAATAAGTATGGCTTAAAATATTTAATGACTAAAATAATTATAAAAGTATTGCTGATTATGTATTTGCTCAGCATAATAAAAGTTAGGTTTAACCACCATTTTTATAAAAAATGATTAACACCATGTCACTATTTTAGTCTATTTTTGAATGAAAAAATTGATAAATGCACGGAATAACAGAAAAAACTACATATGGATCAAAGGGAATACTCCAGTAAATTTCACAATATATACCACCCCACCCCACCCCCACCCCCCACCCCCACATCAACTATCATTTATTTCTTGTGAGAACCACATCAATTATCATTAATTAATGTGTATGAGAATTTTTTATAATTTTGTATATATAAACTTTTTCTGTTGTGGAGTATCCACAGAAAAAATAATTATTACATAATAAATTAAGCTTTAATTAATACATGTATGCTTTCACATGTATAAGATGTAAATGGCATGCAATTCTGAAATAAAAAAGATTTGTACAAACCGTAGGATATGTGTAATCTGGAGAGTATGGAGAGTACCTGCAAATTTTCAAAGAGGAAGAAATTAAAGGAAAAAATGGATTAGAAGATCATCAATTACTTAATTATTACTATCACAATATCGCAGTAACATGTGCTACAATGCGCGTGCAAGCATGAATATATACATATAAATATTATATAGGAGTAATACATATGTATAAAAAACGGTCAATAGTCTGTCAAATAATTAGGTGTACGAGTTTTTACACTTTCAAACTGTATATAGTATATTTTTACACAAATTAAAGTAAAAAAAATAAAAGAAAAAATATAAATAAGTTCTTATTTTATCCACATGAATGGAACCCACGTAGGTATATATATAAAAACCCTTTTTAATTTCCTAAAACTATTGACTCATACTTGAATACTTTTTTGAAAGTAAAATAGACACCATACAAAAATTTTAAGTATCTAAAAAATTCAGTTTGAGCATTCTTGCTACGTATTGCGAAAAATCTCTTTCGGATCACAATTATAAAAGATATCAGTACATGCGATTTGATAAAATTATAAAAATAATTCACTATATTAAATATTTAAAAAATTATCACTCATATCTATTATTTCATAAAATCCCAAAATATATTATTTTCCTTTCAATTTTATGGGACAGGAGAGTCTATAGTTGGTCCTCTATATGCTCCTTTGACCGCTGTCAGAAACACATGCAAAACAAGAAAGGGTGAGAGTAAACTTCTTAGACAACAACTCTATGTGAGAGCAGATCCTCTGTCCCCAAATTTTCTGTCTCCCTTATGTTCCTCTACTTAAATCTTGACACGTATTTTTTATTTAATTTTAAAATTAATTAATATTAAGTAAGAGATTAAGTATCAAGATTTAAGTAGTAGGACACAAGGGGATAAAAAATTTAGGAACAGAAGATTTGCTCTCACTCTATGCGGAGAGAAAAGTGGAGAAAGAAGAGAGGAAAGAAGAGAGAGAGAGAGAAAGAGAAATTAAAAGGGATTAGATTATTGTACCCATAGAAATTGTAAGGTATCCCTTGTTGGATGGAATAATGAGGGAAAGTTGCTGCTGAAGAAAAAGCTGCTCCCACTCCACCTTGAAATCCAGCCGCCTGGAAACCACCCATTACCCTAAAGTTCCTGCCTCCTCCTGCCAATCATTTTATAAGTTTTCCTTATACATTAATGAAATTTTCTTCTTGATTTCTTGAACCAGTAACAAGAAGAAGAAAGACTAATTAATTAATTAAGGCAGTTAATATTAGTAGAATAAAAATATGTTGTTAAAATAATAAATATCCCCAGCTTAAAGTGATATCTCTAGAATAATTATACTCCCTCCGTACCAGGATAAAAGTCATGGTGGACTTTTCACGCATATTAAGAGAACGAATGAAATGATAAAATTGCCTATAATAATGTCATTAAATATGGAGAGAAAATTAGAATAAGAAAAGTATGAGTTATTTAATGTTACGGGTATAATAGAAAAATATGTGTAAAAGTTTGGTTATTAAAGGAAAATGAACATTTAACCTGGGATTACCCAAAATAGTAATAAAAACTTTTATTGTGGGACGGAGAGAGTAATAAAGTATCATAAAATGCATACTTGTTCAGTTATATAGGATTATTTTTGTTATGACAATATCAACAATCTTAATTAATGCATAATGTTAATTAATTGTGTATTAATGCTAGTTAGTTATGTATAACTATATATATGTTTGTAACAAATTATATATATACTTCTATATATATATATATATATATATATATAATCATTTCGTCCCATAATAAATATTATAATTTGACTTTAGTGATCAAAATGATCATTTTTAAAATAAATAATTAAAAATATTTATATTGAATTTTTAAATCACGAGACGTGACATTAGTATTTTGTAGTAAATTCTTCGTATTTTATTATGATGATAATCTCTCGACTTATATTTTGAATTATTTAAAAAGATTTATTAATTTTAAAAATTATTAATTTATTATGAAAATCAAACTAAAACGTTTATTATGGGAGAGATGATTACAAAAAGAAAAAGTGTTCTTCTTAAACAGTAGAAATGAGCTGTCATGCTTTCTCACAATATATGTTCCAAGTATATTTGTAGTTGTAAAGCAGTTTTTAGGTACAATTAATGGATTGTCACTAATTCTCACTCTTATTCATTATCACCAAACATGATGAGAAGAAAGAGGAGAATTTTTTCCATAATAGGTGGAATATTCATGTTAGCTAGCTGCATGGATACATACACACTCACACACACACACACACACACACATATATGTGTGTGTGTGTGTGTTGGTAAAGAGAGATTTATTCTGGATACACAAATTTTTGTGTGACCTGTCCTGGACACAAACAAGCTTCTGTGTGATAGATGATTATGGAGTTTATATATCATATGCTACATGCGACGTGTATGGATCCCTTTGCAGTGAAAGGCAAGTTATAGGTTGGACAGGAAAGTTTGGTGCTGGACCTTATGATTTGAGAACTTGTTTAAATGTCATAACAAACGCTTACTAAAGCATAAAATTTAAAAGGAAAAAAAAAGAAATGTAGTATTTTATTAATGTAACTTTTATTTTATATGTATTGGAAACAAGGATATAAAATATTGTAATTCATTAGTATTTTAAATACCATGCTTTGGAGTGGAAGGCTTAGATCTTTGAACACCCGAAAGAAGCAAGGTTACAATTAGCTCTCCTTCCATCAATCACAGGAGCAGCATCAACACAAGCTCTCATGGCCGCATCCGCTTCACGAAAAGTTACCTAATTTGGAAATAATAATAACTCAACCACTGATGAAAGTTCACATAACCCAAAAAAAATGAAAAATGAAAGAAAAAAAATGTTAGAATGGTTGTATTTATAATCGTATAGAATTTTTTGAGGAAAACCCATTATTTAGATCTTACATTTTCTTCAAGATCTTGCAAGTTAATAAATAAATACCACTATATCAAGGTAAAATCATTTAGGAGTAACTCTCTAACTATACAAACGCAACTCATTCATATAGTAATTGTCGAACTATATATATATACATATCCAAAATGAACTGCTTGAGATCAAGATCCGCAGTTAGTTAGTGGCAAAAAGAAATTATTCAAAAGGAATTAATTAAATTAAAGATAAAGGTTGGAAACATACAAATCCATAGCCTTTGGATCTTCCAGTAGTTTTATCAGTGATAACAACAGCTTCCAAGATCTCACCAAACTGGTCAAAGTATTTCTTCATGGTTTCTTTCTGAGTTTCCCAAGCCAAACCCCCAACAAACACTTTTGTGTAAGTTGTATCTCCAAACTGACCTGCTGGACTCATTTTCTTACTCTTTTTTCTTTCTTATTTCTACACTATTTGATCTATATATAGTAATATGATCAGAAAACTAGGTGAAATTGAAGTACTATAGCTATAAATATAGGGATCTTTTTTTCGTAAATTTAGAGGGGAATTGTTTGATGATGGAGGAAGAAGGTGAAGGGTGGTGTTGATGATCAGACAAGAGGATCAGAGATCCAGGAGGGAAAAATATGAGAGAGAAGAGAGAATGGAGGGAAGAGAAAATAAAAGGTTGGAAAAGAAGAAAGGGATTCATATAATAGAGACATGAATTATATACAAAACAGCCCCCACTTGTTTGCATAATGGAAATAAACTCCTCACGCGCTATAATATCTGTCTGAACTCGAACTCAGAATAAAGCACAATCAAATTTTAAGAGTACTAGTTGAGTCGTTTTAATCTATTACCGATCATTTTAGTTTATTACTGTTATATTAAGAAGTTGTTAGAATTATAGAATCACACACACGCATACAAACAATAGAAAATTAAGAAGAACAAAAGAGATTTACGTGGTTCTCCAATTTGGGTACTCCACAGGCGGCGGCTTATTGTTTATTGATTATTCCTTGGTTACATAGGACTTTACAATAAATAGTATTTATAACTACTAATCATATTCCAACCCTACTTCACATTATATCTCAATTATCCATAATGTCCCTCATTAATAAACAACTTGTACCGTACCGCGGGGAGCTTCGCCCCCCGCACCCCCCTGTGACCTTCGGGTCAACCCTGATGGGCTAGTGCGTCGCTCCGCTCCGCTAGGCTCCGTACTAGCCTTTTTCAGCGGCTTCCTATTATGAGTCACAAGTTCCCAACAAATCTCCACCTTGACGAATAACTTTGTCCCTTCAGAAGATACGTTACTTGTTCTATCCAGTCTCGGGGGGTAATCCTCCAAACTAACATTTGAAGATATTGATCAAGTCCAAGCAATGCTTGAACTTGTCCGCTGTCACAGTCTTTGTCAACATGTCAGCTGCATTTTCAGAAGTATGCACCTTCTCCGATATCACATCCCCAGTAGCTATCAACTCCCTCACCATGTGAAACATTACGCTAATATGTTTGGTCCTTGCGTGATACACTTGATGCTTTGCCAAGTAAATGGCGCTCTGACTATCACAATACAACTGTACTCCACCTTGATCTATGCCCAGCTCATTCACAAAACCCTTCAACCACAATGCTTCCTTGCCAGCCTCAGCCAATGCCATGTACTCAGATTCAGTAGTAGATAGAGCTACTAGAGATTGTACCATGGATCTCCAATAAATTGGTCCTCCTGCCAATGTAAACACATACCCTGTTGTAGATCTCAAATCATCCAACCTTCCAGCATAATCCGCATCCACATACCCTACAACTGAAATCTTAGTCTGTTGCTTCGCAAATATAATCCCATGAGTTGTCGTTCTTCTCAGATATCTGAACACCCACTTAACTGCTATCTAGTGCTCCCTACCTGGATTGGCCATGTATTTGCTCACTGTGCTGACTGCATATGCCAAATCGGGTCTCGTACACACCATCGCATACATCAAACAACCAACTGCGCTCTCATAGGGCACGTTCGACATATCCTGAATTTCTTCCGCCGATTTTGGACACTGTGCTGTAGATAGCCTGAAATGACTCGCTAATGAAGTGCTAACCTGTTTAGCATTAGCCATACTAAACCTCTCCAACACTTTCTCCACATAGTTCTTCTGTGTCAACCACAGCTTACTTGTTGTTCTATCCCTGCGAATCTCCATCCCAAGTATTTTTCTAGCAGCACCCAAGTCCTTCATGTCAAACTCATTTCCCAATAAGTTCATCAACCTGTTTACTTCAATCATGCTATTTGCAGCAATAAGCATGTCATCCACATATAGTAACAGAAAAATATAAGAACCATCCTCAAGACTTTTCACGTAAACGCAATAATCATACTCACATCAAGTGAACCCAATCCGGATCATGAAGGAATCGAACTTCTTGTACCATTGTCTTGGAGACTGTTTCAGCCCATACAGTGATTTCTTCAACCTGCATACCATGTGCTCCGTCTCCGGCTGCTTGAATCCCTCAGGCTGCTCCATGAATAGTACTTCCTCCAAATCACCATGGAGGAAGGCTGTCATCACATCCAGCTGCTCTAATTCCAGATCATAGCTAGCCACCAATGCCAAAATAATCCTGATTGATGTATGTCTCACCACCGGAGAAAACACCTCATCATAGTCAATTCCCTTCCTCTGCGAGTATCCCTTTGCTACCAATCAAGCCTTAAACCATTTTTTCCTTTTTTTGATATAGCATCCTTTTTCTTGTACACCCATTTGCACCCCACTGGTTTCTTTCCCTCAGAAAATTCTGACAATTCCTAAGTCTTGTTTTTCTTCAACGACTCCATCTCCTCCACCATGGCTTCCATCCATTTATCCCTTTCAGAACTAGCAATAGCTTCCTGAAATGTGGACGGGTCCCCACTAGTAGTAGATAAAGCGTATGCAACCATATCATCAAACCTATACCTCTCCGGTGGTTTGATAGAGCGTCTGGGTCTCCTTGCGGCTATGCTTTCGTCCTGCTGCTCCTGATTTTCTTGTTCCACTGGTGGTAAATTTCCAGTGTCTTTATTCTCCAGTTCAATTTGAATTTCCTGCTGCAGATTGCCGGTTACACCACCAGCCTTAGTTTTCTGGCCTTCTTTGTAAGACCCCAACTTATTATTAAATAAAATTAAATTTTCCTTTATTCATTATTCTAAATTAATAAGGGTTAAATTGATATAATGCTTTGGTTATGGGTGAAATATGAAATTTTTACAAAATAAACAAGTGGTTATTAAAATATTCATTTTTGTCGGGGAATATTCGTTTGGTCGTGGAATATTCTTGCTGTCGGGGAATATTCGTACGACGGCGCAGTCATTTGTGGGCCCCATAACAGAAAATGGTTGGATGAAAGAAAACGACAAAGATTGAGTTTTATAAATAACGGCGTAAATTGTTACCGTTAACACTGTTGGGTTACCTGGTGGTTAAAATACAGTAATACGCGTTGTTGCACAGTGGCACACGGTATTGCACAGTATTTTGAATTATTGATCCTTACGTAAGAAGGCACTACTCAATAATTGCTACAGGAGTTACTGTTCATTACTTTATTGATTCAATAATTGCTGCGTTGATATTTATATTATTATTGTTTCAATAATTGTCATTGCATAGTATTTTCCATTATCAGATCAATAATCCATATTATTTGAATAATATTATCGGATAACATTATTGGCAATGTCTAGAAAGTTCTGTCTAAGGAGAGGTTTGGTCACCTAATTGCGCGCCAGTAAGGAGAAATCCTTATTGGAAAGCCCCCTCTTTCCTGGGAACGGCCTGGTTGTCATAATTGTGATTCTGTAATATTATTTGTGAATAATTAATTATTGATTTATATGATAATGAAATATTTATTTGATATAAATGATGGATTTATTTATTTTATGTGGAAGGAATTAACGCTGAGCTGTTTTATCAGTATTTTGTCGGATTTCGGTGTTCTTAAAGCTCTTTTGCGAAAATTATAATTTTTAATCCGACCGTTGGATCGTTATGATTTTTGGATATGTTATACATATATAAGTTAGGTATATGTCTACAAATTTTGAACCGTTAAAAATGAACAAATGATTTGTTATGAATTTTAAGAGGAGTCTGCTTCAGAAATTAGGGTTATAAATGATTTTGGTGGAAAATTCTAGAATTGAGTGGGCCCCACTTGTGGTTGGTGAAAAATGTGCTGAATTTTTATTTCAAATGTGGTAGGTGGTAATAGTAGCAGGTAAAGCCATCAGGTAGCAGGTCAAGTCTGCTTCGGCGGGCTAAAATTTTCCTATAAATAGAGGGCTAAGTTAGAATTGAAAATCACACCAGAAACAAAGTTTTCTCCCTTTCTCTATATTATTGAGTGTATTTTGTGAGTATTTTGATACTTTGAGAGTTGCTGTTCATAGAAGTTTTCATTCAGCATCACTTCCGACCTTTCCTTTCGAAGTACTGTTTCTTTGAGGTAAGGGATGTTATTTTCTTCTAAAATGATATTATTTCTTCAATATCATTATGCTGAAATATTGGTTGGAACTTTTTATCAAATTTAGAACTTTTTCATGTCGGGGTTACTATTCACGAGTTACTATTCACGAGTTACTATTCATGAGTTACTATTCACGAGTTACTATTCACGAGTACTATTCACGAAGCGTGAAGATGTTTTTTGTGAAATTTCTATCTTTTGGTGTCGGAGTTACTATTCACGTATACGGCACTATTCACGTATACGGCACTATTCACGAATACGGCACTATTCACCGAAAAATGAAAATTTTCCTTTTTGTCCAAGATGTCTATTTTGGCTACTATCTTTGATTGTATCCATGTTTTGATCGTTATTTTTGAGTTCTGCTTCAAAATCGGTTGTTATGAAGTATTATTGATCTTGGATAAACTGTTATACGAATCCCTAATATTTGTCCTTCTATTTCACTGGATTCATTCTTAAAAATGTTTTTCATCATCCTCAGTCCTAAATGATGATACTTGATGAATATCTTTGGCCTGTAGTGCAAAGATGAATGATTAAACTGATGAATCTCTTTGGCCCGTAGTGCAAAGATGAACAGGTGTTGAGATGAACATGACCAACTGGTGATATAAATGAATATCTTTGGCCTGTAGTGCAAAGATGATTAAAGATGTATATTGATTGTTGTTACAGGGATAAAATATTGATGATGGACTCTTAAATATTAGAAGACAGTAGAATTCATCCTCTACATGACTCTTCTAATGGATTGCTGTTTCCGCTGCATTTATTGATCTAAAATTTGTTGTCTATTGTATTCTATCAGATTTTTCCCTGTTGAAGACTAACAATAATTTGTTGTATATTATCTTAGTCATAATATTCTTTACTGGGCTAGTTGAGCTTACCCTTTCCTTTTTGTTCCATTTTTCTTCTCAGGAGGTGAGAACATAGCGGGATCGAGTCGGGGTATGGAGTGATGATTCTAGGATGATGTTGTAGTTGTCCTCACTATTTCTGTAAAATAGTGTTTGAATAATTGTAATGAGGACTTATTTGCATGTGAATATTGTCTAGAAGACAATATTTGTATTTAAACTCACAGTATGTATTGTCGTATTTCATACGACACTTGTATTATTGAAGTTGTAGTTTGCTTTCTATACCATGTATTTTGGCGACTCAGAATGGGTGTTGTATACCTATTTTGGGGGCGTCACAGTTGGTATCAGAGCTTAGGGATATGATCTCTGGCGGAGATCGGGGAATAGAACTAGGAGGGGAGAGACGAGTAAATCCTTCGCTAGTGTGTCCTACCTAAGCTTATTTGATGGTCGGTCATAATATAGGAATATTATGTGACATGTTAATTTGTTTAATTAACCCTTGTTTTATGGCAGTATTTAAGAATGGCTGCTGAGAACGTTAACAATGGAGTTTATGAGACGATGGAACAACCTTTAGTCGCAAACCAGGAGAACGGGCAACAGGAAGGCAATATTCCTCCTGTAAACAACACTACCGAACAAACGATGAACGATGGAATGTTTAGGAGCTTTTTGCAGTTCATGCAAAATCAGACAAGGGAGACTCGTGTACAAAATACGGGTGGAAATGATGGCAATGCGCGGTCTGTCACAGCCAAGCAGTTCAAGGAGTTGGGACCACCAGAATTTAAGGGAAAGCCGGATCCGATCATGGCAGAAACGTGGGTCAAGCAAATTACCAAGATATTCGATGTCTTGGGATGCACGGAGGAACAGAAGGTTCCATTTGCCACCTTTATGTTTCGTGGTGAAGCAGATTACTGGTGGGAATCTGTGAAGCGTACCCAGCCAGATGCACTCAACATGTCATGGGAAAGATTTCAGAAACTGTTTAATGACAAGTACTTTCCAGAAAGTATTCGTCATATGAAGGAGGTAGAGTTTATTAGACTCGAACAGAACAACATGACGGTGTCTCAATACGAGGCAAAGTTCGCAGAGTTGTCCAGGTTTGCACCTCATTTGGTGGAGAATGAGGAACGCATGACGCGAATGTTTCTGAGAGGTTTAAAACCCGAGATTCGCCAATACCTTATATCTCATAAATTTTCTTTATATTCAGATGTTGTAAACAGGGCTCAGTTGTTAGAGCGAGATGGTGAGTATACTCAACCGAGGGACCACAACCAGGGTAGTCATCAGAACGATGATAACCAGCGAGGAGGAAAGAATACGGACAAAGGTGGTAACCACTCAGGTGGTAATCGTGGACATGATAATAGGAGAGGTGACTCAAGTGGAAATTTCAGAAAGAGGAGATTCAACAACGACGGGAAGACATCAGCAGCAGCACCAACACCAACAACAAATTTTAGGGGAGGAGAACGACCGCCAGTTAGATGTTACAAATGCGGGAAGGAGGGACATATCAGCCCAAACTGTCCACAACAATCCAAGGTATGTTACAACTGTGGGAAGGAAGGCCACATCGCTCGAGATTGTACTATAGCGAAACCAAGTTCAGCGGGAGTGGTGATTCCAAGGGCTGTCCCGGATAAGTCGAAATCAGCGGTTCCTGGAAGAGCGTTTGTCGTGACTGGCCAAAACGTGAGGAACCCAAACGAAGTGATCACGGGTAAGCTAATCTTGAATTCTTGCGAAGTTTATACCTTACTAGATACCGGTTCTACCCATTCTTTTATCTCTCCTACTTGTGCTCAACGTTTAAACTTGACTCCGGAGAAATTAGATTTTGATTTATCTGTTGAAACTCCGTTGGGTGAAACCTTCGTTACATCTACAGTTTATAAATCTTGCATGATCCAAGTTGGCACTATCACATTACCTGTTGATCTTATCTCTTTAAAGATACTTGCTTTTGATGTGATTTTAGGAATTGATTGGTTAACCACTCATCATGCCAAAATTGATTGTTTTCGTAAGGTTGTTAGTTTTCATATTCCTAACCAACCTGTCATACGAATTCAAACCACTAAACCACTAAAATCAGTCACTGTCATATCAAGCCACAAAGCTATTCGTTTATTGAAAAACGGATGTCAAGCTTTCTTAGCCCATGTTATGGATTTGAATAAAGACAAGTCAGATTTGAATAATATTTCTGTGGTTAGAGAATTCCCTGATGTATTTCCTGAAGAGCTTCCCGGTCTACCCCCAGAACGTGATGTTGAATTCTTTATTGACCTTGAACCGGGTACAAAGCCCATTTCTAAAACCCCATATCGAATGGCTCCTATTGAACTTCAGGAGTTAAAAGTCCAACTACAGGAATTATTAGACATCGGTTTCATTCGTCCTAGTACATCTCCTTGCGGTGCTCCTGTTTTATTCGTAAAGAAGAAAGACGGGAGTATGCGACTTTGTATTGACTACCGAGAATTATACCATGTCACCATCAAGAATAGGTATCCGCTACCTCGCATTGATGACCTGTTCGACCAGTTACAAGGAGCACAATTCTTTTCAAAGATCGATCTTCGTTCTGGATATCATCAGCTGAAGATTAAAACTGAGGATATTCCAAAGACGGCATTCAGGACTCGATACGGGCATTATGAATTCTTAGTCATGTCTTTTGGATTGACTAATGCTCCTGCTGCTTTCATGGATATGATGAACCGTGTATTCAAGGAATATTTGGATCAGTTCGTTGTTGTCTTTATTGATGACATCCTCATCTATTCCAAAAGCCATGAAGATCATGAGCACCATTTGAAGCTGGTACTACAAAGACTTCGTGAACACAAGCTTTATGCCAAGCTGAAGAAATGCGAGTTCTGGCTTGAGGAAGTAGCATTCCTTGGGCACGTGGTGTCAAAACATGGAGTATCTGTTGACCCGGCGAAGATTGAAGCAATACAAAGTTGGGAGCAGCCAAAGTCGGTGACCGAAGTGCGTAGCTTTCTGGGCTTAGCTGGTTATTATCGGAGATTCGTGGAAGGATTTTCTCGAATCGCTACTCCGTTAACTCAGCTGACTCGGAAAGATACAAAATTCATATGGAGCGAGGAATGTGAGAAGAGTTTCCAAGAGCTTAAGAGGAGACTCATTTCGGCACCTGTTCTGACAATACCATCTGGTTCGGATGGATTTGTTATCTACAGCGATGCTTCTGGCAAGGGGTTAGGATGTGTTCTCATGCAACATGGGAAAGTCATAGCCTATGCCTCACGACAACTCAAAGAATATGAGAGGAATTATCCTACTCATGATCTGGAGTTGGCAGCAGTCGTATTTGCGTTGAAGATATGGAGACACTACTTGTATGGAGAGAAAGTGGAGATTTATACGGACCATAAAAGCCTCAAATATTTCTTCACCCAAAAAGAACTCAATATGCGGCAACGACGTTGGCTTGAACTGTTAAAAGATTACGATCACACTATTCAATATCATCCTGGAAAAGCGAACGTAGTAGCTGACGCATTGAGTAGAAGATCATATGCAAATACGAGTGCGATATTGTCAACGCAAAGGCCCATTTTATATGACTTGCAAAGGATGGAGGTAGAATTAAAGACTCCAGGGACCCACGTGATGATGGCGAATATACGAGTAGAACTGACTTTAATCGATAAAGTTAAAGCTGCTCAAGCTACGGACCTGGGGCTGATGCAAATGAAGAAGAAAGTACAAGAAGGTGCTATTCCAGAAGCAAGAATCGATGAAGAAGGAATACTTCGATTCAACTCTCGACTTTGCGTTCCGAACGATTCTGACTTGAAGCATAGAATCATGATGGAGGCACACAATACCCCGTTTGCAATCCATCCTGGGAGTACCAAAATGTATCATGATATTCGACATACATTTTGGTGGAATAATATGAAGAGAGAGATCGTGGAGTTTATCTCGAGGTGTTTAACATGTCAACGCGTAAAGGCGGAGCATCAAGTGCCAAAGGGTCCATTGCAACCACTTGAGATTCCGGAATGGAAGTGGGAACACATTACAATGGATTTCGTTACAGGTCTTCCCAAAGTTTCTCAAGGTATAGATGCGATTTGGGTTATTGTTGATAGATTAACCAAGTCTGCCCATTTCTTGTCGATACGTGAGACTTATTCCCTTGAACGTCTTGCTAGTATGTACGTGAATGAGATTGTGCGGTTGCATGGCATGCCAGTATCCATAGTTTCAGATCGTGACCCAAGATTCACTTCAAGATTTTGGGTTAGCTTGCAGAAAGCTATGGGCACGGATTTACGATTTAGTTCAGCATACCATCCTCAAACGGACGGACAATCAGAGAGGACTATTCAAACCCTTGAAGATCTATTAAGACTCTGTGTCCTAGATTTCAAAGGAAGTTGGGATAAGTACTTGCCACTAGTGGAATTCTCCTACAACAATAGTTATCAAGCAAGTATAGGCATGGCTCCATTTGAGGCGTTGTATGGAAGAAAGTGTCGTTCTCCAGTATGCTGGGACGAGGTGGGAGAAGCAACGTTGTTGGGACCAGATTTAGTACGCATGACTACAGAAAAGATCCAAATGATTCGACAACGTATTAAAACTTCACAAGATCGACAAAAGAGTTATGCTGATCTTCATAGAAAGGACGTGGAATTTAATATTGGAGATCATGTATTGTTACGTGTTGCTCCATGGAAGGGAGTTACAAGATTTGGGAAGAGAGGAAAGCTCAATCCAAGATTTGTTGGTCCATTTGAGATTCTTGACCGAATAGGAAATGTGGCCTATAGACTCGCGTTACGTCCAAGTATGTCTCGTGTTCACAATGTATTTCACATATCTATGCTTCGTAAATATGTGAAAGACCCGAACCATATTATTGAGTTAGAACCAGACGAGATAGCCGAAGATTTAACATACGAGGAGATACCTGTTAAGATCTTGGATAGGAAAGAGC
Source organism: Panax japonicus (assembly GCA_020205505.1). Taxonomy (NCBI): domain Eukaryota; kingdom Viridiplantae; phylum Streptophyta; class Magnoliopsida; order Apiales; family Araliaceae; genus Panax; species Panax japonicus. Next base: position 13,494,204 of record CM035097.1, read on the forward strand.
ATATCCTACGCACCAAGGTTATACCACAAGTAAAAGTTTTGTGGAGAAACCATGCTATTGAAGAAATGACCTGGGAGTTGGAATCGGAAATGAAAGCGAGGTACCCTCATCTGTTCGAAACAACAGGTACGTACGTCAATTTCGAGGACGAAATTTCATAAGGAGGGGAGGTTGTAAGACCCCAACTTATTATTAAATAAAATTAAATTTTCCTTTATTCATTATTCTAAATTAATAAGGGTTAAATTGATATAATGCTTTGGTTATGGGTGAAATATGAAATTTTTACAAAATAAACAAGTGGTTATTAAAATATTCATTTTTGTCGGGGAATATTCGTTTGGTCGTGGAATATTCTTGCTGTCGGGGAATATTCGTACGACGGCGCAGTCATTTGTGGGCCCATAACAGAAAACGGTTGGATGAAAGAAAACGACAAAGATTGAGTTTTATAAATAACGGCGTAAATTGTTACCGTTAACACTGTTGGGTTACCTGGTGGTTAAAATACAGTAATACGCGTTGTTGCACAGTGGCACACGGTATTGCACAGTATTTTGAATTATTGATCCTTACGTAAGAAGGCACTACTCAATAATTGCTACAGGAGTTACTGTTCATTACTTTATTGATTCAATAATTGCTGCGTTGATATTTATATTATTATTGTTTCAATAATTGTCATTGCATAGTATTTTCCATTATCAGATCAATAATCCATATTATTTGAATAATATTATCGGATAACATTATTGGCAATGTCTAGAAAGTTCTGTCTAAGGAGAGGTTTGGTCACCTAATTGCGCGCCAGTAAGGAGAAATCCTTATTGGAAAGCCCCCTCTTTCCTGGGAACGGCCTGGTTGTCATAATTGTGATTCTGTAATATTATTTGTGAATAATTAATTATTGATTTATATGATAATGAAATATTTATTTGATATAAATGATGGATTTATTTATTTTATGTGGAAGGAATTAACGCTGAGCTGTTTTATCAGTATTTTGTCGGATTTCGGTGTTCTTAAAGCTCTTTTGCGAAAATTATAATTTTTAATCCGACCGTTGGATCGTTATGATTTTTGGATATGTTATACATATATAAGTTAGGTATATGTCTACAAATTTGAACCGTTAAAAATGAACAAATGATTTGTTATGAATTTTAAGAGGAGTCTGCTTCAGAAATTAGGGTTATAAATGATTTTGGTGGAAAATTCTAGAATTGAGTGGGCCCACTTGTGGTTGGTGAAAAATGTGCTGAATTTTTATTTCAAATGTGGTAGGTGGTAATAGTAGCAGGTAAAGCCATCAGGTAGCAGGTCAAGTCTGCTTCGGCGGGCTAAAATTTTCCTATAAATAGAGGGCTAAGTTAGAATTGAAAATCACACCAGAAACAAAGTTTTCTCCCTCTCTCTATATTATTGAGTGTATTTTGTGAGTATTTTGATACTTTGAGAGTTGCTGTTCATAGAAGTTTTCATTCAGCATCACTTCCGACCTTTCCTTCCGAAGTACTGTTTCTTTGAGGTAAGGGATGTTATTTTCTTCTAAAATGATATTATTTCTTCAATATCATTATGCTGAAATATTGGTTGGAACTTTTTATCAAATTTAGAACTTTTTCATGTCGGGGTTACTATTCACGAGTTACTATTCACGAGTTACTATTCATGAGTTACTATTCATGAGTTACTATTCACGAGTTACTATTCACGAGTACTATTCACGAAGCGTGAAGATGTTTTTTGTGAAATTTCTATCTTTTGGTGTCGGAGTTACTATTCACGTATACGGCACTATTCACGTATACGGCACTATTCACGTATACGGCACTATTCACCGAAAAATGAAAATTTTCCTTTTTGTCCAAGATGTCTATTTTGGCTACTATCTTTGATTGTATCCATGTTTTGATCGTTATTTTTGAGTTCTGCTTCAAAATCGGTTGTTATGAAGTATTATTGATCTTGGATAAACTGTTATACGAATCCCTAATATTTGTCCTTCTATTTCACTGGATTCATTCTTAAAAATGTTTTTCATCATCCTCAGTCCTAAATGATGATACTTGATGAATATCTTTGGCCTGTAGTGCAAAGATGAATGATTAAACTGATGAATCTCTTTGGCCCGTAGTGCAAAGATGAACAGGTGTTGAGATGAACATGACCAACTGGTGATATAAATGAATATCTTTGGCCTGTAGTGCAAAGATGATTAAAGATGTATATTGATTGTTGTTACAGGGATAAAATATTGATGATGGACTCTTAAATATTAGAAGACAGTAGAATTCATCCTCTACATGACTCTTCTAATGGATTGCTGTTTCCGCTGCATTTATTGATCTAAAATTTGTTGTCTATTGTATTCTATCAGATTTTTCCCTGTTGAAGACTAACGATAATTTATTGTATATTATCTTAGTCATAATATTCTTTACTGGGCTAGTTGAGCTCACCCTTTCCTTTTTGTTCCATTTTTCTTCTCAGGAGGTGAGAACATAGCGGGATCGAGTCGGGGTATGGAGTGATGATTCTAGGATGATGTTGTAGTTGTCCTCACTATTTCTGTAAAATAGTGTTTGAATAATTGTAATGAGGACTTATTTGCATGTGAATATTGTCTAGAAGACAATATTTGTATTTAAACTCACAGTATGTATTGTCGTATTTCATACGACACTTGTATTATTGAAGTTGTAGTTTGCTTTCTATACCATGTATTTTGGCGACTCAGAATGGGTGTTGTATACCTATTTTGGGGGCGTCACATTCTTGTTGTGCCTTCACCATGGAAACCTCATCAAAAATCACATCCCTACTGATCACTACCTTCTTTGAATTTGGATCCCAAAGCTTGTACCCCTTTACGCCTTTCTTGTACCCAAGAAAGAAACACTATTTGGACTTGGCATCAAGCTTTGATCTCTCATCACCCGGAACGTGTACATAGGTTGGACATCCGAAGATCCTCATACCCGAGTAGTCTACCTCCTTACCTGTCCACACCTCTTGTGCCGCTTTATTACCCAGAGCAGTACTCGACTATCTGTTTATAATGTAAACTGCCATACTCATTGCTTCTGCCCAGAAATCCTTCGAAATCCCTGCATTTAGTCTCATACACCGTGCCCGCTCTACAATAGTTCTGTTCATTATCTCTGTCACTCCATTTTGATGTGGAGTTTTCCTGACAGTCCAGTGACGTTGTATCCCATGTTCTTCACAAAACTTCACAAATGGCTCATATTTGTACTATGTCTGTAGTAACCCCGAATCCAGGTCCCAAATCACCTAATGTTCATATTCCTTACACACAACTTTTTAACCCTTAGGGTTTAATACTCCGTATTAGGATTCCCAAATTAGGGTTTAAATTCTCGATACTGAAATTAGGGTTTCTGAACATATCGCTAGAGTTTTCTAACTTAATCACCATATTCATATCATGATTTTAGTGTTTCGGATTCCCGGAACAGAAACTAGGGTTTCCAGAACCGATTTCTAGAGTTTCTTATTAGACGTTAGGGTTTTCAAACTGAACGTTGTCGTTCTTAATATACTTAGGGTTTGACACATATATAATTAATCTGGTCAACCCTTGACCCTTAACCACATCCTGAACACATACACAACCATAAACACAAAACATATTCTCATAAATCCTTAATCCTGAATAATTCACCTATATCCTTCACCGAATTTTGAAATCCGTAAAATTCAATCCCAATAACATCAAACGCATACACTCATTTCTTGTCTAGGTCTATTATTTAACCTTAAATCGATCATTTAAGATTTTCATAAATTGTCTAATTTCTCGAGTTGTCACATTCACCCCTCCTTATATGAATTTCGTCCCCGAAATTCACCTTACACCTTACACCATGCACCTTACACCATTCACACATAATTCACATGCTACCCAATACACCACTCACAAGGGTAAAAATTTTAAAACTGTGCTGAGGAATCGTATAGACTGTTTGCTTTTCATTTTCGCAAAGGTTTTATGGAAATTCATCCGCAAACCGTCATTACTTACGGACACAAAGGGTGATTAGCCCGATATGCCCTGTACTGGCCAAGTACTGATTTTATCTGTTTTGCCCATCACTGCCAAAGGCACAAAATTTTTACCTCAGTCTTATTTGATTCCACAGTAAAACAATTTGGTTTGGGAAATTTCTTTCAATAAACATTTTTGAGAATGACGTCAAGATGCCGCACTGTATTTAACAGTCCGTTGAGTATTTCGTCATTTTGTGACTTTGTTATACTACATCATACTGTAGTGGGCTGACGATCCTTAGATCACATCCAACACCAAGTAATTCTGCATTGATAACTCCATCATTTTTTATCATCTCTGCACCAAGTCACATGGTACATAAGGGATAAATAAAAATAATTTTTTTTAAAAGGCACATAGTGCGTATTTAGCTTGATGTCAAAAATTGAGGTTTAGCAAAGCTAGGGGTTTAGGAGAACCTAAATCTCCACTAATGATCATATTCTTAATAATATATCTGTTCCTATAATCCTTAACACTCCATTCACACACAACTATACCCAGTTCATAAAACCACACTTATGAGTTCATAACCTGGCCACAATTATATGAGTTTACGAACTTACCCTAGTCTGACCTTTGGCGTCCGTTCGCTGAGGGGCTCATAAACATTTCATATAACTATGCGTCAAGAATGTCACATAAGTATGAGTTCTAAGAACTCGTACTTAATCCTATATTCTCTACCTATGACCTATTTATCTGTATATAACAACTAGCGTGACACAACATTTCAATTATTACCAATGCCACCAACTAAGTAGTTTTTACACCAAGTACAATTCCCCGCCCATACATGGAATCATACAACTCAGTTGCTGACACGAGTCCTCATTGAAATCCCCACCTAATCTTAACCCCCTTTTTCAATACGAATTCAATTCGTATTCATAATCCATAACTCTTTCATGAGTTTTCATAGTACAATTTCATAGTACAACTTACACACAGCATCTTGTTGTAAACCTTTCAATCATAAGATTGATTCTTTCTGACTGTCATAACCTTATCAGATCACGGGGTGATCTTATCGTATATATTACGATTTATTTCTATACCTATGATCGTTTTGTTTTACGATCTCCTATTCCTGCACTTTCAGTCTTTTAGACTCGATCTATTCACCATTACTATTCAACTTTATTATCAGAGTTAGGGAACTCTGTGCTTTACACTCGCCGAGATTCATCTTTGAATCTTACCAACCAACTAACTCTATGTGAGTTAGATCTTATCCTAATCACTGCGGTTATTGGTCTCAGGTATTCCTACCTAAGCTTCATAACCAACAGCTCTGATACCAACTGTGATAGCCCCGAATCCAGGTCCCAAATCACCTAATGTTTATATTCCTTACACACAACTTTTTAACCCTTAGGGTTTAATACTTTGTATTAGGATTCCCAAATTAGGGTTTAAATTCTCGATACTGAAATTAGGGTTTCTGAACATATCGCTAGAGTTTTCTAACTTAATCACCATATTCATATCATGATTTTAGTGTTTCGGATTCCCGGAACAGAAACTAGGGTTTCTAGAACCAATTTCTAGAGTTTCTTATTAGACGTTAGGGTTTTCGAACTGAACGTTGTCGTTCTTAATATACTTAGGGTTTGACACATATATAATTAATCTGGTCAACCCTTGACCCTTAACCACATTCTAAACACATACACAACCATAAACACAAAACATATTCTCATAAATCCTTAATCCTGAATAATTCACCTATATCCTTCACCGAATTTTGAAATCCTCAAAATTCAATCCCAATAACATCAAACGCATACACTCATTTCTTGTCTAGGTCTATTATTTAACCTTAAATCGATCATTTAAGATTTTCATAAATTGTCTAATTTCTCGGGTTGTCACAATGTCCCATTATCTGACCTGAGGCACTTAATTCTTTTCCCTGTTTGATTCTCCACTTCAGCTTTCCACACCCTGAACTTATCGAAGACCTCAGACTTGTGTCGCATGAAGAACACCCAAACCTTTCTCGAAAATTCATCGATGAAAGTCAAGAAATACAGTGATCCCGCTCTCGAAGCTACTCTCACTGGTCCCCATACATCAGTATGCACATAGTAAAGTTTTCCATTCGTTTTGTTCACCGCACTCTTAAACTTTACCTCTCACTATTTTCCCAAGACACAAAACTTGCAGAAGTTTAACTTGCACGCTTTTATCCCTTTCAGCAGATTTCTCCTATGTAATTCCAGCATCCCACGTTCTCCCATATGCCCTAATCGCATATGCCATAGTGTAATATCATCAATATCTTCCGTTGTAGTGGCAGCAGCTCCACCTACAACTGTACTCCCTATCATCCGATAGATATTCCCGTTAACCTTAGAACCTTTCATTATTACCAGGGCACCCTTTGTCACTCTCGTGGCTCCACCACCAGTTTTGAACTTACAGCCATTAGAGTCTAGAGTTCCCAATGAAATCAAATTCTTCCTCAAACCTGGAATATGTATAACCTCAGCCAGAGTCCTTACAACACAATCGAACATCCTTATCTTCACTGTGCCTCTCTCAATGACGTTGCACGAAGTATCGTTACCCATTAGAACTGTCCTACAGTTCACCGACTTGTAGGTGTCAAACCACTCCCTGTTAGGTGACATGTGAAACGAACATGCTGAATCCAAAATCCACGAGTCTATCACGTCCGTGTTTGTTGACACTGACAACATATCCCCATCAACCGATGATTCTTCCACGACGTTTGCCGATTTTGCAGATTCAATTTGTTTCCCTGTTCCTTCACCCTTATTCTTATATGGACAATCCCTTTTGAAATGCCCTGTCTCGCGACATCTAAAACACTTACCCTCCTTTGGCTTAGGAGTCTTGCCCCTCGACTTTGATTTCCATTGTGTTCCTGGTTTCCCTCTATCCGTTTTTCTGTCACGTTGCTCTCCACCTTTTACCATCAACCCTTCACCTGAAATACCCTCAGATTGTTGCTTTCGCTGATTAAACATCAGTAGAGCAGAAGTGACTTCTTCCAATTTCAAAGTTTCTTTTCCCCATAGGAGGGTCGTCACAAGATTCTCCACGGATCCCGGTAGAGAACACAGTAACATCAACGCCTGGTCTTCTTCCTCGAATTTCACTTCAATCCTTATCAAGACACTAATTGTTTGATTGAACGTGTGAATGTGTTGAATAAGCTCTGAACCTTCAATCATCTTTAGCCCAAACAGTTTTTGCTTTAAAAATAGTTTATTCGTCAACGACTTTGACATATACCTGGATTCCAATTTACTCCATACACCCGATGACGATTCATCACCGATCACGTGATACATAACCTCGTCTACTAGACACAAACGAATTGTACTTACGGCCTTCTCTTGGAGTTTATCCCAGTCATCAGTCGTCATGGAATCTGGTTTCTTCTTTAACGCCTTTACCAATCCCTATTGCACCAACAGATCCTTTACCTTCTGTTGCCATAGCCCAAAATTCCCTGTAAGAACCCAACTTTTTAATGAATAAAATTAAATTTCCTTTATTTATTATTGTGAATAATAAGGTATTAATTTGATATAATAACTTTGGTTATGGGTGAAATGTGAAAATTTTGCAAAATAAGCAAGTGGTTATAAAATATTCATTTTGTCAGTGGAATATTCTTTCTGTTGGGGAATATTCGTAAGACAGCATAGCCAATTGTGGGCCCCATAACGGATAACGGTCGAAAGAAGAAAATGACAAAATTGAATAACGGCGTAGTTGTTACCGTTAACACTGTTGGAATGCCCGGTGGTTAAAATAAAGTAATACGCGTTGTTGCACAGTAGCATACGGTATTGCACAGTATTATTGAATTATTGATCCTTACGTAAGAAGGCACTACTCAATAATTGTCACATTAGTTACTGTTCAATATTTTATTTTATTGATTCAATAATTGTTGCATTGATATTTTATATTATTGTTGTTTCAATTATCGTCACTGCACAGTATCTCCTTTATCAGATCAGTAATTCAGATTATTTGGAATAATATTATTAGATAACATTATTGGCAATGTCTAGAAAGTTCTGTCAAGGAGAGGTTTGGTCACCTAATTGCGCGCTAGTAAGGAGAAATCCTTATTGGAGAGTCCCCTCTTTCCTGGGAACAGCCTTGTTGTCATAAATGTGATTATGTAATATTATTTGTGAATAATTAATCATTGATTCATATGATAAGGAAATATTTATTTTATGTGGATAAAAATGATGGATTTATTTATGTGGTTATAAATGAAGTAATTAATGTTGAGGTATTTTATTAGTATTTTGTCGGATTGGAGGTATTAAAATTCAAACCAGTATATTTTGAGATATATTGCGGGAGTTATAATTTTTAATCCGACCGTTGGATCGTTGTAATTTTTGGATATGTTATACATATATAAGTTGAGTATATGTCCACAAATTTTGAACCGTTAAAAATCAGCGTATGATTTGTTATGAATTTTAAGAGGTGGCTGATTCGAAAATCAGGTTATAAATCATTTCGGTGGAAAATTATAGAATTGGTGGGCCCCACTCCTGGTTGGTGAAGAAATGTGCTAAGATTTTTATTCAAATGTGGTGGGTGGGAATAGTAGTAGGTAAAGCCATCAGGTTGCAGGTTAAGTTTACTTCGGCGTGCTAACATTTTTCTATAAATAGAGGGCTAAGTTAGAATTGAAAATCACACCAGAAATAAGTTTTCTCTCTTTCTCTCTCTAGATTATTGAGTGTATTTTGGGAGTATTTAGATACTTTGTGAGTTTCTGTTAATCAGTGCAAGTTTCCTTCAGCCTTATACCGATATTCCGATCAGAAGTACTGATATTTTGAGGTAAGGGATATTATCTTCTTCTTAAATGATATTTTCTTCAATATCATTATGCCGAAATATTGGTATGAACGTTATTATCAAATTTTGAACTTTTTGTGTCGGGATTAGTATTCACGTATGTGGCACTATTCACGAATACAACACTATTCACCGAAAAATAAAATTTTCTTCTTTTTGTCTAAGTTGTCTATTATGGTTACTATTTTGATTGTATCCATGTTTTTATCATTATTTTTGAATTCTGCTTCAAAATTGGTTTTTTCGGAATATTATTGAACTTGGATAAACTGTAATACGAATCCTTAATATTTGATCTGTTATCTCACCAGATTCGTTTTCTTTAAAATATTTTTCATCATCCTCAGTCTTAAATGATGATACAAATGAATATCTTTGGCATGTAGTGCAAAGATGAATGATTACCTAATGAATATCTTTGGCCGTAGTGCAAAGATGAATAAGTGTTGAGATGAACATGACCAACTGGTGATACAAATGAATATCTTTGGCCTGTAGTGCAAAGATGAATATTTGATTCAAGATGTATATTGATTGATTTTACAGGGATAAAATATTGATGATGGACTTTTAAATCTTAGAAGATAGTAGAATTCTTTATCTACTTGACTCTTCTAATGGATTGCTGTTTTTCGCTGCAGTTGTTGATCTAAAACTTGTTGTCTATTATATTTTATCAGATTATTCCATGTTGAAGACTAATGATAATTTGTTGTATATTATCTTAGTCATAATATTCTTTACTGGGTTAGTTGAGCTCACCCTTTTATTCTATTTTTCTTCTCAGGAGGTGAAAACATAGCAGGAACTAGTCGGGATACGGAGTGATGGTTCTAGAAAGTTTTTTTTGCAGTCCTCACTATTTTTAAAATAGTGTAACAATAATTGTAATGAGGACTCCTTTTGAGTTTTTATACTCTCTATTTTTATGTAAACTCACAGTTTAATGAAGTTGTATTTGTTTCTGTACCATATATTTGGCGACTCAGAATAGGTGATGTATAACTATTTTGGGGGCGTCACAGTTGGTATCAAAGCTTAGGGATATGATCCCTGGCTGAGATGTGAGACAAGAACTAGGAGGGGAGAGACGGGGAATTCCTTCGCTAGTATAACTTGACTAAGTTTATTTGATATTTATTTGGTCGGTCAGAGTATAGGGATAATATGTTGCATGACTATTAACCCTTATTTAATGGCAGCATTTAAGAATGGCAGCTGAGAACGTTAATAATGGAGTGAATCAGACCGTGGAGACATCTTTGATCACTACCCAGGGGAACATGCAACAGGAAGGCAATAATCCTCCTGTAAACAACGTTACCGAACAAATGATGAATGATGGGATGTTTAGAAGATTTTTGCAGTTCATGCAAAAATAGACGAGGGAGACTCGTGCACAAAATACGGGTAGGAAATGCTAGCAATGCGCGGCTTATCACAGCCAAGCAGTTCAAAGAGTTGGGACCACCCGAATTTAAGGGAAATCTAGATCCGATCATGAAGAAAATGTGGGTCAAACAAATTACCAAGATATTCGATGTCTTGGGATGCACGGAGGAACAGAAGGTTCCATTCGTCACCTTTATGTTCCGCGGTGAGGCAGACTACTAGTGGGAGTCTGTAAAGCGTACCCAGCCAGCCGCACTCAGCATGTCTTGGGAAACGTTTCAAAAACTATTCAATGACAAGTACTTTCCTGAAAGTATACGTCATATGAAGGAGGTGGATTTTATCAGACTAGAACAAAACAACATGACGGTGTCCCAGTACGAGGCGAAGTTTGCAGAGTTTATCCAGGTTTGCACCTCATTTGGTCGAAAATGAGGAACGAATGACGAGGATGTTTCTGAGAGGTCTAAAGCCCGAGATTCGAAAATATCTTATCTCTCATAAATTTTCTTTATATTCAGATGTTGTAAACAAGGCTCAATTATTAGAGCGAGATAATGAGTATGTTCAACCGAGGGAACACAACCAGGGTCATACCGGTGGCAGCGGTCATCGGAGCAATGACAACCAGAGGGAAGGAAAGCATTCGGACAAAAGCGGTAATCATTCTGGTGGTAATCGTGGCCGTGATAATAGAAGGAGCGAGTCAGGAGGAGATTTCAAAAGGAGAAGGTACAACAATGATAGCGTAAAGATGTCAGCACCAACATCAACTATTTCTAAGGGAGGAGAACGACCACCGGTCGTATGTTACAAATGCGGGAAAGAGGGACACATCAGCCCAAACTGCCCACAATAATCCAAGGTGTGTTATAACTGTGGAAAGGAAGGTCATATAGCTAGAGATTGTCTAGTCGTGAAACCAAGTTCAACAGGGATGGTGACTCTAAAGGCTGTCCCGGACAAGTTAAAGTCGGTGGTTCCTGGAAGGGCGTTTGTCATGACTGCCCAAAACGCGAGGAACCCAAACGAGGTGATCACAGGTAAGCTAATCATAAACTCTTGCGAAGTTTATACCTTATTATATACCGGTTCTACCCATTCTTTTATCTCTCCTGCTTGTGCTCAACGTTTAAACTTGACTTCGGAGAAATTAGACTTCGACTTATTTGTTGAGACTCCGTTAGGAGAAACTTTCGTTACATCTACTGTTTTTAAATCTTGCATGATTCAAGTCGGTACCATCACATTACCTGCCGACCTTATTTCGTTGAAAATTCGTGCATTTGATGTGATTTTAGGGATTGATTGGTTAACCACGCATCATGCTAAAATTGATTATTTTTGTAAGGTTGTTAGTTTTCATATTCCTAACCAACCTATTATGCGAATTCAAACAACCAAACCACTAAAATCAATCACTGTCATATCAAGCCATAAAGCTATTCGTTTATTGAAAAACGAATGTCAAACTTTCTTAGCCCATGTCACGGACTTGAACAAAAACACGTCAGATTTGAATACTATTTCTTTGTTAGTGAATTTCCTGATGTATTTCCTGAAGAACTTCCCGGTCTACCCCCAGAACGTGAAGTTGAATTCTTTATTGACCTTGAACCTGATACAAAGCCCATTTCTAAAACCCCATATCGAATGGCTCCTATTGAACTTCAGGAGTTAAAGGTCCAACTAAAGGAGTTTTTGGACATTAGTTTTATTCGTCCTAGTACATCTCCTTGGGGTGCTCCTGTTTTATTCATAAAGAAGAAATATGGGAGTATGCAACTTTGTATTGACTATCGAGAATTAAATCATGTCACCATCAAGAATAAGTATCTGCTACCTCGCATTGATGACCTGTTCGACCAGTTGAAAGGAGCAAAATTCTTTTCAAAGATCGATCTTCGTTCTGGATATCATCAACTGAAGATTAAAACTGAGGATATTCCAAAGACTGCCTTCAGAACTCGGTACAGGCATTATGAGATCTTAGTCATGTCTTTTGGATTGACTAATGCTCCTGCTGCTTTCATGGACATGATAAACCGTGTGTTTAAAGAACACTTGGATCAGTTCGTTGTTGTCTTTATTGATGACAACCTCATCTATTCCAAAATCCATGAAGATCATGAGCAAAGGCTTTGTGATAACAAGTTGTATGCCAAGTTGAAAAAATACGAGTTCTGGCTTGAGGAAGTAGCATTCCTTGGTCACGTGGTGTCAAAACATGGAGTATATGTTGACCCGACGAAAATTGAAGCCATACAAAGTTGGGAGTAACCAAAGTCAGTGACCGAAGTACGTAGCTTTCTGGGCTTAGCTGGTTATTATCGGAGATTCGTGGAAGGATTTTCTCGAATTGCTACTCCGTTAACTCAACTAAATCGTAAAGATATAAAATTCGGTTGGAACGAGGATTACAAGAAGAGTTTTTAAGAATTCAAGAGAAGACTCATTTCGGCACCTGTTCTAACAATACCATTTGGTTCGGATGGATTTGTTATCTACAGCAATGCTTCAGGCAAAGGGTTAGGATGTATTCTCATGCAACATGGGAAAGTCATAGCCTATGCCTCTCGACAAATCAAAGAATATGAGAGAAATTATCCTACTCATGATTTGGAGTTGTCTGCAGTCGTTTTCGCGTTGAAGGTTTGGAGACATTACCTGTATGGGGCGAAAGTAGAGATCTATACAGATCATAAAAGCCTCAAATATTTCTTCACCCAAAAGGAACTCAACATGCGGCAACGATGTTGGCTCGAGCTGTTGAAAGATTACGATCACACCATCCAATATCATCCTGAAAAAGCAAACGTGGTAGCTGACAGCATTAAGTAGAAGATCATATTTGGGTACGAGTGCAATGTTGTTAACACAAAGGTTCATTTTGTATGACTTGAAAAGGATGGAGATAGAGATGAAGGCTCCAAGTACCCACGTGATGATATCAAACATGCGAGTAGAACTGACTTTAATCGATAAAGTTAAAGCTGCTCAAGCTACGGATATGGATCTGATGCGTATGAAGAAGAAAGTGCAAGAAGGTGCTATTCCAGAAGCAAGAATCGATGAAGAATGAATATTTCGAGTTAACTCCAGACTTTGTATTCCTAACGATTCTGACTTGAAGCATAGAATCATGATGGAGGCACACAACACACCATTTGCAATCCATCCTGGGAGTACCAAAATGTATCATGATCTTCGACATACATTTTGGTGGAGCAATATGAAAAGAGAGATCGCAGAGTTTATCTCGAGGTGTTTAACTTATCAACGTTTAAAGGCAGAGCATCAAATGCCAAAGGGTCCATGACAACCACTTGAGATTCTGAAATGGAAGTGGGAACACATTACTATGAATTTCGTTACGGGTCTTCCCAAGGTTTCTCAAGGCATAAATGCGATTTGGGTTATTGTTGATAGATTAATCAAGTCTGCCCATTTCTTGCCCATACGTGAGACTTATTCCCTTGAACGTCTTACTAGTATGTACGTGAACAAGATTGTGAGATTGCACGGCATGCCAGTATCCATAGTTTCGGATCGTGACCTAAGATTCACTTCACGATTTTGGGTTAGCTTACAGAAATCTATGGGCACGGATTTACGATTCAGTTCGGCATACCATCCTCAAACGGACGGACAATCAGAGAGGACTATTCAAACTCTTGAAGATCTATTAAGACTATGTGTCCTAGATCTCAAAGGGAGTTGGGATAAGTGCCTACCATTGGTTCTTCTACAACAACATTTATCAGGCGAGCATAGGTGTGGCTCCATTCGAGGCGTTGTATGGAAGAAAATGTCGTTCTCCAGTATGCTGGGACGAGGTGGGTGAAGCAACATTATTGGGACTAGAGTTGGTACGCATGACTATAGAGAAGATCCAAACGATTCGATAACGTATACAAACGGCACAAGATCGACAAAAGAGTTATGCGGATCTTCATCGGAAAGACGTGGAATTTAATATTGGGGATCATGTATTATTACGTGTTGCACCATGGAAGGGAGTTACAAGATTTGGGAAGAGAGGAAAGCTCAATCCAAGATTTGTTGGTCCATTTGAGATTCTTGACCGAATAGGAAATGTGGCCTATAGACTCGCATTACCTCCAAATATGTCTCGTGTTCATAATGTTTTTCATATATCTATGCTTCGAAAATATGTTAAAGACCCGAACCACATTATTGAGTTAGAACCAGACGAGATAGCTGAAGATTTAACATACGAGAGGTACCTGTTAAGATCTTGGATAGGAAAGAGCATGTCCTACGCACAAAGGTTATACCACAAGTTAAGGTTTTGTGGAGAAATCATGATATTGAAGAGATGACCTGAGAGTTGGAATCAGAAATGAAAGTGAGGTATCCTCACATTTTAGAAACACCAGGTACGTACGTGAATTTGGAGGACGAAATTTCATAAGGAGGGGAGGTTGTAAGACCCCAACTTTTTAATGAATAAAATCAAATTTCCTTTATTTATTATTGTGAATAATAAGGTATTAATTTGATATAATAACTTTGGTTATGGGTGAAATGTGAAAATTTTGCAAAATAAGCAAGTGGTTATAAAATATTCATTTTGTCGGTGAAATATTCTTTCTGTCGGGAAATATTTGTACGACGGCGCAGCCAATTGTTGGCCCCATAATGGATAACGGTCGAATGAACAAAATGACAAAATTGAATAACGACGTAGTTTTTACCGTTAACACTATTGGAAAACTCGATGGTTAAAGTAAAGTAATACGCGTTGTTGCAAAGTAGCATACGGTATTGCACAGTATTGTTGAATTATTGATCCTTACGTAAGAAGGCACTACTCAATAATTGTCACAGTAGTTACTGTTCAATATTTTATTTTATTGATTCAATAATTGTTGCATTGATATTTTATATTATTGTTGTTTCAATTATCATCACTGCATAGTATCTCCTTTATCAGATCAGTAATTTAGATTATTTGGAATAATATTATTAGATAACATTATTGAAAATGTCTAGAAAGTTCTGTCAAGGAGAGGTTTGGTCACCTAATTGCGCGCCAGTAAGGAGAAATTCTTATTGGAAAGCCCCCTCTTTCTTAGGAATAGCCTGGTTGTCATAAATGTGATTCTGTAATATTATTTGTGAATAATTAATCATTGATTCATATGATAAGGAAATATTTATTTTATGTGGATATAAATAATGGATTTATTTATGTGGTTATAAATGAAGGAATTAATTTTGAGGTGTTTTATTAGTATTTTGTCGGATTGGAGGTATTAAAAATCAAACCTGTGTTTTTTTGAGATATATTGCGGGAGTTATAATTTTTAATCCGAGCGTTGGATCGTTGTAATTTTTGGATATGTTACACTACTAGAAAAACAAGAATACGTGACGGAACTTTGTGACAATTTTTAAAAACAATCACAAAAGATAGTAATTTGTGATGGACTTTTTAAGCAATCACAAAATAATAGTATATATGATAGCTCTTAGCGATGACTAATATTGCCATCAATGTATTATAATTGTGATGGTCATGTCAATCACACTAATTTTTTCACACAATAAATTTTATTTTTGTGACTCACTAAGTCATCACTTATAGATATACCCTTTTCGTGATTGCATTTAAGCTATCACAAATATTTTAATGTAAAAAATAATCAAAACAATATTTTATGAGGACCGTGACAATCATTAAAAAGATAAATTTTTGTGACGACTTTTATTTACAATTACAAAAGAATGTATTTTGTGATGGAATTTTCAAGTCATCACAAAACAATAAAATATATGATGGCACTCAGTGATGACTAATTTTACCATCATTATAGAGTATTTGTGACTGCCATTGAAATCACCAAATCTTATGTGGAAGTAGTTTTGTTTAGCAAGTCAACTCACATATGTTTCCTTTTATATTTTGTTTTAAAATTATAATTAATCATGATCTGGGATTTAGTGTAGCGGTAATACTCATTAGTTAGTTTGCAAATGGTGGAGGGTTCGAATCCTACAAGTATCATTTTATACAATTAATATAGATACAATTAATACAGTGAAATAAATTATACGTAAATAAGTATTCCACGTTCTTATATTTGATCACTAATTTTTTTGTGATGACTTTGACAATCACAACAGATTACATGTTAATGTGATTGTATTAATCATCACAAAAGTACTAAGTGTTTGCGTAATTGCCAAAACCATCACGTAAAACCTTTCATGATGGGCCTATACAAGACGGCCATTGTGATGCTTAAAGCCATCACGTAAACCTTTCGTGATGGTTTTTCTATTTTTTATGATGGCTTTTGGCCATCACAAATGACTATTTTTTTAGTAGTGTTATACATATATAAGTTGAGTATATGTCCACAAATTTTGAACCGTTAAAAATCAGCGTATGATTTGTTATAAATTTTAAGAGCTGGCTGATTCGGAAATTAGGTTATAAATTATTTTGGTGGAAAATTCTAGAATTGGTGGGCCCCACTCTTGGTTGGTGAAGAAATATGCTGAGATTTTTATTCTAATGTGGTGGGTGGGAATAGTAGTAGGTAAAGCCATCAGGTTGTATGTTAAGTCTGCTTCGGCGTGCTAACATTTTCCTATAAATAGAGGGCTAAGTTAGAATTAAAAATTACACCAGAAACAAGTTTTCTCTCTCTCTAGATTATTAAGTGTATTTCGAGAGTATTTCGATACTTTGTGAGTTTCTATTAATCAGTGCAAGTTTCCTTCAACCTTATACCGATATTCCGATCAAAAGTACTGATATTTTGAGGTAAGGGATATTATCTTCTTCTTAAATGATATTTTCTTCAATATCATTATGCCGAAATATTGGTATGAACTTTTTATCAAATTTAGAACTTTTTGTGTCGGGGTTACTAGTCACGTATACGGCACTATTCACGTATACGACACTATTCACCGAAAAATAAAATTTTATTTTTTTTGTCCAAATTGTCTATTATGATTACTATCTTTGATTGTATCCATGTTTTGATCATTATTTTTGAATTCTGCTTCAAAATTGGTTATTTCGGAATATTATTGAACATGGATAAACTGTAATACAAATCCTTAATATTTGATCTGTTATCTCACTGGATTCATTTTCTTTAAAATATTTTTCATCATCCTCAATCCTAAATGATGATACAAATGAATATCTTTGGCCTGTAGTGCAAAGATGAATGATTACCTAATGAATATCTTTGGCCCGTAGTTCAAAGATGAACAGGTGTTGAGGTGAACATGACCAACTGGTGTTACAAATGAATATCTTTGGCTTGTAGTGCAAAGATGAATATTTGATTCAAGATGTATATTTATTGATGTTACAGGGATAAAATATTGATGATGGACTTTTAAATCTTAGAAGATAGTAGAATTCTTTCTCTACTTGACTCTTCTAATGGATTGCTGTTTTCCGCTATAGTTGTTGATCTAAAACTTGTTGTCTATTATATTTTATCAGATTATTCCCTGTTGAAGACTAATGATAATTTATTGTATATTATCTTAGTCATAATATTCTTTACTGGACTATTTGAGCTCACCATTTTGTTCCATTTTTCTTCTCAGGAGGTGAAAACATAGCAGGAACTAGTCGGGGTACGGAGTGATGGTTCTAGAAAGATGTTTTAGCAGTCCTCACTATTTTTAAAATAGTGTATCAATAATTATAATGAGGACTCCTTTTGAGTTTTTATACTCTCTATTTGTATTTAAACTCACAGTTTAATGAAGTTGTATTTATTTCTGTACCATGTATTTGGCGACTCAGAATATGTGATGTATACCTATTTTGGGGGTGTCACATTTCCAGTCCCATCAAACTTCATCACATCAAACTTTGTTACCGATGAATTTGATGTCATCGTTACCACGTGTTATACCTAAGCTTTGATACCAATTTGTTAGAATTATAGGATCACACACACGCACACAAACGATAGAGAATTAAGAAGAACACAAGAGATTTACGTGGTTCTCCAATTTGGGTACTCCACAGGCGGCGACTTATTATTTATTGATGATTCCTTGGTTACATAGGGCTTTACAATAGATAGTATTTATAACTACTAATCATATTCCAACCTTACTTTACATTATGTCTCAATTACCCATAGTGTCCCTCATTAATAAACAACCAGTACCGTACCGCCGCCCGCGACCTTCAGGTCAACCATGATGGGCTAGTGCGTCGCTTCGCTCCACTAGGCTCCGCACTAGCCTTTTTCAGTGGCTTTCTATTATGAGTCACAAGTTCCCAACAGAAGTGTTGATAAGTTATTAATACCCGTGATAGTAGCGTTGAGATTTTATTCTCCTTTTATTTCAGGATAATTTTTTTTATTATTGTTGGTGATCGCAAGTTAAATGTCTACTTATCTTGAATAATTTATTTTTTACAATAATTTACATATAATACATTTAGTATTAATTGTTATGTTTATATTTTCTGTATATATTTTTAGAGTATCACTAGTTATGTGCATAAAATTATATAATTAAATGATAATTTAAATATATACACTTTTATCGTCTTTTTTAATATACATAAAAAGTCAACTAAGATTATTATCTTGAAATAAGAAGAGTATAAAGTTAATTTTATGTTGTAATGTTAGACTGCGGTATCATAATCTTATTCCTTAAGTTTTTTAGGTTCTTGTCAAGTGCATATTTACAATCCAGTTCACAATTAAATTCATATCAATTCTTAAGTGATATATGAGCTCAAGACCCAACACACTACAAAGGATAATCGTTCTTATATTATTTTTAGAGAATTGATATTTGAGTTCTTTACATAAGTATACAACAAATAAAAAGTAATTAAAAGAAAAGTGCATCAATCAAATAATTATAAAAAGAGTGTAATTATGACTCATATTACAAAAATTAGTACAATTCATAATAATAAGGAAACCTAAAATCAAGGAGAAATAACTACCATAATTAATAATTCAAATTCAAATATCTTGGATCTAACAACAAATTCAAATTCAAATTCAAAAATAATAATTAAAATTCAAATATTCAAAGTTTGGCAACGTCATCTTCCTCCTCCTCTTCACCGGTCATCTTCCTCCTCCTCTTCGTCGGTCATCTTCCTCCTCCCTTTCGTCACCGGTTCAACACCATGGACGCCGATCTCCTCATTCATTACGGCCACAACTGACATTGTGACGAATGTTGATTTAGTCTAAAAATTAAAAGGAGAAAAAGATAAATTTTAGTGCAGTTGGTATCCAAATATTTATACAAAGGTAACCATTTTAGTTTTTGTGGGTAACCAAGAGAAATTTCAGTGCAGTTGGTAACCAAAACTTTCAAAGGTAACAATTTTAGTTTTTGTTGGTTACATTTGTATTAAGATTTGGCTACCAACTACACTATAAAAAAATCTATAATATATTTTTTATAATTAATTGGTAACCCAATAAAACTGAATTGGTTACCTTTGTATTAAGGTTTGGCTATCATCTGCATTATAAAAAAAATCTATAAATAGATTTTTTTTAATTAATTGGTAACCCAATAAAACTGAATTGGTTACATTTGTATAAAATGTTAGCTACCAACTGCACTATTAAATAAAAAAATCTATAATAGATTTTTTTAAAAATAAATTAGAAACCTAATAACACTGAATTGGTTACCTTGGTATGAATGTTTGACTACCAACTGTACTATAAAAAAATCACAGCAACTGTACTATGAAAAAATCATAGGTGGAGGATGGCGTTAACAAGTTGGGGCTGTCTAGGTTAATGGTGGAGGATGGCGTTAATGGTGGAGGAGGGCGGAGGAGAAGGGCGTTAATGGTGGAGGAGGGAGGAAGATGGCGTTAACCCACAACAATTAGATTATGCCAAATCTATCCGCCATCCCGCTATTGCCTCTAACCACAGCCTTCTTACTCGTCGAAACCATAGTTCTTCATATCCGTAATCTTGTTGTCTCTTTTTCGCTTTAACCTCCATTGCCTTCATATCCGGAAGTAGATGTCATCTCCTTCATGGACTTCTGGTGCTTTAGTTGTTTTCTGGAAGAACTCTTCAGTAAGACAGGGAGTAGTATTGAGGAAGAATCTTGTTGTTGTTGACTTGAATTTGATAGAAAAGACAGCGATTACATGCAGAGAAAAATACCAAGTGGTTGAGAAAACACAAGCCACTTTAGAGGAATACAGACCTTTGTTGCCCATATATATATACATATATATATATATATTACGTTGAATGAAGAAGAAGGGTGATGACTAACCGCAATTATTATAGATGAGGAGAGAGAGAAGAAGTTATGTGTATAACTAATCCCTAAATTAAGAAATTCTAATTGAATACTAATTCTATAAATTAAGGAATCATAATTGCACTAGTATTGTAAATAAATATGGAAGTGTATTAGTTGTGTAAAGATTTTTTGAGTACATTATTGTTGTAATTATTTTCAAAAATGTAATAAAATATGTAATTTACCCTTGATATTTTCACATAAAAATTGATATTTTTATATGATTTCTCTCACATGAATAATGAGTGGGTCTCATCTCCATATGAGCTAGAGACTTATATAAAAATATAATTTTAACACGTAGAAATATCAGTTTCCTAATTTTAAAGACTCGTGGAACCCAAATCGCCTAGCTAGAATAAGGCCCTTTTTTAAGAACATTAATTTGGTCATCTTAGTCTATCACAAGTACATTGAAAAATTATAATAAATTATTGCTCTAATGTTAATAAAGTTGAGATTTTAAAAACAATCTAATTAATTAAAGAAAGGGAGTTGATCGACAATACATTCCATTTTTTATCATTTAAGCTCCAATGTCACGTTAAAATTAAATAAAATTTGTTCAAAATTGAAGCTTAAAAAAATATCATTTATCTCTCGCCCTCATGTAATATATTACTTCTTCCGTACTCAAAACGATAATCAAAATTTAATTTATACATATATTAAAAAAATATATTAAAAATTATAAAAAAAAATTCAAATTTATTTTTAGTAGCACCACAAAATTATATAAAATAATAACTAATTTTTTATCTTAGGGGATAAAATAATTTATACATTTTGACATCATTTTAGGGACGGGGAGAGCATGTGTCAAACTAGGAAGACTACGCGCCAGAGTGAGAGTGAGGCCGAAATTGGCTGTATTATTTTAATTTTATATTTTGGGGAATTAATTAGGTTGTATTATTATGTCCCTCATGGCTGTTGCTTTTAGTTTTAAAAGTTAAAAAACAGAATGGTATAATTGCTAATTACCCATACTGTCTGCGATAATTACGAACTTACCAAGCTTTTCTCACCTCGGATGCACCAAAAGCATAGTGGCAGAAACGGAACGGTATTCATGTTTGGGGAACAGTCAAAGTCAAACCCTCACAACTGCCCACCGTCCTTTTTTATCCACTAATACTAAACCTGATCATGCCAGGTCACTATATCAAAATGCTACAACGAAAATCTCACATACACCAGCTCATGAATAAATTTGAGCTTATTTTTATAATAAATCGTGATCATTTAATTTTATTTAAAAAAATGGAGTTTATAATTTTTAAATTCTAAATTTACACAATTTATAATCGTAGAATTAAGTAATTTTACGATCGTAGAGTAGTCAATGTTCGTAGAGTAATCACTATACTACCGTAAAAATGTAGATTGAACGTTCAGATCGTATGGTGACTATTTTACGATCGTACAATTACTTAACTTTACAATCATAAACAGGGTATATTTAGGAGTCTGTATAGCTGTGCAACTCCATTAACCTCTATTTCAAATCTATTGTTAAAATTAATTTACAGTTCCCATTTTAGTTTGGAGACTCCCGCACAATTAAAACACGGACGCAAAAATATCCAAAATACTCTCAAAAAATCTATTTATATTTTTGTAATATTCTCTAATTGTGCGGACTGTAAATTCACCTTTTAATTTTGTCGATTAGATGAGTAAACTATTAATTCCTGCCTCCTCCATCTGATGAACGATGATACCTGGCTCTGATTTGCAATAATAAATATTACTCCATCGTTTTCTGAATATAAGTCGTTTTAGAGTTGTACACAAATATTAAGAAAATAATTATATAACATTAAATATACTATCAGTTGTCTATATTATCCTTGTATTAGAAAAAGATCGTATTATTTATTAGACAAAAAATAGTAAAAAAACCAAAATTATATTTAATACTTGAGATAATCTTAAAAACTAAGAAATTAATGCTTATTTGAAATTATCAAACGACTTATATTAAAGAACAAAATATTTTTCTTAAACGACTTATATTAAGAAAAAGAGGGAGTAAGAGCAAACTCATATACATAAAACTACATAACTACATAAGAATTACTCCATCCGTCCCAGGATAAAAGTCTTTATTACTATTTTGGGTTGTCCCATGTTAAATGTCTACTTTTTTTTAATAACCAAACTTTTACACATTTTTTCCTATTATGCCCGTAGCATTAAATATCTCATACTTTTCTTATTCTAATTCTCTCTCCATATTTAATGACATTATTATAGACAATTTTGTCATTTTATTCTTTTCTTAATATGCGTAAAAAATCCACCAGAATTTTTATCCTGGGACGGAGGGAGTATAAACTGCGTTTTTGTACTCTCTTTTTTCCTTATTGAATTGTATAAATAAATTCATATACAAAAATTGAATCAGATTTGATTATATAAATTCATAAATATTTGGAAGAAACAAAGCAATTAATCAAGTACAATCATTACTGTCTCTTTGTGCCTCAATTTTTGTATTGGTTTAAAGTAAAGATTCGGTTCACCAATTAATATTGCCGACTGGAGAGAAAATGTTTAAACTCGTTATCGGTATATAGGATTAACTATTCGCATTTTAGTTGTGAGTCTTGTGACGGGTATATATATTACAAAAATGTCATTGCGTTATAAATATTATAATAATATTTATAATATTATTATAATTTATTAAATATTATTAAAATAATTATCCGCACTAGAAATTTTCACATAGATTAAGAATAAATACAATTTTACTATTTTATCCTTAATTAATACTTTGATCTCATTTAATTTTTCATTAACACCAGACTTGATTTCACACTTTCTCTCCTAATTAATTAAGGACGTTTCACATCTTGCCATTAATGGTGGTGGAGAAGGAAGAGTAGAGAAGAAAAACAAATAGGCAAAATATTTTTGGTATTGTAGAACGTCAAATATTTTGGAAAGAAAAAAATGCTTTAAAACGTCAAATATAAAGGGATGGAGGGAGTATTAATTACTCTATCCGTCCCTATTTAAATGTTGTTTTAGAGATGAACACAATAATAAAGATAATGATTGGAAAGTATTAAATATAGTACTCAATTGTCTATAATACCCTTCAATCATTAATTTATCATAACACAAGAGTTTAAAGTACCAAAAAAATAGGTAGAGTAATGAGGGGTAATTTTGGAAAAATTATCATTAATTTTTCTAGATTTGAACAAACGTCAATTAATTAGGGAGAAATAAAAAACTCTAAAACGTCATTTAAATAGGGATGGATGGAGTATTATCTTTTTTATTTTTAAAACTTGAACAAAATTATATCAATTTTAAATTTTAGAATTTTGCGAATTGACTCTAAAAAATCAAATTATATCCGTTGTAAATAGCACTAGTATAAAATACACAATAATTTTTTATTTATTATATTTTATTTATTATCATGCTACTACTAATAAACTAATAATTTGTTTTTTAGGGTAAACTTGCAACAATAATATATCATTCATATTTTTAAATTTGTAAATGAGAATATTCTTTTAATGAAACATAAAAATATGAAAAATTATATTTGTTTATTAATATTAAAAGTTTTATATTGTAAGACCCCGAATTTTTTGAAATAAAAGTATTCAATTTTCTTATAATTATTATCCTATTTAATTAGTAAATGGTTAAAATGATAAAAGGTTAAAGTTAAGGGTGATATGTGAAAATTTTACAAAGTAAGCAAGTTATCATAAAATATTCGTTTGGTCGGGGGATATTCTTTTTGTCGAGAAATATTCGTACGACGGTACAATCATTGGTGGACCCCATAATAGAATAACTGTCAGAGTTAGAAAATGACAGAAATAATTTTTTATAAAAATAACGGCAAAAGTTTTACCGTTAATTGTTAAAATACCCGGTGATAAAAGTATAGTAATACGCATGGTTGCATAGTAGCACACGGTATTGTACAATATCTTTGATTATTGATGCTTACGTGAGAAGTCACTCAGTTTTACTCAATTATTGTAACAGTAGTTGCTGCATAATATCTCACGTTATTGATTTAATTATTGTCACAATATCATCTGCACAATATTTTATATTATTAAATCAATAATTGAGACGACAAAGTTATTCATATTATTATTTGCATTATTGACAATGTCTTGAAAGTTCTGTCGAGGAAATGAGTTTGGTCACCTAATTATGCGCCAATAAGGAGAAGTCCTTATCGGAAAGCCCCATCTTTTTTAGGAATGATCTGGTTATTAATATTGTGAGTTATAATATTAATGATGAATAAATATTATTAAAAATGTGTTTAGTGAAGCCAAGTGAATTGAGATAAATAGAGGATATTTTTATGAAGTATCTATTATAAATTTGACTTATTATATGGACCCCCACTTACTCATTTTTCAAAATCGTAGGTAAAAAGTTATCCCAATTTTTGTTTTATAGTAATAAAACAGAAAACTTTATATATAAAACATAATACTTTTTATTAATATAATATATTTTATTTTATTTTATTTTATTGCATAGTGTTTTTACTATGCAGCATAGTACTGCATAGTATTTGTATAGTATTGCAAAGTACTACATAATGTTTGCAGAGTATTGCATAGTAAAAATCAAAAAAAATTCTCTGCGCCGAATTTGCCCGTGAGAAAGTTACTGTGCGTCCATAATTATTTTCCCTAAAAAGTATTTTGCCATTCTCCTATAAATAGGATGCTCAGTTTAGAAATAAAAATCACACCAGAATCAGAGAATTCTTCTTCTATAATATTAAGCGTATTTTCTTTGAGTTAAGAAAACTTTGAGTGTAGCAAATAGTGCAAGTTTTTCTTTAAGAATATATCCGCTATACCAGTCAGAAGTACTGTTGACTTAGTCATATTCAATCCTTGAGTTTTGATGGTGAAATGTTCATATACTAAATTGTTTTATGATTTTTCAGGTATTTGTTGATAAAAGAACATTGGCGGGATATTCAATTGGAAGAAGAAATTTTTCTTTCTACGAAGATAAATGTAAGGTCAATCGCATAATAATTCATTTTTCATTTAAAGGCTCTAGGACATATTATTTGCATCTTGTTATATGTCTTAAATGAAAAATGATTTAAAAAATCTTATGAATTTTTTTTTCTAAAAATAAAATTATTTGATATATATCACTTGATATATTAGTTTGTATGACTAAAACAAATAGACTGCATTGTGATATGTGGGTGATTAATTGAGAAAAGCTACACGTGGATATCTAGCGGATGTCAGCTATACTTTATGATTTGTTGCATGTGCGGATTTTGAGGAGTAATTATTTCACATGCATAAATTATATTATGAGCATGCTAGCTATACATGTTTGGAAGGTGATATGTGCAACACATGAATATCTATAAAACTAAAAAACCAGCAGCTTTATCTTTTGGTGATTTGATATCCTTCGGTTATCAAGGAGAGGTACTTATGGTTACATTGGAATTTTAAATATCTTAAATCTTGGAAATGATGAATGACTATTACACTCCTATCTATACGCTACTTGTTGTTTGAGAGATAAAATCAAAGAGGTTGTTATGCTGGATAAATATTGACTTTATTTTTGTTGTACTCTTTGATATCTTCTTACTGATTGACTTGAAAAAACAAAGACTTATCTTTAATTAAATGGTAATATTTGGAGGGCTATAAATCAGTATTTTCATGGATGAAAAACAACAACTCACAAATTTATTATTGCACTAATTACTGATATATATCGAGAAACTTTATTCTGTTGGTGCAAACCGTTGAACAACTAAGCAATTTATTTATGATATCTTTGAGCTGATATTTGGTAAGATTTAATTATTTAATCTTTATGTGCTAATTGATCATTGCATATAGTTGAGCCTTTAATTGTTAAATTGATTATTCTTGCATTGATCATAGACATCTATATTTGTATTGAATTTTCTGATTTAGACTAAGTGTAGTCTAAAGGGGTTAATCCTAGCGGATTAGAGAAAAGGTTTACAAACAGGTTCAAGGAAGCAAAGGTGCTTGAAGAGTGCATAGGTGCACAAGGAGCAAGAGTGCTCAAGAGAAATTAATTGTTAATTAATTTTTGTAAGAATCTGTTTTGTAATCGGTGTTTATTTATAAAGATATAAATAAAGTTAGTCTCCAATACTAGTTGGTATTGGACGTGGACTAGGCTATTATTATAGAGGGTAATAGATGAACCACGTAAAAATTCTTGGTGTTAATTTTAATACTTGCTTTACTTTATTTATTCACATAATTTATTTAATTATCTTAATAATTAAAATTTGAATATTTGCATTATATTAAGATAATTCTTTAACACCAAGTATTTTATTTAAATTATAAATTCAGCATGATATTTAGTCATTTCAGTAGACTATATTAATTCAGCAAACTGAATTAATAAATATAGTAGCTTGAATTTAATAGCTTGATCTAAGAATTAAAAATTGGTCATAGATTGCTCCCACACTTATTCAACCCCCTTCTAAGTGTGCCTAGTTAAATTTCATTTGGTATCAAAGCTTGACTCTACTTATCTTGGTCTTAAAGGTGACTTGTAGGGAAAGATTCTGACATGACACAGTTCGGGAACAACAATCAAGAAGTTCAATCAACCAATAGACCTCCTTTGCTGTTTGGAACAGAAAATTACAACTTCTGGAAATTTCGAATGGAGATCTATCTTAAAAGAGATCCTTGGGAATGGTGGGTTATGGAGAACGGACCAGTTGTTCACGAAGAGATGATGGGACACCAAAGATTCTGCTAGAAATGGATTCAACCGAAATCTATATGGTCTCATATGATTCAAAGGCTATGAACACACTTCTCAGCGGCATGGTACAATCTGAGATAGATAAAGTCTCTTCATGTAACACTGCCAAAGAGATGTGGGATACTTTAGTGGTAAGTCGTGAAGGTACTTCAAAAGTACGAGAAGTCAAGCTAAGCATGTTTATGCACGATTATGAAATGTTCAAGCTCGAAAAAGATGAAACCATCAAGCTAGCTCAAGCAAGATTTCTAGTCCTTATAAACTCCTTGAAATTGCTGGACAAGACTATTCCTCAAAGTGAGATCAACCGTAAGTTTCTTCGGGCTATGCCCAAAAGGTTTACTTCTAAAATCACTACTCTTCAAGATTCTGCTACTATTTCTTCCATGGATACTTTAACTTTGTTTGGTGAATTAGAAGAATATGAACATCAGTTAAAGAGATATGATGATGAGGAGGAAACTCCTCGAAGAAAGGTCTTAGCTCTTACTACAGATAATGAGGAGGACTTGATGATAACTCCGATGAAGAAATAGTTATGATGTCAAGGAAACTTAAGGGGTTACTACAAAAGAAAAACAAGAGGAGAAACACATTCCATTCGAATAAAGTCAAAGGAAAGAAAATTGAAGAAACGTGCTTCGAATGTGGACGTCCTGGTCAGTTCAAGAAAGACTATTTTCAACTAAAGAATAAAGGGAAGACAAAATACAAAGACAACAAGAAGAACAAAGCCTTTATTGTGACGCCCCCAAAACAGGTATACATCACCCATCTTGAGTCGCCAGATACAAGGTACTGAATACAAATACAATTTAATTATACAATAGTCGTGTGAAATACGACAAAATATAGGCTGTGAGTTTTAATACAAATATTGTCATCTAGACAATATTCACACTCAATGGAGTCCTCATTACATTTATTATCACACTATTTCACAGAATAGTGAGGACTACTAATGCACCATCTAGGACCATCACTCTGTTCCCCGACTAGTCCCAGCTACGTTCTCATTTCCTGAAAAGAACAGTGAAAGAAAGGGTGAGCTCAACTAGCCCAGTAAGAAATATTATGACTAAGATAATGCAGAATAAATTATCAATAGCCTTCAACAGTATAACAACTGATAGAATATAATAGACAACAAGTTTTAGATCAAAAACTATAGCAGAATAAACAATCCATTAGAAGAGTCAAGTAAAGTATAAAATATACTGTCTTCTATGATTGAAAAAGTTTTTTATCAAATTTATCGCTGAGACTCAGCTTAATAAATAAAATTGAATCATCCCTGCTCCACGGCCAAGGATATTCATATAATCATCAATGGTCATGACTATACCAAATAATCTCTGGTCATAATCATACCAACAACTGTCCACCAATGAACTACATGCCAATGAGGACTTTTACCACATCATTCGTCACATTACGGTCATGATTATACCGAATAATCCCTGGTCATAATCATACCAAGTCCATCTATGCACGTAAGCCAAAGATGACTTTCAACATAATATAAGCATGAGGATGATGACAATTCAATATAACAGGCTCAAGAATAAATTTTAAAGATTTATAAGTTAATTTATCCTGAACTCAATAAAGTCCAAATTGTCAACATGATACTGCTTTGTGCAGTAACATTCAAGAATGCTCAGAAGAATATTTCCATGAAAAGATACTGGATGAAGTGCAAATATCAAGGATATTCCACTAATTTCATGGAGTATAGAAGCCAAAGCTTTAACCAACCGAGTATAATATAATATATGAAACTACAAATGGATTTTCACCCGCCATGAGGTAATCCACGTATACAGATCATTTCCCCAATTTAATAAGGAATGAATACACAGGATCATTCACCATGCATGTGGTAATCCCCATAGAGAGGTTATTCCAACAGAATAATAAATAATGGAATAACAAAAAGATTCAGCATGCGTGCGATAGACTGCACAGACAGGTTATTCCCAATAGAATAATAAATAAATAATGGAAATAAATAATAAATAATAGAACCGTAAACGCACAGATAAGATATTTCGACATAATAATAAATAATGGAACCAGGTCCAGCGTAAATGAACAGACAGGATATTCCGACAGAATAATAGATAATGGAACCAGGTCTGACGTAAACTCACAGACAGGATATTCTGACAGAATAATAGAGAATGGAATATTAGATAAATTTTACCATGTATTTGGTACTTCCCATAAACATGTTATTCCAATAGAATAATAAGAATGAAATAACAGAAGAATTTCACCAAGTATAGGGTATCCCGCGTATACAGGTTAATCCAACAGAATAATAAAGAATGGAATAACAGAAGTTCTCTTCATGAATATAAAAGAAGTAATACCCCTTACGAGTATAACAAATAATATTCCATATCTTAGAAAAACCGAATACTGATGTAATAACCCATATTACATTATTAATAATTAAATATTAATTGATTTTATCTTATACAGTTGTGTTTAAATTAGAAAAGGTAAATGATTTTGTTTCCCTCTTTTCTTCCTTGTTTTGTTTGAAAAAATTAAATTCTTTTAGTAGATAATTAAATAATTGATTAAATTAAAATTGAGAAAGATAATTCCTCTTGTTAAAGTCTTGTGGTAAAATCATTCGGAGCGAGAAGCTACTTAGGAGATAGAGAAGACTATTCGAGTGAAGTATCCACATCTTTTGATAATTAGGTACGTTCATTCTTTTGATTCCGGGGACGGAATCCTTTTTAAGGAGTAGGTGATGTAATACCCGGGAAAAAAAAATATAAAAAAAAAATTATTTTTTTTGTTGAAAATATATTAATTGGGCTTTGTCATTTATTGGGTCAAGCTAGTTATTTAATTTATATGGGCTAATGTGTTAATAAGTGTTGGGTAAATTAACTTCGTAAAGTTGGGCTTAATTTAATTGGACCAAATCTGTGTTTTGTAATATTAAATCCTATTATAATTAAGAAAATTAATAAGATAAATTAATTAATAAATAGAATAGAAAACCTAATTTTACTTGACATTAGTTTGATTTCGTAACTACCTAACCGGAGAGAAAGAAAGGAATTGGCGCAGCCACAGACCGGAAGGAAGAAGAAAGTGATTCGGTTATCAAAGGTGAGAATTAAAAGTAATTGTGAAAGCTTATATGTGTATAAAAAAAATGGATGATGTTCCTTCATTATATCACCTAAAAAAAAGCTATTGCAGTAGTATATTATTATATATATATAGATATATGATCAGAGTATGTATTTATATGGTAGGAAGTGGATGGCATATTATATATATATATATATATAGCAAGATGGTGGAAGGCTGCAACACTGCAGCCGATTATATTTTAGATTTATGTATATTTATATATTATATTTCAATTGGTATTCCCTTTTAATTACTGTTAGTGTATATATATATATATATTTATATATAATGTTTTAATAATTATGAGAAACTTGACTGCTTTTAAAAAAAATTGGTGGGATTGGGTGGTGTCTTAAATTCAATTTAAATGTGTGTATATATATATATGTAATTTTAGAATCCTGACATGGCTTCGTTAACACAAATAAATGTTAATTGTAGTTTATTTTATTAGATCAGACGAAGGAAAATTAAAGAGTTATTTTTGGAATATAAATTTTGGAGTATTAATGATTGATAAAAAGCGATGAGTAAAGACATATTAAATAGATTATGAATTATTTTAGAATTATTAGTTTGAATTATTTTTAATTTAAGGTGAATATGTTTAGGTGATGAATAATGTTTCGTATTTGATATCGTTGGCATTTGAGGATAAAATTTTGTGGAGTGTGCTATAAATGGTTTGGAAGTATCAGGTACGGATTTCGTATTCTTTCAGCGATACTTTGTTAAATTTGATTTATTCGTTTTGTTCCTCGTTTCAAATTTCTGTTATTATTTCACATAATTGTTTCGTGTGAAATTGATATATTTGTTTCATTTTGGAGTTGACACATTGGACTCGTACTTGTACTCTTTGAATCAGATTATCATGTATAGTATTTATTTTGATAATTGTAGAGAGGTACATGTTGCTACCTTCTTTTTGAGACCTTGTGACTATAATTTGATTTGGTTCAGCATGTACATATAGAACCTTTTTGTTGGTATTATGTCGCATGTGTTGTGACATGGTATTTTGTTAGAATATACCGTAGGGTATACCTGAGCTATAACCACCTGTGGGGGTACCACATGCATGTCGTCTTGGCACGAGAGACATGACACTTTCCGTGGCGGTGTGATTAGTCCACGGCGTCTCCATTTTGGGCTTCAGAGTAAATGGGCCATTTGGTGTTTTGTTGTGGGAGGCGTATGGGTTAACCCTAGTTTTCTGTTCTGCGAATTGGTGATGTTGTGCCAAACACACCTATCCGATTTGCATACATTTGGATTCGCGGTCCAATGTGTGATTGCCTGTGTGGCATCATTTGACTTGCCTGTGTGGCATGGTTTTGACTTGCCTGTGTGGCATTATTTTGACTTGCCTGTGTGGCATTGTTTTGACTTGCTTATGTGGCAAGGTATATTTCTGAGCTCATTCGGTATGAAATAACTCCAACCATTTGTTTCAACCTATTATTTTATTTGATCAATTTTGTTTGTTTCTGTTCAGTTCAAGTCATTAAGTTAGTCAATTCAGTTCGTTATTTCTTTATTCTTTTATTTGTTCCGTCGATTACATTGATTCAGATATATTCATTACGTTGATTCATATTTATTCCATTCAGATCTTTGGATATTATACTTTCGTTCGTATTTGCACTTGAGGCTTTGTTCAATATTTTGTCTCAGTTATTTTCGTATATCAGTTGTATATCTTTTGTATATCTGTATCCGTACTGGGCAATTGGCTCATGCTGTGTTTTTCTTCTGGCAGGTTTGCAGGGGTGATTCAGGGCTAGTGTGATGAGAGTTGCCCTTGACCATCTAGGTTGTTTCAAATTTTAAGTTTTGATTATTTTGACTCAGTTTAGAGAATTGTATTTAGTACGCTATTAATGGATCATTACTATCAATGTTTTGAGGTTGTTAGTGCTCTGTTTTCTTATTTTGAGGTTTGTTGTGCTTTGCACGTGACCTCCCTTTCCTTTTCGGGAAGGGGGTGTTACAGATATGGTATCAGAGCTTAGGTTCTTTCTTGTAGAAAACCTATTTAGGTTTGACCTGTGAGTTGTGGGTAAATCACTGGGTAGACATAGGAGTTTGAATTGATTTTGTTCTCTGTTTGGTTGGTCTTATTCTGACCAAGTGTTTTTTTTTTTTAGTTCTTTGAGTTATATTTGATTTGAGAAAGGCGAGATAATTTTTTAAGATTATTATGGTTATGCGTTGGAGCAATAATATTAGTTAAAGATTATGATTGAATCATTAAGGAGAATAAAGTTATACCTTGTACAGTTAATAAATGATCATATATGAGATGCAATTATGATGTGATTATTTTTATCAACGAGAATTTGGTTTTGGAGATTTTTTTTATAGTGCTTTTGGGTAATAATCTATTATGATCTTAGAATTAAGGATTTGATTTGGGTGATGATTTAGTTTTGTTAAGTTGTGGATAATTTAAGGTATGTGTATTGATGAGATAATATGATAAATGATTATACAATTATGATATGAGCATTTGTATCAGTAAGTTTGATATTGGAGAATTATTTGTTAAGAGTTATTACAGGTAATTACAAATTATTATGATTTTGGAATTGAGAATTTTATTTGGGTTAGACTCTAATTTTTGTTAAGTTGTGAATAATTTGAGGTATGTGAATCGGTGGGATAATACGATAAAGTGAAAATTATTAAGTACAAAGGATTTCTTGTAATTTTGAGGAGTTGTAAAGATTCGAGGTAATTAGATTAATTTTTTTTAGTAAATGAATTTTGCGATTATTTTGTAGTAGAATATTGGAGTTATCTTATATGAAATTTTGAGTGATAGTATGACGAGATTTTGAAATTTGTTGGGATAAGGTTTGTACTAAGAGAATGATTGATTTATTAAATGATTAGATATTAAGTGATGAATCTTTAAGAGATTTTGAAAGCTATCGTTTGTTTATTCAGATAGTAGGATATATGATTTAGAGTTTGGTATGGTAATGGAGAGATCTTAGTAGTAGTATATTTTTGGTGTATAATATTTGAGAACTAATTTGATTGGAGGTTATGATATTTTGAAACTCTTAAGGACTTAGGAGAGTTGGTGATAAAGAGATATTAATAGTATATTCTTTGGTGTAATATTATTTGGTGAATAGTTCAAATTAAGGATGAGATATTTTGAAGCTCTTGAGGACTTGGGGAGAGTTGGTAATATAGTTTGCATAGTTATTTTGTTTATCTGATGTCTTTAGAGTTTTGTATGAATTTATGTAAAATTAAATAAAAATAATTTGTTATATCTTTGTCATGTGTGGAATATAAACGTTTTACGAATTAGAGATAATTTTAAATATTTTGGGTATTCAAATCGGTTTTAGATGAAGAATTTTTTTTGTGATTTCGAATTATGTTCCGAAGAGTACATTTACAAGAATTAAACTCAAAGATATTAGCGACGGCCCGCACCAATGGTGGAGCATGTGACCTAATTTGATGCAACACGAAGAACTTTATCAAGGCTTGACACGGTAGCCGACGAATCTTTTACGAGTACATGGATAATTGTGTGGACCCATGGACTTACCAGGCTTGATCGTTACAAATGGCGGTGCTACGTCGTAACTAAATTATTATTTTTTGTAGCTTATTTGAATTTCGAGGACGAAATTATTTTTTTAAGGGGTGAAAAATGTAATAACCCATATTACATTATTAATAATTAAATATTAATTGATTTTATCTTATACAGTTGTGTTTAAATTAGAAAAGGTAAATGATTTTGTTTCCCTCTTTTCTTCCTTGTTTTGTTTGAAAAAATTAAATTCTTTTAGTAGATAATTAAATAATTGATTAAATTAAAATGGCGAAAGATAATTCCTCTTGTTAAAGTCTTGTGGTAAAATCATTCGGAGCGAGAAGCTACTTGGGAGATAGAGAAGACTATTCGAGTGGAGTATCCACATCTTTTGATAATTAGGTACGTTCATTCTTTTGATTCCGGGGACGGAATCCTTTTTAAGGAGTAGGTGATGTAATACCCGGGAAAAAAAAATATTAAAAAAAATTATTTTTTTTTGTTGAAAATATATTAATTGGGCTTTGTCATTTATTGGGTCAAGCTAGTTATTTAATTTATATGGGCTAATGTGTTAATAAGTGTTGGGTAAATTAACTTCGTAAAGTTGGGCTTAATTTAATTGGACCAAATCTGTGTTTTGTAATATTAAATCCTATTATAATTAAGAAAATTAATAAGATAAATTAATTAATAAATAGATTAGAAAACCTAATTTTACTTGACATTAGTTTGATTTCGTAACTACCTAATCGGAGAGAAAGAAAGGAATTGGCGCAGCCACAGACCGGAAGGAAGAAGAAAGTGATTCGGTTATCAAAGGTGAGAATTAAAAGTAATTGTGAAAGCTTATATGTGTATAAAAAAAATGGATGTTGTTCCTTCATTATATCACCTAAAAAAAAAAAAAGCTATTGCAGTAGTATATTATTATATATATATAGATATATGATCAGAGTATGTATTTATATGGTAGGAAGTGGATGGCATATTATATATATATATATATATATATATATATATATATATATATATATATATATATATATATATATATATATAGCAAGATGGTGGAAGGCTGCAACACTGCAGCCGATTATATTTTAGATTTATGTATATTTATATATTATATTTCAATTGGTATTCCCTTTTAATTACTGTTAGTGTATATATATATATATATATATTTATATATAATGTTTTAATAATTATGAGAAACTTGACTGCTTTTAAAAAAAATTGGTGGGATTGGGTGGTGTCTTAAATTCAATTTAAATGTGTGTATATGTATATATATATATATATGTAATTTTAGAATCCTGATATGGCTTCGTTAACACAAATAAATGTTAATTGTAGTTTATTTTATTAGATCAGACCAAGGAAAATTAAAGAGTTATTTTTGGAATATAAATTTTGGAGTATTAATGATTGATAAAAAGCGATGAGTAAAGACATATTAAATAGATTATGAATTATTTTAGAATTATTAGTTTGAATTATTTTTAATTTAAGGTGAATATGTTTAGGTGATGAATAACGTTTCGTATTTGATATCGTTGGCATTTGAGGATAAAATTTTGTGGAGTGTGCTATAAATGGTTTGGAAGTATCAGGTACGGATTTCGTATTCTTTCAGTGATACTTTGTTAAATTTGATTTATTCGTTTTGTTCCTCGTTTCGAATTTCTGTTATTATTTCACATAATTGTTTCGTGTGAAATTGATATATTTGTTTCATTTTGGAGTTGACACATTGGACTCGTACTTGTACTCTTTGAATCAGATTATCATGTATAGTATTTATTTTGATAATTGTAGAGCGGTACATGTTGCTACCTTCTTTTTGAGACCTTGTGACTATAATTTGATTTGGTTCAGCATGTACATATAGAACCTTTTTGTTGGTATTATGTCGCATGTGTTGTGACATGGTATTTTGTTAGAATATACCGTAGGGTATACCTGAGTTATAACCACCTGTGGGGGTACCACAGGCATGTCGTCTTGGCACGAGAGATATGACACTTTCCGTGGCGGTGTGATTAGTCCACGGCGTCTCCATTTTGGGCTTCAGAGTAAATGGGCCATTTGGTGTTTTGTTGTGGGAGGCGTATGGGTTAACCCTAGTTTTCTGTTCTGCGGATTGGTGATGTTGTGCCAAACACACCTATCCGATTTGCATACATTTGGATTCGCGGTCCAATGTGTGATTGCCTGTGTGGCATCATTTGACTTGCCTGTGTGGCATGGTTTTGACTTGCCTGTGTGGCATTATTTTGACTTGCCTGTGTGGCATTGTTTTGACTTGCCTATGTGGCAAGGTATATTTCTGAGCTCATTCGGTATGAAATAACTCCAACCATTTGTTTCAACCTATTATTTTATTTGATCAATTTTGTTTGTTTCTGTTCAGTTCAAGTCATTAAGTTAGTCACTTCAGTTCGTTATTTCTTTATTCTTTTATTTGTTCCGTCGATTACATTGATTCAGATATATTCATTACGTTGATTCAGATTTATTCCATTCAGATCTTTGGATATTATACTTTCGTTCGTATTTGCACTTGAGGCTTTGTTCAATATTTTGTCTCAGTTATTTTCGTATATCAGTTGTATATCTTTTGTATATCTGTATCCGTACTGGGCAATTGGCTCATGCTGTGTTTTTCTTCTGGCAGGTTTGCAGGGGTGATTCAGGGCTAGTGTGATGAGAGTTGCCCTTGACCATCTAGGTTGTTTCAAATTTTAAGTTTTGATTATTTTGACTCAGTTTAGAGAATTGTATTTAGTACGCTATTAATGGATCATTACTATCAATGTTTTGAGGTTGTTAGTGCTCTGTTTTCTTATTTTGAGGTTTGTTGTGCTTTGCACGTGACCTCCCTTTCCTTTTCGGGAAGGGGGTGTTACAACTGAAGTAGTGAAGTAGTAGAATACTTTTCTTCTTTCTCTTTATAGTTTCTCTCTCTAGAGTTTCAGTGAATTCGTAAGAAATAATGAAGAAATGAGGTTCTATTTATAGGAGAATGGACTGAATAGTAACTAATTCATGAACGGTCCAGATTGATTTACTTTTAAACGGATGGTCCATATTAGTTTACTATTAAAACTTAAAGCAACGGTCCATACTGATTTACTATTAAAGCTTTAAACCAACGATCCATATTGATTTACTATTATACTTTCCACCAACGGTCCATATTGATTTACTATTATATCTTCAACCAATGGTCTGAAAAATTAGCACATCTCCTCATGGAAAAATATTGTACCCAAAAATGATTTGGACCTGGACATAAATATATCTTACGGGTGAATAGTTACTCGTGAATAGTAACTCATGAATAATAACTCGTGAATAGTAACTCATGAATAGTAACTCGTGAATAGTAACTCAACGCGAAAAGTGTCCCGGATACCCAATTGAACAATATAACCTCTAGACATTAATTATACTAACACAAATAAATCCAACACAATGGAACTATAAAATTCATCTTTAGTCAACACGAACTTATTCATCATTAATATTATAATTCACAATATTTAACAGCCAGGTCGTTCCCAGAAAATAGGGGGCTTTCCGATAAGGATTTCTCCTTATTGACGTGCAATTAGGTGACCAAACCTCTCCTTGACAGAACTTCTAGACATTGTCAATATTGCAAATAATAATATGAATAACTTTGTCGTCTCAATTATTGATTTAATAATATATCATATTATGTAGATGATACTATAAAAATAATTGAATTAATAATATGAGAGATATGATGCAGCAATTACTGTAGCAATAATCGAGTATAACTGAGTGACTTCTCACGTAAGCATCAATAATCAATACCGTGTGCTACTATGCAACAACGCGTATTACTGTACTTTTACTACCGGGTAGTTCAACAGTTTTAACGGTAACACATCCGTCGTTATTTTTATAGAAAGATATTTTTGTCGTTTTCTAACTACGACAATACTTCCGTTGTGGGGTCCACCAATGATTGTGCCGTTGTACGAATACTCCCTGTTAAAACGAATATTCCCCGACCAATCGAATATTATATAACCACTTGCTTAATTTGTAAAATTTGTAAATATTATCCACAACTATAACATTATATCAAATCCACACCATAATATTCAAAAATATATTTCGAGAAAATTATTCTTTATTCATAAAAGTTGGGGTCTTACATTTATTACTTGAAGTGATGAAGAATTCGAAGTGGAGATCGATGCTAAAGATGAGATAGCACAAGTATGTTTCATGGGAGTTGAAGGTAAATCTAATCAGGTATCTCTTAATGAACTAAATTCTTTAGAACAAGAAAATAAGAAGTTAAGAGAAAAGAATGCATGCTTAAAAGGATTAGTTAGTACATTAATGGATGAAGTAGATTCACTAATAGATGAAAAGAAAGAAATTGAAAAGGAATCTACATGTAAAGAAGAAAAGGTCTTGATTGCAAAGATTGATTATTTAGA
Source organism: Panax japonicus (assembly GCA_020205505.1). NCBI lineage: Eukaryota > Viridiplantae > Streptophyta > Magnoliopsida > Apiales > Araliaceae > Panax > Panax japonicus. Next base: position 13,532,881 of record CM035097.1, read on the forward strand.
CAATTTTAATAAAATATTTTTCAATAAGGTAAAATTCTTAAATAATGAAGTCCAAAAATTGACTAATGAGTTAAAATGAGATATGTGTGTATTGATGCATTTAGTGATAAATATCCTATTAAAACATTTCCTAATAATGAACTTCAAAAAGAAATAGACTCACTAAAATCATCTCTTGCTAAATTTGTTCAAGGTGAAGAAAATCTAAATGTCATATTAGGAAAACAAAGACCTAGTTTTGAAAGACAAGAAATTGATTTTAATTCTATGCATAAAAAGAGAAATATGAAAATGTTAAACTCAAAGTCACGTTTTAGTTTAAATTATTGTTCTCTTTTCACAACTTGCAAACATTGTGGTATTAAAGGTCATTTAGATATAAATTACTTTAAGAAACGAAATAAGTTTAAAAATGTATGGATTAAAAAGAGTGATTTACTTGCTACTAACATAAATGGACCAAAAAAGATATGGGTACCAAAAAGATGAACTATCTTTTCTTGACAGGTATGTTTAAAGGCAAGAGTTCCATCTCAAAAATGGATTCTTGATAGCAGATGTTCTCTTCACATGACAGGTGATAAATCAAAGTTCATGGAACTAGACAGCAAGAAAAAGAATGGAACGGTCACATTTGGAGATAATAGAACCTGCGAAATCATCGGAAAAGGTAAAATTGGAAATAGCAAGGTAAGTATAAATAATGTTCACCTGGTTAACGGTCTTGAATTTAATTTAAGAAGCATAAGTCAATTAATGGATAATAGTCAACTAATGGATAATGGTCATCAAGTTAATTTTGAAAAAGATAAATGCACAATATTTCATGGTACTAACAATACTACTCTAGTTGCACAATGAGAAGGAAATATATATACTATTGATTTTGAGCAACAGGATGAAGAACTATGCCTTACTTCAGTACAAGATGAAGCTTATCTATGGCATAAGAGGATGGGACATGTTCATATGGATCTAATCAAAAAGTTATCTACAAGGAATCTTGTAAAAGGGCTGCCAAAAATAAAGTTTGAAAAGAAAAGAATATTTATTCCTTGTCAACTGGGAAAACAAGTAAGAACCTCTGTCATGACAAAGAATATGGTATCAACCTCAATTCCCTTGTAATTACTTCATCTTGATTTATTTGGACCAGAAAGACATTCTAGTATTAATGGTAAATTTTATGCATTTGTAATAGTTGATGATTTTTCTAGATACACATGGGTATTATTCTTGAGAACCAAGGATGAATCATTTAAAGAGTTTGAAAGATTAATAAGAAAACTTGAAACAAAATATAGTTACAAACTCATTAGAATTAGAAGTGACCATGGCACTGAATTTTAAAAAGATTTTATAACCTTTTGTGATCAAAGAGGTATTAGCCATGAATTCTCAGCACCAAGGACTCCTCAACAAAATGGGGTGGTGGAAAGGAAGAATAGAACTCTACAAGAGACAACTAGAACTCTATTACAAGAAAGTAAGCTTCCAAAGAAATTTTGGGCCGAAGCAGTAAGTACATCTTGTTATGTTTTAAATAGAGTACTCATTTGTCCTATTATTTTGAAAACACCATATGAGCTTTTAAATAATAAAATTCCCAACATAAGTTATTTCAAAATATTTGGTTCTAAATGTTTTATTTTAAATACAAGTGACAATTTGGGAAAATTTGATGCTAAGTCATATGAAGGAATATTTATTGGCAATTCTTAAAATAGTAAGGCATATCGCATTTTCAATATTAGAAAATCATGTGTAGAAGAATATGTTCATATCACTTTCAATGATACTAACAATGATCTTCCAAAAGAAAGTGAAGATGATGCAGGAAATTTGGAGACAATTAGAATTTCAGCAAACCGAAATGAACAAAATAAGAGACCGAATGAACAGATTCAGCAAACTGAAATAGCTGACCAGCATAAACGTGAAACTGAAAATTTGTAGGATGTTGAAGATGAGTCTAATGATCAAGAGGAAGTTATGCATAATATCCAAATGCCAAGAACATCTAGATATATCAAGAATCATCCTCCAGAAAATATCATTGGAGATATCAACAAAGGTATAACCACAGGAAGAGGTTTACAAAATCATTGTGCATTCTCTGTATTTTTATCACAGGTTGAGCCAAAGAATGCAAAGGATGCAGTTCTTGATGAGAACTGGCTATTGGCAATGCAAGAAGAACTTCAACAATTTGAGAGATGCCAAGTGTGAGAACTCATGTCTCCTCCAAAAGATGTTTCCATTATTGGTACTAAATGGGTCTTCAAGAACAAACTTGTTGAGCACGAGACAATCATTCATAAAAAATCAAGGTTGGTAGCTCAAGGATACAACCAACAGGAGGGGATCGACTATGAAAAAACTTATGCACCAGTAGCAAAGGTGGAATCAATCCGAATTTTTCTAGCATTTGAATGCTACAAAAAGTTTAAGCTTCATCAAATGGATGTAAAAAGAGCGTTTTTAATGGATACATCAATGAAGAAGTATATGTCAAACAACCTCCTGGATTCGAGCACGAAAAGTATTCTAATCATGTGTACAAGCTAAAGAAAGCTCTTTATGGCTTGAAACAAGCTCCAAGGGCTTGGTACGAAAGGTTAAGTAAGTATTTCTTATCAAACAAATTTTTAAGAGGTATAATAAATTCTACATTGTTTATTAAACATAAAAATATACATATCATTATTGTTCAAATATATGTAGATGATATAATTTTTGGAGCTACTAATGATTTTCTTTGTGAGTGGTTTTCCAAGTGCATGCATAAAGAATTTGAGATGAGCTTAATGAGAGAGCTTAATTACTTCTTGGGACTACAAATCAAACAAACAAAGGAAGGAATTTATATCCATCAAGCCAAATACACAAAAAAACTACTCAAGAGATTTGGCTTTGAAGGATCTAACTCGAAAGGTACATCCATGATCACATCAATAAAGCTCACCACTGATGAGAAAGGTATTGATGTAGATATAACAAAATATCGAGGTATGATTGGATGCTTACTATATTTAACTGTTTCTAGACCCGATATTATGTATAGCGTTTGTCTTTATGCAAGATTTCAGGCTAAACCCAAAGAATCACACTTAAATGTTGTTAAAAGAAGTTTGAAATATTTAAGTGGTACTATTGATTTAGGGTTATTTTATCCAATTTCCAATCACTTTGAACTAATAGGTTATTCAGATGTTGACTATGTAGGATGTCAAATCGATCGAAAAAGTACGAGTGGTGCTTGTACTTTCTTAGGACAAAGTCTCATGTCATGGCATAGTAAAAAGAAAACCTTAGTGGCTCTTTCAACTACTGAGGGTTAATACCTAGCTGCAGGAAGTTACTATTCTCAGATTTTATGGATGGGACAAACCCTATGTGATTTTGACATATTATATGATTGTGTGCCTATCTATTGTGATAATTCTAGTGCTATAGATATATCTAAAAATCACGTGTTACACTAACGTACAAAACACATTGAAGTGAGACATCATTTTTTACGTGATAATGTGTCAAAAGGTTTTATTAAATTAATTTTTATTCCTACTGAAAATCAAATTGCAGATATTTTTACAAAACCATTAAGTGAAAATAGATTTTGCATGCTGCGAAGAGAACTTGGGATGTGTATCGCTTAAATGTTTTTAAATGTGCATTATCATTATGTTATCCTATCATGCATGCATGCTTATCTTAATAACTGCTAAAAACTTGGATATTCGATATTGTGAGTTTTCGGCTACTCCTTAAATGTCCTTAAATCGTGGACACTGTATTCTAAATATTTGCCATAATGAGTTTTTGAAATTCAAAAAGACAAGTCTGCTTAGTCTCTTGGGAGACGTAGGCGTGTAGGGATGTACTACATACATGCATCTAATTTTTTTTCTCATCTCATTATGAATTTAAATTTTCAGCTTCTTAAATCATGGACGCAAGATTCTAGAGGTCTCTCATAATGGTTTTGAAAAGCGAAAAGACAGGACGAAAAAGGGTATCTTGAGAGACGTAAGAGTATTTGTAGATAACGTACATACATCTGTTCTTTTTATTTATCCTTCACTCTTAATAATTTCATCTGATTTTCTCTCACTTTATTTTCTCATCGTTTTCTTCATCTGCAAACTTCAATCACCATGAGAACTCGAACTCATAAACGATCGTTGATCGATTCTGATGACGATCAAACACCGATTCCTCCCCAATCCACTGTCGGACCTTCACGAAAGCAACACAAACTGAAGAAGGTCGTGTTTGATGAAACAAAGTATTTGGACTCTTCATCTTATGACGAGTCCACTTTCAGTCCCTCCCTGCCAAAATCATCTAGACCCTCTCGGCGACGACCGTCAACCATCCCATCTTGTAAGTCTGAGTTCACACCTCCACCAGTTTCGGTAAACCCTAACCTTTCCTCCGACCTTCCTGAAAACTTCTTTAGAAGTAATGCCTATGAAGTACGATTTAAGACCATTGTGTTTCCTAAACAATTTGTTTATGAAAAGTCTGTCGATCAAATCTGTTATCAACAATCTCCTTTGAGAACATTGTTTGATTCTTGTGGTATTTCTTCTATGCTTTTTCCACCATCAGTTGCGTACCCTAGACTTGTCCAACATTTTTATACAAATCTAGAGTGTCATGGGGATTTTTATACAACTTTTGTCAAAGGAAAATATTTATATTTTACAGTCATAGATTTTGGTAGTATTTTGAATATTCCATCTTTTGGTGTTTGTCCCTTTACTAGAAAAGGAGCTGTTCATTTTCCGTTTACCCTTTTGGAACAATTACAAATTGTTATGAACATTTCTTTGTTAGGTGATGTTTTTACTCCAAAAATAGTGGATGTTTCCCCTATTTCTTGTGTAATTTATCATCTTATTAGATACAATCTGTTGCCTCATTTATGTGGAGGAGCAGATTTTACCTGTCAAGACCTAATAATCGTTGCCATGATTTTAAAAGGAGTCTCTTTTAATTTATCTCAAATGATGCTTCACCAAATGACCACTTGTTTGTGAAAAACCAAAACATATTTGCCTTATAGTGCTACTCTCACTACTATGTTCAATCATTTTAAAATATCTTTTGAAAATGAAGTCTCTGTTTTTGTTACTGATTCCATCAGCGTTGGTTCCTTGAAAATGTCGCGTATTATTTTAATTGATGGTAAGTTTGTTCGAAGCACTTTTGACAATCCTATTCATCCTCCTGTGTCCAATCCATCTTCACCTGTTCTACCTCTAACTCAATCTTCGTCTGAGATTGTTGAAATGTTGAAACTGGTTCTAAGTAATCAAGAAAAAAATGCAACTTTAGATGTCTGGCCTTAACACTCATATGTCTATGTTGGAGAAAGGCAAATTGCCTTTGGGTGCTCCCGAGATTAACACAATGTATCAGAATTTTGAGGATGAGTTTATTGACTTACAAGTAGGATTCGAATTGCAGACCACTGCTTTGGTAGAGGTTATACAACGAAGGCTTAACCGAAATGTCTGTCAATTGAGTCAAGAGATCAAGTTTGTTAGCAATCAGGTTGGAGAATTGGCTGAGTTCATGTCTACACGTTTCAATGATGTAGGATCTAATCTCCATATGCAACGTAAACATTCTACGGTTACAGAATAGGTTCATTGTAACTGGCTTGCTGAGTACATTGGTGAATTCCTTGACGTGCCGTTACCACCAGGAACTTTCATTCCCCATCCTCCTCATTTTGCTACTGATTTTACCCTTGCTGAAAGGATTCATCGTGCAAATCACAGTCCTTACTTCACCAAGAGGGATGAACAGCGTGCAACAGTGGTAGAACTCGATTGATGGATCTTTCCTTTTTGTTTGATGACAAAGGGGGAGAAATTTGGGGTTTATTTTTAGACTGAAAAACTGAAAAGACTTGGATTTGTGATTCATCAGACTTTTGTTTAAAGTTTTAATTGATATGTTAGCAGTTTGATATATTTGATAATATATGTTGAACTAACATGATTACAGGTACATGCCCAAATAATATGGGCATTTAAAATTTCAGTTTACTGAAATCGAATTTGAATTTCAGTTAGTTATTATGAGATTCCTGAAATGGTAGTGATGCATGAATTTAGGGGGAGCTAATTATATTGTATGCATGAGCATAGGGTGAGCTAATGGGAATTAAATTATTTTGGATTGTCATCATCAAAAAGGGGGAGAATGTTAACTTAGTCATATTCCATCCTTGAGTTTGATGATGAAATGTTATATACTAAATTATTTTATGGTTTTTAAGGTATTGTTGATAAAAGAACATTGGCGGGATATTCAATTGGACGAAGAAATTTTTCTTTCTAGGAAGATAAATGTAAGGTCAATCACATAATAATTGATTTTTCATTTAAAGGCTCTAGGACAAATTATTTGCATCTTGTTATATGTCTTAAATGAAAAATGATTTAAAAATTCTTATGAAAAAGTTTTTTTCTGAAAATAAAATTGTTTGATATATATCACTTGATATATTAGTTTGTATGACTAAAATAAATTGACTGCATTGTGATATGTGGGTAAATAATTGAGAAAAGCTACACGTGGATATCTAGAGGATGTCACCTATACTTTATGATTTGTTGCATGTGCGGATTTTGAGGAGTAATTATTTCACAGGCATAAATTATACTATGAGCATGCTAGCTATACATGTTTGGAAGGTGATATGTGCTACACATGAATATCTATAAAACTAAAAAGCTAGCAGCTTTATCTCTTGATGATTTGATATACTTCGGTTTTCAAGGAGAGGTAATTATGGTTACATTGGAATTTTAAATATCTTAAATCTCGGAAATGATGAATGACTGTTACACTCCTATCTATACGCTACTTGTTGTTTGAGAGATAAAATCAAAGAGGTTGTTTTGCTGGATAAATATTGACTTTATTTCTGTTGTACTCATTGATATCTTCTTACCGATTGACTTGAACAAACAAAGACTTCTCTTTAATTAAACGGTAATATTTGGAGGGCTATTAATCAGTATTTTCATGGATGAAAAACAACAACTCACAAATTTATTATTGCACTAATTACTGATATATATCGAGCAACTTTATTCTGTTGGTGCAAACCGTTGAGCAACTAAGCAATTTATTTATGATATCTTTGAGCTGATATTTCGTAAGATTTAATTGTTTAATCTTTATGTGCTATTGACCATTGCATATAGTTGAGCCTTTAATTGTTAAATTGATTATTCTTGCATTGATCATAGACCTCTATATTTGTATTGAATTTTCTGATTTAGACTAACTGTAGTCTAAAGGGGTTAATCCTAGCGGATTAGAGAAAAGGTTTACAAACAGGTTCAAGGAAGCAAAGGTGCTTGAAAAGTGCATATGTGCACAAGGAGCAAGAGTGCTTAAGAGAAATTTGTTAATAAATTTTTGTAAGAATTTGTTTTGTAATCGGTGTTTATTTATAAAGATATAAATAAAGTGAGTCTCCAATACTAGTTGGTATTGGACGTGGACTAGGCTATTATTATAGAGGGTAATAGCTGGACCACGTAAAAAATCCTGGTGTTGATTTTAATACTTGCTTTACTTTATTTATTCACATAAGTTATTTAATTATCTTAATAATTAAAATTTGAATATTTGCATTATATTAAGATAATTCTTTAACACCAAGTATTTTATTTAAATTATAAATTCAGCAGAATATTTTGTCATTTCAATAGACTATATTAATTCAGCAAACTGAATTATTAAATATAGTAGCTTGAATTTAATAGCTTGATCTAAGAATTAAAAATTGGTCATAGATTGCTCCCACACTTATTCAACCCCCCTTCTAAGTGTGCCTAGTTAAATTTTAAGTACTCTCTTTTTGAGGTAAGGGGTACTATTTATTTAATGTTCGCTTACGATATTATTTTTCATATTCGTAAGGAATTTTAGTTTTGTTCAATATTCGTAAGGAATATTGTTTTCGTTCAATATTCGTAAAGAATATTATCTTTGTTCAATATTCGTAAGGAATATTATTTTCATTCAACAGTCGTAAGGTGTGATGCCCCCAAAATAAGTATACATCACCCATTCTGAGTCGTCAAATACATGGTACAAAAACAAATACAACTTCAGTAATATAATTGTCGTGCAGAATACGACAACGCCTATACTGTAAGTTTGAATACAAATATTGTATACTAGAGAGTATACAAACTCAAAAGGAGTCCTCATTACAATTATTCAAATAATATTTTACAGAAATAGTGAGGACTGCTAAAACATCTTTCTAGAACCATCACTCTGTACCCAGACTAGTTCCTGCTATGTTCTCACCTCCTTAGAAAAATGGAACAAAAAAGAAAAGGGTGAGCTCAACTAGCCAGTAAAGAATATTATGACTAAGATAATATACAACAAATTATCGTTAGTCTTCAACAGGGAAAAATCTGATAAAATATAATAGACAACAAGTTTTATATCAACAACTACAGCGGAAACAGCGATCCATTAGAAGAGTCAAGTAGAGAATGAGTTCTACTATCTTCTAAGATTTAAAAGTCCATCATCAATATTTTATCCATGTAAAAACAATCAATATACATCTTTAATCAAATATTCATCTTTGCACAACAGGCCAAAGATATTCATTTGTATCACCAGTTGGTCATGTTCATCTCAATACCTGTTCATCTTTGCACTACGGGCCAAAGATATTCATCAGTTAATGATTTATTTTTGCACTACAGGCCAAAGATATTTAGTAATATCATCATTTAGGACTGAGGATGATGAAAAATATTTTAAAGAAAACGAATCCAGTGAAACAAAATAACAAATATTAGAGATTCGTATTACAGTTTATCCAAAATCAATAATACTCTATAATAACCAATTTGGAAGCAAAATTCAAGAATAAAGATCAAAACATGGATAAAATCAAAGATAGTAACCGTAATAGACATCTTGGATAAAAAGGAGAAAATTTCATTTTTCGGTGAATAATGCCGTATTCGTGAATAGTGCCACATACGTGAATAGTGCCGTATATGTGAATAGTAACCCCGATAAAAAAAGTTCTAAATTTGATAAAAATTTCATACCAACATTTTCGTATAATGATATTGAAGAAAATATCATTTTAAGAAGAATATAACACCCCTTACCTTAAAATATCAGTACTTCTGATCGGAATATCGGTATAAGGCTGAAGGAAACTTGCACTGATGAATAGAAACTCACAAAGTATCTAAATACTCATAAAATACACTCAATAATCTAGAGAGAGAAAGAGAGAAAACTTGTTTCTGGTGTGATTTTCAATTTAACTTAGCCCTCTCTTTATAGGAAAATGTTAGCACGCCGAAGCAGACTTAACCTGCAACCTGATGGCTTTACCTGCTACTATTTCCACCCACCACATTTGAAATAAAATTCAGCACATTTCTTCACTAACCAAAAGTGGGGCCAACCATTTCTAGAATTTTCCACCAAAATGATAAATTCTGAAAATTCAACAATTTCTGAACCAGTCACTTCTTAAAATTCATAACAAATCATACGTTCATTTTTAAAGGTTCAAAATTTGTGGACATATACTCAACTTATATATGTATAACATATCCAAAAATCACAACGATCCAACGGTCGGATTAAAAATTATAACTCACGCAATATATCTCAAAAACAGTGGTTTAATTTTTAATACCTCCATTCCGACAAAAATACTGATAAAAAAACTCAACATTAACTCCTTCATTTTTAACCACAATTAATATATCCAACATTTATATCCACATAAAATAAATATTTCCTTATCATATGAATCAATAATTAATTATTCACAAATAATATTACAGAATCACATTTATGACAACCAGGCCGTTCCCAGGAAAGAGGGGGCTTTCAAATAAGAATTTCTCCTTACTGGCGCGCAATTAGGTGACCAAACCTCTCCTTGACAGAACTTTCTAGACATTGCCAATAATGTTATCTAATAATATTATTCAAATAATATGAATTATTGATCTGATAATGGAAAATACTGTGCAGTGACAATTATTGAAACAACAATAATATAAAATATCAATGCAGCAATTATTGAATCAATAAAATAAAATACTGAACAGTAACTACTGTAACAATTATTGAGTAGTGCCTTCTTACGTAAGGATCAATAATTCATCAATACTGTGCATCCATACGTATTACTATATTTTAACCACCGGGTATTCCAACAGTGTTAACGGTAACAACTACGCCGTTATTTATAAAAACTCAAACTTGTCGTTTTCTTCATCCGACAATTATTCTGTTATGGGGCCCACAAATGATTGTGCCGTCGTACGAATATTCCCCGACAACAAGAATATTCCACGACCAAACGAATATTCCCCGACAACAATGATTATTTTATAACCACTTGCATATTTTGCAAAATTTGCACATTTCACCCATAACCGGAGAATTATATCAAATTAATACCTTATTATTCACAATAATAATTAGAAGAAATTCAATTTTACTTATAATAAGTTGGGGTCTTACAACCTCCCCTAATGAAATTTCATCCTCGAAATTGATATACGTACCTGGTGTTTCGAAAAGGTGAGGATACCTCGCTTTTATTTCTGATTCCAACTCCCAGGTCATTTCTTCAATAGCATGGTTTCTCCACAAAACCTTAACTTGTGGTATAAACTTGGTGCGTAGGACATGCTCTTTCCTATCTAAGATCTTAACAGGTACTTCTTCGTACGTTAAATCTTCGGCTATCTCGTCTGATTCTAACGCAATAATATGGTTCGGGTCTTTCACATATTTACGAAGCATGGATATGTGAAAAATATTATGAACACGAGACATACTTGGAGGTAATGCGAGTCTATATGCCACATTTCCTATTCGGTCAAGAATCTCAAATGGACCAACAAATCGTGGATTGAGCTTTTTTCTCTTTCCAAATCTTGTAACTCCCTTCCATGGAGCAACACGTAACAATACATGATCTCCAATATTAAACTCCACGTCCTTTCTATGAAGATTAGCATAACTCTTTTGTCGATCTTGTGAGGTTTGTATGCATTGTCGAATCATTTGGATCTTTTCTGTAGTCATGCGTACTAATTCTGGTCCCAACAGCGTAGCTTCTCCCACCTCATCCCAACATACTATGTAAGACCCCAAATTTTATGAAATAAAATTATTCAATTTTTTCTTATAATTATTATTCAGTAAATGGTGAATTATGCAAATTTTACAAAATACGCAAGTGGCTATAAAATATTCATTGTTGTCGGAGAATATTCGTTTGGTCGTAGAATATTCTTTTTGTCGGGAATATCCGTACGACGGCGCAGCCTTGTGTGGGCCCCATAACGGAAAGCGATTGGATGAAGAAAACGACAAATATAAGTTATTTAAAAATAACGGCGTAGTTGTTACCGTTAATACTGTTAAAATACTCGGTGGTTAAAACACAGTAGCACACGGTATTGCACCAATTATTGATTCTTACGTAAGAAGGAACTACTCAATAATGATTACAGTAATTACTGTTCAGTATTTTATTGACTCAATAATTGATGCGTTAATATTTTATATTGTTGTTGTTTCAATAATTGTCATTACACAGTATTTTTCATTATCGAAGCAATAATTCATATTATCTGTATAATATTATTAGATAACATTATTGGCAATGTCTAGAAAGTTCTGTCTAAGGAGAGGTTTGGTCACCTAATTGCGCGCCAGTAAGGATAAATTCTTATTGAAAAGCCCCCTCTTTCCTGGGAACGACCTTGTTGCCAGTACTGTAATTCTGTAATATTATTTGTGAATAATTAATTATTGATTTATATGATGAGGAAAATATTGATTTTATATGAATATAGATGGATAAATTTTTAATGTGACAATTGTTGAAAATTAATATTTTATTTTTTTTTGATAAAATAATTCATTTAAATATATTATTTTAATAATATATTAATGGTGATATTTTTATAATGGATATGGGATATATAAGTATATGAGGAGGAAGAGTATTTTTGTGGCATTAAATATTTAACACATATTTTGTGTATTGTTGGACATAATTATTGACCGAAATTTGATTATAGCCTGTAAAATTACCCGTTTGTGGATTTCGGTTAATTTTTGTTTGGAATTTAGAAAAACTTTCTTCTGTAAAGTTGTAGAGAATTGAATTTCCTATAAAAACTCGCGAGATTCGAATTTTTGGATAAAAAGGCTATTTATTATGAATTATTGAAGTTCTGAATCTCCGAAATAATTGATTTTTAGAAGTTTAAAATATTTAAAGTGTGAAAAACGTTTTTTGTTTTGTGGGCAGCCCTAGCATGTGTTTATTAAGCTAAAATCAGATTTCTAGAGGCGTAGGAATCTTGATTTATATATATATATATTATTATTAAATTAAATTTTCTGCTTTGGTGTTCTAAGCATTTTCCTATAAATAGAGTGCTTAGGTTATAATTGAAAATCACAACAGAAACTAAAGTTTTCTCTCTCTATAGTATCGAGCGTATTCTTGTGAGTATTTTGAGTATACTTTGAGTATTGCTATACGGTGCAAGTTCGTTCAGCGTTATTCCAGTCAGAGGTACTGCTCTTTTGAGGTAAAGGATAATAAGAGATTTTAAGGGTTATTATTTCGAAATTCTTCTGAACCTTCAAAAATTTTGAAAAAATTTGAAATGATATTTTGATGAGTTTTGTAGATTGTGTCCAAAAATGGTGATTTTTGGATGTATAGATTAGGAGTTATGGATTTTATGAGAAAAGACTATTTTTAAAAGTAACCGCTTATAACTCCTTGTGGTTAACTCCAAAATTGATGAAATTTTTATAGGGAGTACATCTATATAATATCAATATACCCTGTGAATTTCGGAATTTTGGATAAAAGTACAATTTATGATAAATGTATGAATATTTGGTGGTTTTGGCCATGTGAAAAATAGTAAATGAATTTTAAAAAATTCCGAGAAAAATATATGTTCAATATGGGACTATATTATGCTAAATCCCAGAAAAGAAATATTTTTGGAACTGATTTAGTATTTTTCATGAAAATAGACTAGTTATGAGTAAATGAATTAAATATGTTATGTGAAGTAAAAAAAATTAAAAAATATGATTTTATGGCTTGAGAATTATATATGAGATATATGCAGATTTTTGATGAATGTTTTGGCTATTGATGACGAGATCTTATGAGGTTGGCATTTTAAGATGATTAAATGCATTTATTAGTAAAGTGTAAACAATTAAAATAAATTGTTTATAAGTTTAAGAAAGGATTAAAATATTGTGGTAGTATTAATAATATTAGATTATGAGATTATTAAGTGATTTATAACATTTTGATTAAGGTGTTATGAGATCATTGATTTATGAATCTTACTCTTAAGATTAAATATATATGTTGATTATATTGTTTTTATTATCATATTTAACATTCTTATAACCCTAATGATGATATTTCTCTTTGACTTGAGTGTAAAGATGGATAGATTATTGGTATGATCGTGACTATAGGTTCTCTTTGGCCAGTAGTGCAAAGTTGAATTGTTGACCGGTATGATCATGACAATTGAATTTATAATTGAATATCTTTAGCTTAAGTGCAAAGGTGAATTGATCAACATATATGGTTATAATTATGGTTTATATAAATTCTGAAATGATTATGTATTTCTTTAAGATATGAATATCTTTGGCCTGTAGTGCAAAGATGACTTGTTGATGAATATCTTTGGCCTGTAGTGCAAAGATGACTTATTGATGTATATCTTTGGCCGTAGTGAAAAGATGAATTTATTAATATGATTATGAACATGAACTGTGATTTGGTATAACCATGATCTTTGATGTTTCAGGTGATAAAATTTATCTTTGTCCTGGATGAGAAAAGAAATTTAGAACAACAATTACGATTATGAGTTATACATGTGATTGTGGACAGGAATTGTTGATTGATGTTATAGGGATAAAACATTGTTGGTGGACTTTTAACATGGAGAAGATAATAGACTTTATAGTCTATTTGAATCTTTGACCCGTAGTGCAAAGATGACTTATTGATGTATATCTTTGGCCGTAGTGCAAAGATGAATTTATTAATATGATTATGAACATGAACTGTGATTTGGTATAACCATGATCTTTGATGTTTCAGGTGATAAAATTTATCTTTGTCCTGGATGAGAAAAGGAATTTAGAACAACAATTACGATTATGAGTTATACATGTGATTGTGGACAGGAATTGTTGATTGATGTTATAGGGATAAAACATTATTGGTGGACTTTTAACATGGAGAAGATAATAGACTTTATAGTCTATTTGACTCTTCTAATGGATTGCTCGTTCCGCTGCAACTATGGTTGAAATTTGTTATCATGTACCATATGTTCTAAATCTTTGATTTATTACTGTTGAAGGCTATTGATAATTTATTTATTTTTAGTCATGATATTCTTTACAAAGCTAGTTGTGCTCACCCTTTTGCTTCACAATTCCTTTCAGGTAATAAAAGTGTAGCTGGGTCGAGCGGGGGAATAACAGGGGAATAAAACGGTGGTCATCATTTAGTAGTTATATTTGGCGAATCAACTAGGGTGAAGCGAACCCAACGTTGGAAGGGTGTTTTGCCACTGTCATACAAGATGTCTAATGACATACCACCTCATGTCATCATAAGACATGGATGTGCTCATCCACTTACTGAGTATATCTACCAGCACTATATATATGATCTTGGAGTCTATTTGAAATATAACTCTCAATTAGAGACAGTTGAGATAATGATATGTCAGGAGAAGACTTGCCATTGGGAAGAATATGATAGTAATCTTCTTGTTTTTCTTTGGGGTCTATTGGGTCAACCAAGGATAATTCTGTTGCCATATGATAACTATAATAACCTAGACGCATGGCCTCCCATGTACGAAGGTTTCCTTGAGCACTTCCCAAATATTCTAATTTCTAAAATAGTTTTCGACTATACCTTTATGTAAGGTGTCATTATGAGGTGTTGTCCACGGTTGGGACATGAGTCACAGTTGATATATATTTGAATCCAAACTCACAGTATATGTGTTGTTGTATTTTGCACGACAATTGTTGTAATAAAGTTGTAGTTGTTTTCTGTACCATGTATTTGGCGACTCAAAATGGGTTGGATGGAATGGACCTATTTTTGGGTTGTTACATTTGGTATCAGAGCTTAGGGATATGATCTCTGGCGGAGATCGGGGAATAGAACTAGGAGGGGAGAGATAAGTAAATCCTTCGCTAGTGTGTCCTACCTAAGCTTATTTGTTGGTTAGTCATAATATCGAGATATTATGTGATATGTTAATTTGTTCAATTAACCCTTATTTTGAAGCTGTATTCTAGAATGATATCTGAAATACAGGAGATGATCATTGGAGAAATTATGACGACAGGGAAGATGGAATCTGAAATGAAAGCAATGTATTCTCAACTCTTTGAAATACCAGGTACGTAAATTTCGGGGACGAAATTTCATAAGGAGGGGAGATTGTAAGACCCCGAATTTTATGAAATAAAATTATTCAATTTTTTCTTATAATTATTATTCAGTAAATGGTTAAATTGATAACAATTTAAAATTATGGGTGAATTATGCAAATTTTACAAAATACGCAAGTGGCTATAAAATATTCATTGTTGTCGGAGAATATTCGTTTGGTCGTAGAATATTCTTTTTGTCGGGAATATCCGTACGACGGCGCAGCCTTGTGTGGGCCCCATAACGGAAAGCAATTGAATGAAGAAAATGACAAATATAAGTTGTTTAAAAATAACGGCGTAGTTGTTACCGTTAATACTGTTAAAATACTCGGTGGTTAAAACACAGTAGCACACGGTATTGCACCAATTATTGATTCTTACGTAAGAAGGCACTACTTAATAATGGTTACAGTAATTACTGTTCAGTATTTTATTGACTCAATAATTGTTGCGTTGATATTTTATATTGCTGTTGTTTCAATAATTATCATTACACAGTATTTTTCATTATCGAAGCAATAATTTATATTATCTGTATAATATTATTAGATAACATTATTGCCAATGTCTAGAAAGTTCTGTCTAAGGAGAGGTTTGGTCACCTAATTGCGCGCCAGTAAGGAGAAATTCATATTGGAAAGCCCCTTCTTTCTTGGGAACGGCCTGGTTGCCAGTACTGTGATTCTGTAATATTGTTTATGAATAATTAATTATTGATTTATATGATGAGGAAAATATTGATTTTATATGAATATAGATGGAGAAATTTTTAATGTGACAATTGTTGAAAATTAATATTTTATCTTTTTTCTGATAAAATAATTCATTTAAATATATTATTTTAATAATATATTAATGGTGATATTTTTATAATGAATATGGGATATATGAGTATATGAGGAGGAAGAGTATTTTTGTGGCATTAAATATTTAACACATATTTTGTGTATTGTTGGACATAATTATTGACCGAAATTTGATTATAGCCTGTAAAATTACCCGTTTGTGGATTTCGGTTAATTTCTGTTTAGAATTTGGAAAAACTTTCTTCTGTAAAGTTGTAGAGAATTGAATATCCTATAAAAATTTGCAAGATTCGAATTTTCGGATAAAAGGGCTATTTATTATGAATTATTTAAGTTTTGAAGCTCCGAAATAATTGATTTTTAGAAGTTTAAAATATTTAAAGTGTGAAAAACGTTTTTTGTTTTGTGGGCAGCCCTAGCATGTGTTTATTAAGCTAAAATCAGATTTCTAGAGGTGTAGGAATCTTGATTTATATATATATTATTATTAAATTAAATTTTCTGCTTTGGTGTTCTAAGCATTTTCCTATAAATAGAGTGCTTAGGTTATAATTGAAAATCACACCAGAAACTGAAGTTTTCTCTCTCTATATTATCGAGCGTATTCGTGTGAGTATTTTGAGTATACTTTGAGTATTGCTATACGGTGCAAGTTCGTTCAGCGTTATTCCAGTCAGAGGTACTGCTTTTTTGAGGTAAGGGATAATAATGGATTTTAAGGGTTATTATTTCGAAATTCTTCTGAACCTTCAAAATTTCTGGAAAAATTTGAAATGATATTTTGATGAGTTTTGTAGATTGTGTCCAAAAATGGTGATTTTTGGATGTATAGATTAGGAGTTATGGATTTTATGAGAAAAGACTATTTTTAAAAGTAACCGCTTATAACTCCTTGTGGTTAACTCCAAAATTGATGAAATTTTTGTTGGGAGTACATCTATATAATATCAATATACCCTGTGAATTTCGGAATTTTTGGATAAAATTACAATTTATGATAAATGTATGAATATTTGGTGGTTTTGGCCATGTGAAAAATAGTAAATTAATTTTAAAAAATTTCGAGAAAAATATATGTTCAATATGGGACTATATTATGCTAAATCCCAGAAAAGAAATATTTTTGGAACTGATTTGGTACTTTTCATGAAAATAGACTAGTTATGAGTAAATGAATTAAATATGTTATGTGAAGTATAAAAATTAAAAAAAATATGATTTTATGGCTTGAGAATTATATATGAGATATATGCAGATTTTTGATGAATGTTTTGGCTATTGATGACGAGATCTTATGAGGTTGGCATTTTAAGATGATTAAATGCATTTATTAGTAAAGTGTAAACAATTAAAATAAATTGTTTATAAGTTTAAGAAATGATTAAAATATTGTGGTAGTATTAATAATATTAGATTATGAGATTATTAAGTGATTTATAACATTTTGATTAAGGTGTTATGAGATCATTGATTTATGAATCTTACTCTTAAGATTAAATATATATGTTGATTATATTGTTTTTATTATCATATTTAACATTCTTATAACCCTAATGATGATATTTCTCTTTGACTTGAGTGTAAAGATGGATAGATTATTGGTATGATCGTGACTATAGGTTCTCTTTGGCCAGTAGTGCAAAGTTGAATTGTTGACCGGTATGATCATGACCATTGAATTTATAATTGAATATCTTTAGCTTAAGTGCAAAGGTGAATTGATCAACATATATGGTTATAATTATGGTTTATATAAATTCTGAAATGATTATGTATTTCTTTAAGATATGAATATCTTTGGCCTGTAGTGCAAAGATGACTTGTTGATGAATATCTTTGGCCTGTAGTGCAAAGATGACTTATTGATGTATATCTTTGGCTGTAGTGCAAAGATGAATTTATTAATATGATTATGAACATGAACTGTGATTTGGTATAACCATGATCATTGATGTTTCAGGTGATAAAATTTATCTTTGTCCTGGATTAGAAAAGGAATTTAGAACAACAATTACGATTATGAGTTATACATGTGATTGTGGATATGAATTGTTGATTGATGTTATAGGGATAAAACATTGTTGGTGGACTTTTAACATGGAGAAGATAATAGACTTTATAGTCTATTTGACTCTTCTAATGGATTGCTCGTTCCGCTGCAACTATGGTTGAAATTTGTTATCATCTACCATATGTTCTAAATCTCTGATTTATTACTGTTGAAGGCTATTGATAATTTATTTATCTTTAGTCATGATATTCTTTACTGAGCTAGTTGTGCTCACCCTTTTACTTCACAATTCCTTTCAGGTAATAAAAATGTAGCTGGGTCGAGCGGGGGAATAACAGGGGAATAGAACGGTGGTCATCATTTAGTAGTTATATTTGGCGAATCAACTAGGGTGAAGCAAACCCAACATTGGAAGGGTGTTTTGCCACTGTCATACAAGATGTCTAATGACATACCACCTCATGTCATCATAAGACATGGATGTGCTCATCCACTTGCTGAGTATATCTACCAGAACTATCTATATGATCTTGGAGTCTATTTGAAATATAACTCTCAATTAGAGACAGTTGAGATAATGATATGTCAGGAGAAGACTTGCCATTGGGAAGAATATGATAGTAATCTTCTTGTTTTTCTTTGGGGTCTATTGGGTCAACCAAGGATAATTCTGTGTCCATATGATATCTATAATAACCTAGACGCATGGCCTCCCATGTACAAAGGTTTCCTTGAGCACTTCCCAAAGATTCTAATTTTTAAAACAGTTTTTGACTATACCTTTATGTAAGGTGTCATTATGAGGTGCTGTCCACGGTTGGGACATGAGTCACAGTTGATATATATTTGTATCCAAACTCACAGTATACGTGTTGTTGTATTTTGCACGACAATTGTTGTAATAAAGTTGTAGTTGTTTTCTGTACCATGTATTTGGCGACTCAAAATGGGTTGGATGGAATGGACCTATTTTGGGGTCGTTACATACTAGAGAACGACACTTTTGTCCATACAATGCCTCAAATGGAGCCATGCCTATACTTGTTTGATAACTGTTGTTGTAGGAGAATTCCACCAGTGGCAAGTACTTATATCAAGTTCCTTTAAAATCTAGGACACAAAGTCTTAATAGCTCTTCAAGGGTTTGAATAGTCCTCTCTGATTGTCCGTCCGTTTGAGGATGGTATGCCGAACTAAATCGTAAATCCGTGCACATAGCTTTCTGCAAGCTAACCCAAAATCGTGAAGTGAATCTTGGGTCACGATCCAAAACTATGGATACTGGCATGCCATGCAATCTCATAATCTCAGTCACGTACATGCGAGCAAGACGTTCAAGGGAATAAGTCTCACGTATCGGTAAAAAATGGGTAGACTTGGTTAATCTATCAACAATAACCCAAATCGCATTTATGCCTTGAGAAACTTTGGGAAGACCTGTAACGAAATCCATAGTAATGTGTTCCCACTTCTATTTCAGAATCTCAAGTGGTTGTAATGGACCCTTTGGCACTTGATGCTCCGCCTTTACACGTTGACAAGTTAAACACCTCGAGATAAACTCCGCGATCTCTCTCTTCATATTGTTCCACCAAAATGTATGTCGAATATCATGATACATTTTGGTACTCCCATGATGGATTGCAAATGGGGTGTTGTGTGCCTCCATCATGATTCTATGCTTCAAGTCAGAATCGTTAGGAACACAAAGTCTGAAGTTGAATCTAAGTATTCCTTCTTCATCGATTCTCGCTTCTGGAATAGCTCCTTCTTGCACTTTCTTCTTCATACGTATCAGCTCCAGGTCCGTAGCTTGAGTAACTTTAAATTTATTGATTAAAGTTGGTTCTACTCGTATATTCGCCATCATCATGTGGGTCCCTGTAGTCTTTAATTTTACCTCCATCCTTTGTAAGTCATACAGAATGGGCCTTTACATTGACAATATTGCACTCGTACTCGCATATGATCTTCTACTCAACGCGTCAACTACTACGTTCTCTTTTCCAGGATGATATTGAATAGTGTGATCGTAATCTTTCAATAGTTCAAGCCAGCCAACGTCGTATAAATATTTGAGGGTGAAGAAATATTTGAGGCTTTTATGGTCCGTATAAATCTCCACTTTCTCCCCATACAAGTAGTGTCTCCAAATTTTCAACGTGAATACGACTACTGCCAACTCTAGATCATGAGTAGGATAATTCCTCTCATATTCTTTGAGTTATCATGAGGCATAGGCTATGACTTTTCCATGTTGCATGAGAACGCATCCTAACCCTTTGACTGAAGCATCGCTGTTTTTAACAAATCCATCCGTACCAGATGGTATTGCCAGAACAGGTGCCGAAATGAGTCTCCTTTTGAGCTCTTGGAAACTCTTCTCGCATTCCTCGCTCTATACGAATTTTGTATCTTTCCGAGTCAGCTGAGTTAACGGAGTAGTGATTCGAGAAAATCCTTCCACGAATCTCCGATAATAACCAGCTAAGACCAGAAAGCTACGCACTTCGGTCACCGACTTTGGTTCCTCCCAACTTTGTACTGCTTCAATCTTCGCTGGGTCAACAGATACTCCATGTTTTGACACCACGTGCCCAAGGAATGCTACTTCCTCAAGCCAGAACTCACATTTCTTCAGCTTGGCATAAAGCTTGTTTTCACGAAGCCTTTCAAGTATCAACTTCAAATGGTGCTCATGATCTTCACGGATTTTGGAATAGATGAGGATGTCATCAATAAAGACAACAACAAACTGATCCAAATATTCCTTGAATACATGGTTCATCATATCCATGAAAGCATCAGGAGCATTAGTTAATCCAAAAGACATGACTAAGAATTCAGAATGTCCGTACCGAGTTCTGAAGGCATTCTTTGGAATATCCTCAGTTTTAATCTTCAGTTGATGATATCCAGAATGAAGATCAATCTTTGAAAAGAATTGTGCTCCTTGCAACTGGTCAACTAGGTCATCAATGCGAGGTAGCGGATACCTATTCTTGATGGTGACATGGTTCAATTCTCCGTAGTCAATACAAAGTTGCATACTCCTGTCTTTCTTCTTTACGAATAAAACAGGAGCACCCCAAGTAGATGTACTAGGACGAATGAAACCGATGTCTAATAACTCCTGTAGTTGGACTTTTAACTCCTGAAGTTCAATAGGAGCCATTCGATATGAGGTTTTAGAAATAGGTTTTGTACCCGATTCAAGGTCAATAAAGAATTCATCATCACATTCTGGGGGTAGACCGGGAAGTTCTTCAGGAAATACATCAGGAAATTCTCTAACAACAAAAATATTATTCAAATCTGACTTGTCTTTGTTCAAATCCATAACATGGGCTAAGAAAGCTTGACATCCATTTTTCAATAAACGAATAGCTTTATGGCTTGATATGATAGTGACTGATTTTAGTGGTTTAGTTGTTTGAATTTGTATGATAGGTTGGTTAGGAATATGAAAACTAACAACCTTACGAAAACAATCAGTTATGGCATGATGAGTGGTTAACCAATCAATTACTAAAATCACATCAAAAATAAGTATCTTTTAAGAGATAATATCAACAGGTAATGTGATAGTGCCAACTTGGATTAAGCAAGATTTATAAACAATGGATGTAACGAAAGTTTCACCCAACGGAGTCTCCACTGATAAATCAAAGTTTAATTTCTCCGGAGTGAATTTTAAACGTTGAGCACAAGAAGGAGAGATAAAAGAATGCGTAGAACCGGTATCTAGTAAGGTATAAACTTCGCAAGAGTTCAAGATTAGCTTACCCGTAATCACCTCGTTCGGGTTCCTCGCGTTTTGGCCAGTCACGACAAACGCTCTTCTAGGAACCGCTGATTTTGACTTCTCCGGGACAGCCCTTGGAGTCACCATCCCCATTGATCTTGGTTTTGCTACAGAACAATCCTGAACAATGTGGCCTTCCTTTCCACAGTTGTAACATACCTTGGATTGTTGTGGACAGTTTGGGCTGATATGTCCCTCTTTCCCGCATTTGTAACATCTAACTGGCGGTCGTTCTCCTCCCCTAGAATTTGTTGTTGGTGGTGGCGGTGCTGCTGCTGATGTCTTCCCGTCATTGTTGAATCTCCTCTTTCTGAAATTTCCACTTGACTCACCTCTCCTATTATCATGGTCATGATGACCACCTGAGTGGTTACCGCCTTTGTTCGTATTTTTCCCTCCTCGTTGGTTATCATCGCTCTGATGAATGCTATCATCGGTATGACCCTGGTTGTGATCCCTCGGTTGCACATACTCATTATCTCGCTCTAACAATTGAGCCCTGTTTACAACATCTGAATATAAAGAAAATTTATGAGATATAAGATATTGCCGAATCTCGGGCTTTAGACTTCTCAGAAACATCCTCGTCATTCGTTCCTCATTTTCGACCAAATGAGGTGCAAACCTGGATAACTCTGCAAACTTCACCTCGTATTGAGACACCGTCATGTTATTTTGTTCCAGTCTGATAAAATCTACCTCTTTCATATGACGAATACTTTCAGGAAAGTACTTGTCATTGAATAGTTTTTGAAATATTTCCCAAGACATGTTGAGTGCAGCAGGCTGGGTACGCTTCACAGATTTCCACCAGTAGTCTGCCTCACCGCGAAACATAAAGGTGGCGAATGGAACCTTCTGTTCTTCTGTGCATCCCAAGACATCGAATATCTTGGTAATTTGCTTGACCCACGTTTCGCCTTGATCGGATCCGGCTTTCCAATAAATTCTGGTGGTTCCAACTCCTTGAACTGCTTGGCTGTGACAGACCGCACGTTGGTATCACTTCCACCCGTATTTTGTACACGAGTCTCCCTCGTCTGATTTTGCATGAACTGCAAAAAGCTCCTAAACATTACATCATTCATCGTTTCCTCGGTAGTGTTGTTTACAAGAGGATTATTGCCTTCATGTTGCACGTTCTCCTGGTTTGTAACTAAAGGTTGTTCCACTGTCTCATACACTCCATTGTTAACGTTCTCAGTAACCATTCTTAAATACTGCCATAAAATAAGGGTTAATTAAACAAATTAACATATCACATAATATCCCTATATTATGACTGAACAACAAATAAGCTTAGATAGGACACACTAGCGAAGGATTTACACAACAGTGAAGCCCCCAAAATAGGTATTCATCACCCATTCTGAGTCGCCAAATACATGGTACAAAAACAAATACAACTTCAGTAATATAATTATCGTGCAGAATACGACAACGCCAATACTGTAAGTTTGAATACAAATATTGTATACTAGAGAGTATACAAACTCAAAAGGAGTCTTCATTACAATTATTCAAACACTATTTTATAGAAATAGTGAGGACTGCTAAAACATCTTTCTAGAACCATCACTCCGTACCTCGACTAGTTCCTGTTATGTTCTCACCTCCTGAGAAAAATGGAACAAAAAGGAAAAGAGTGAGCTCAACTAGCCCAGTAAAGAATATTATGACTAAGATAATATACAACAAATTATCGTTAGTCTTCAACAGGGAAAAATCTGATAAAATATAATAGACAACAAGTTTTAGATCAACAACTGCAGCGGAAACAACAATCCATTAGAAGAGTCAAGTAGAGAATGAGTTCTACTATCTTCTAAGATGTAAAAGTCCATCATCAATATTTTATCTCTGTAACAACAATGTGATGACCCCAAAATAGGTCCATTCCATCTAACCTATTCTGAGTCGCCAAATACATGGTACAGAAAATAACTACAACTTTATTACAACAATTGTCGTACAAAATACAACAACATATATGCTGTGAGTTTGGATACAAATATATACCAAATGTGACACATGTCCCAACCGTGGACAGCACCTCACAGTGACACCTTACATAAAGGTATAGTCAAAAATTATTTTAGAAATTAAAATCTTTGGGAAGTGCTCAAGGAAACCTTTGTACATGGGAGGCCATGCGTATAGGTTATGATAGATATCATATGGCCACAGAATTATCCTTGGTTGACCCAATAAACCCCAAAGAAAAACAAGAAGATTACTATCATATTCTTCCCAATGGTAAGTCTTCTCTTGACATATCATTATCTCCACTGTCTCTAATTAAGAATTATACTTCAAACAAACACCAAGATTATATAGGTAGTGCTCGTATATATACTTTGCAAGTGGACGAGCACATCCCTGTCTTATGATGATACGAGATTGTATGTCATTAGACATCTTGTATGATAGTGACAAAACACCCTTTCAACGTTGGGTTCGCCTCACCCTCAACAGCTATAGACCACCGTTCTATTCCCCTGTTACCCCCCACTCGACCCAGCTACACTTTTATTACCTGAAAGGAATTGTGAAGCAAAAGGGTGTGCACAACTAGCTCAGTAAAGAATATCATGACTAAAGATAATTAAATTATCAATAGCCTTCATCAGTAATAAATCAGAGATTTAGAACATATGGTAGATGATAAAAATTTTCAACCATAGTTGTAGCGGAACCAACAATCCATTAGAAGAGTCAAGTAGAACATAATGTCTACTATATTCTCCATATTAAAAGTCCACTAACAATATTTTATCCCTGTAACATCAATCAACAGTTCTGGTTCACAATCATATGAATAACTCATAATCATAATCGTGGTTCAAAATTCTTCTTCTCATCCATAACGAAGATAATTTTCATCACATGTCTTTACCTGAAACATCAAAGATCATGGTTATACCAAATCACAGTTCCTGTTCATAATCATACTAATAAATTCATCTTTGCACTACAGGCCAAAGATATTCGTCAACAGTTCCTCTTTGCACTACTGGCCAAAGATATTCAACAACAGGTCATCTTTCCACTATATACCAAAGATATTCGTCAACGGTTAATCTTTGCACTACATGCCAAATATATTAATATCTCTCAAAGAAATATATAATCATTTCAAAATCTATTAAACCCTAATTATAACCATGTTGATCAATTCACCTTTGCACTTAAGCTAAAAATATTCAATTGTAAATTCAATGGTCATGATCATACTAGTCACAATTCATCTTTGCACTACTGGCCAAAGAGAATCCATAGTCATGATTATACCAATAATCTACCCATCTTTACACTCAAGTCAAAGAGAAATTTCTTCACCAGGATTATAAAAATGTTATATATGATAATAACAACAATATGATCAACAACTGCATTTAATTTCAAGAGTAAGATTCATAAATCAATGATAATTTGGTCAGAAAAAGAAACCAATTTTGTCGTGAATAGTATCCATGAATAGTAACTCGTGAATAGTAACTCATGAATAGTAACTCGTGAATAATAACTCATGAATAGTACTTCGTATTCGTACATAGTACTGTATACGTAAATAATTTCATATACATAAATAGTGCCATATAGATGAATAGTGCTATATACGTGAATAGTGCCGTATACGGGAATAGTAACCCCGACTCAAAAAGTTAGAAATTCCACAATAAGATCCATACCAATATGTCAGTATAATGATATTGAAAGAATAACATCATTATGAAGAATATAACATCCCTTACTATTCCTTACCTCAAAAGAGCAGCACTTCTGACTGGATATCGGATATGACGCTGAAGGAAACTTGCACTGATAAATAGCAACTCACCAAGTATCTAAATACTCACAAAATACGCTCGATAATATAGAGAGAGAAAGAGAGAAAACTTATGAATTCTGGTGTGTTTTTCAATTCTAACTTAGCCCTCTATTTATAGGAAAATGTTAGCACACAGAAGCAGACTTAACCTTAAACCTGATGGCTTTACCTGCTACTATTCCCACCCACCACATTTGAAAATTCAATTGAGCAAATTTCTCACCAACCAAAAGTGGGGCCCACCAATTCTAGAATTTTCCACCAAAATCATTTATAACCTAATTTCCGAATCAGTCACCTCTTAAAATTCATAACAAATTATACGCTTTTTTTTAATGGTTCAAAATTTGTGGACATATACTCAACTTATATATGTATAACATATCCAAAAATTAAAACGATCCAACGGTCGGATTAAATATTATAACTCACACAATAAAACTGTAATAACATCGATTTGATCTTTTAATACCTCTAATCCGACAAAATACTGATAAAACACCTCAACATTAACTTTTTCATTTATAACCATATAAATAAACCTATCATTTATATCCACATCAAATAAATATTTCCTTATCATATAAATCAATAATTAATTATTCACAAATAATATTACAGAATCACAATTATGACAACTAGATCGTTCCCAGGAAAGAGGGGGCTTTCTGATAAAGATTTCTCCTTACTAGCGCGCAATTAGGTGACCAAATTAAACCTCTCCTTTACAGAACTTTCTAGACATTGTCAATAATGCTATCTAATAATTTTATTCCAAATAATATGAATTATTGATCTAATAATGGAAAATACTGTGCAGTGACAATTATTGAAACAATAATAATATAAAATATCAACGAAGCAATTATTGAATCAATAAAATAAAATATTGAATAGTAATTACTATAACAATTATTGAGTAGTGTCTTCTTACGTAAGGATCAATAATTCAACAATACTGTGCAATACCGTGTGCTACTGTGCAACCACGCGTATTACTGTATTTTAACCACCGGGTATTCCAACAGTGTTAACGGTAACAACTACGCCGTTATTCAATTTTGTCATTTTCTTCTTCTGACAGTTATCCGTTATGGGGCCCACAAATAGTTGCGCCGTCGTACGAATATTCCCCGACAGAAAGAATATTCCACGACCAAACGAATATTCCCCGATAATAATGAATACTTTATAACCACTTGCGTATTTTGAAAAAAATTCATATATCACCCTTAACTTTAACTTTTTATCAATTTAACCATTTACTGAATAGTAATTATAAGAAAAACTGAATACTTATATTTCATAAAATTCGGGGTCTTACAAACAATCAATGTACTTCTTTAATCAAATATTCATCTTTGCACTACATGCCAAAGATATTTAGTAATATCATCATTTAGGACTGAGGATGATGAAAAATATTTTAAAGAAAACGAATCTAGTGAAACTAAATAACAAATATTAGAGATTCGTATTACACTTTATCTAAGATCAATAATACTCCATAATAACCAATTTCGAAGCAAAATTCAAGAATAAAGATCAAAACATGGATACAATCAAAGATAGTAACGATAATAGACATCTTGGACAAAAAGGAGAAAAATTCATTTTTCGGTGAATAGTGCCATATTCGTGAATAGTGCCATATACGTGAATAGTAACCCCGACACAAAAAGTTCCAAATTTGGTAAAAAGTTCATACAAACATTTCGGTATAATGATATTGAAGAAAATATCATTTTAAGAAGAATATAACACCCCTTACCTCAAAATATCAGTACTTTTGATCGGAATATCGGTATAAGGCTGAAGGAAACTTGCACCGATGAATAAAAACTCACAAAGTATCTAAATACTCACAAAATACACTCAATAATCTAGAGAGAGAAAGAGAAAAAACTTGTTTCTGGTGTGATTTTCAATTATAACTTAGCTCTCTATTTATAGGAAAATGTTAGCACGCCGAAGCAGACTTAACATGCAACCTGATGGGTTTACCTGCTACTATTCCCACCCATCACATTTGAAATAAAATTCAGCACATTTTTTCACTAACCAAAAGAGGGGCCCACCAATTCTAGAATTTTCCACCAAAATGATAAATTCTGAAAATTCAACAATTTATGAACCAGTCACCTCTTAAAATTCATAACAAATCATACGTTCCTTTTAAACGGTTTAAAATTTGTGAACATATACTTAACTTATATATGTATAACATATCCAAAAATCACAACGATCCAACGGTCGGATTAAAAATTATAACTCACTCAATATATCTCAAAAATATTAGTTTAATTTTTAATATCTCCATTCCGACAAAAATACTGATAAAATACCTCAACATTAACTCCTTCATTTTTAACCACAATAAATATATCCAACATTTATATCCACATAAAATAAATATTTCCTTATCATATGAATCAATAATTAATTATTCACAAATAATATTACAGAATCACATTTATGACAACCAGACCGTTCCTAGGAAAGAGGTGGCTTTCCAATAAGAATTTCTCCTTACTGGCGCGTAATTAGGTGACCAAACCTCTCCTTGACAGAACTTTCTAGACATTGCCAATAATGCTATCTAATAATATTATTCAAATAATATGAATTATTGATCTGATAATGAGAAATACTGTGCAGTGACAATTATTGAAACAACAATAATATAAAATATCAACGCAACAATTATTGAATCAATAAAATAAAATATTGAACAATAACTACTGTAACAATTATTGAGTAGTGCCTTCTTACGTAAGGATCAATAATTCATCAATACTGTGCATCCATGCGTATTACTGTATTTTAACCACCGGGTATTCCAACAGTGTTAACGGTAACAACTACGCTGTTATTTATAAAAACTCAAACTTGTCATTTTCTTCATCCGACAGTTATTCTGTTATGGGGCCCACAAATGACTGCGCCGTCGTACGAATATTCCCCGACAACAAGAATATTTCACGACCAAAGGAATATTCTCCGACCACAATGATTATTTTATAACCACTTGCATATTTTGCAAAATTTACACATTTCATCCATAATCAGAGAATTATATCAAATTAATATCTTATTATTCACAATAATAATTAGAGAAAATTTAATTTTATTTATAATAAGTTGGGGTCTTACATAAAGGATATTATTTATGTTCAATATTCGTAAGAAATAATATTTTCTTCCATACTCTATAGTATGTAAGTAATATTATTTCGTTTCATATTCCTAATTCTACACTCATGTTGATAAGTATTGTTTCTATACTCCTTAAAAATTGTAGAATGTAAGACCTCAAATTATATGAAATGAAAGTATCTAATTTTCTTATAATTATTATTCTATTTAATAAATGGTTAAATTGATAAAAATTTAAAGTTAAGGATGCTATTTGAAAATTTTGCAAAGTAAGCAAGTTGATATAAAATATTCGTTGTGTTAGGGAATATTCGATTGGTCGGGGAATATTCGTTTTAACATGGAATATTCATACGATGGTACAATCATTAGTGGACCCCATAACAGAAGTATTTTCGTAGTTAGAAAACGACAGAAATATCTTTTTATAAAAATAAAGGCGAAAGTTTTACCGTTAACTGTTGAACTACCTGGTGATAAAAGTACAGTAATACGCGTGGTTGCATAGTAGCACACGATATTGATTATTGATGCTTACGTAAGATGCCACTCAGTTTACTCAATTATTGCTACAGTAATTGTTGCATAGTATCTCACGTTATTTGATTCAATTATTGTCACAGTATCATCTGTATAATATTTTATATTATTAAATCAATAATTGAGACAACAAAGTTATTCATATTATTATTTACAATATTGACAATGTCTAGAAAGTTCCGTCGAGGAGAGGTTTGGTCACCTAATTGTGTGCCAATAGGGAGAAATCCTTATTAGAAAGCCCCTTCTTTCCTGGGAATGATCTAGTTGTTAAATATTGTGAGTTATAATATTAGTGATGAATAATTATTGAAGTATTAAGAATGTGTTTATTGAAGATAAGTGAATTACAAAGGTTAGAGGGGAATAATGCAAACTTGGAAAACTTTAGAGGTACCAAAGTGTAATAAGTTAAA
This sequence comes from Panax japonicus, assembly GCA_020205505.1. Classification (NCBI taxonomy): domain Eukaryota; kingdom Viridiplantae; phylum Streptophyta; class Magnoliopsida; order Apiales; family Araliaceae; genus Panax; species Panax japonicus. Next base: position 13,563,023 of record CM035097.1, read on the forward strand.
TCAATCTGGACCATTGATGGTGGTTTTAATAGTAAGTCAATCTGGACCATTGATGGTGGTTTTAATAGTAAATCAATCTGGACCATCGGTGCTGGTTTTAATAGTAAATCAATCTGGACCGTTGATGGTGGTTTTAAAAGTAAATCAATCTGGACTGTCGTTTGTGGTTCTAATAGTAATCAATATGGAACGTTCGTTCTAATAGTAAATCAATCTGTACCGTTCGTGAATAAGTTACTATTGAGTCCATTCTCTTATAAATAGAAGCTTAATTCTTCTTTCATTCTCACCAATTCACTGAGATTCACAATAGACACTGTGACGCCCCCAAAATAGGTATACAACACCCATTCTGAGTCGCCAAATACATGGTACAGAAAGAAAACTACAAATTCAATATTACAATTGTCGTGCAAAATACGACAACACATACTGTGAGTTTAACTACAAATATTGTCTTCTAGACAATATCCACACTCAAATAATTCCTCATTACAGTTATTCAAACACTATTTTACAGAAATAGTGAGGACTACTAAAACATCTTTCTAGAACCATCACTCCATACCCCGACTAGATCCTGCTATGTTCTCACCTCCTGAGAAGAAAAATGGAACAAAAAGGAAAAGGGTGAGCTCAACTAGCCCAGTAAAGAATAGTATGACTAAGATAATATACAACAAATTATCATTAGTTTTTAACAGGGAAAAATTTGATAAAATATAATAGATAACAAGTTTTAGATCAACAACTGCAGCGGAAACAACAATCCATTAGAAGAGTCAAGTAGAGAATGAGTTCTACTATCTTCTAGGATTTAAAAGTCCATCATCAATATTTTATCCCTATAACAACAATCAATATATATCTTTAATCAAATATTCATCTTTGCACTATATGCCAAAGATATTCATTTTTATCACCAGTCGGTCATGTTCATCTCAACACCTGTTCATCTTTGCACTACGGGCCAAAGATATTCATCAGTTAATCATTTATCTTTGCACTAAAGGCTAAAGATATTCAGTAATATCATCATTTAGGACTGAGGATGATGAAAAATATTTTAAAGAAAACGAATCCAGTGAGACGGAAGGACAAATAGTAGGGATTCGTATAACAGTTTATCCAAGATCAATAATACTTCATAAATACCAATTTTGAAGAAGAATTTAAAAATAAAGATCAAAACATGGATACAATCAAATATAGTAACCATAATAGACATCTTGGACAAAAAAGAAGAAAATTTCATTTTTCGGTGAATAGTGTCGTATTCGTGAATAGTGCCGTATACGTGAATAGTAATCCTGACACAAAAAGTTCCAAATTTGATAAAAACATTCACCAATATTTTGGCATAATGATATTAAAGAAAATAATATCATTTAAGAAGAAATAACATCCCTTATCTCAAAATAACGGTACTTTTGATCGAAATATTGGATAGAAAGCCGAAGGAAACTTGTACCGAACAACAACTCTAAAAGTATATAAATACTCACTAAAATACGCTCGACAGTATAGAGAGAAAGAAAACTTATTTCTGGTGTGATTTTCAATTCTAACCTAAGCTTCTATTTATAGAAAAATTCTAGAACGCCATAGGAGACTAAAATAATAAAATATATTATTTATTTTCTTTCTTTACGTCTGCAGCCATCCTAGACTAACCTCCACAATTGAAAAATCAATTCAGCACATGTATTCAACAAAAGGACACTTGTAGGACCCACCTATTTTAATAAAAATCATTTTATTTTCTGAAACTTCAGTAATTCATAGAAAATAGCTCATTTATCAGAAAATATGAATTTTATGTCCATTCTGCCTGAAATCGAATTCTCTACAACTTTGTAGCTTTGAGTATTTTCAAATTCCAAACATAAAATATCTGAAATCCACAAACGGATGATATTTAATACCTCTACACCGACAAAATACTGATAAAACATCTCAGCATTAATTCCTTCATTTTTATCCACATAAAAATAAATATATCCATCATTTACATCCACATAAAATAAATATTTCCTTATCATATAAATCAATAATTAATTATTCATAAATAATATTACAGCATCACAATTATGACAACCAGGCCGTTCCCAAAAAAGAGGAGGCTTTCCAATAAGAATTTCTCCTTACTGGCGCGTAATTAAGTGATTAAACCTCTCCTTGACAGAACTTTCTAGACATTGCCAATAATGCTATCTAATAATATTATTCAAATAATATGAATTATTGATCTGATAATGAGAAATACTGTGCAGTGACAATTATTGAAACAACAATAATATAAAATATCAACGCAACAATTATTGAATCAATAAAATAAAATATTTACAGTAACTACTGTAACAATTATTGAGTAGTGCCTTCTTACGTAAGGATTAATAATTCATCAATACTGTGCATCCACGCGTATTACTGTATTTTAACCACCGGGTATTCCAACAGTGTTAACGGTAACAACTACGCCGTTATTTATAAAAACTCAAACTTGTCATTTTCTTCATCCGACAGTTATTCTGTTATGGGGCCCACAAATGACTGTGGTATCGTACGAAAATTCCTCGATAACAAGAATATTTCACGACCAAATGAATATTCCACGACAACAATGATTATTTTATAACCACTTGCATATTTTGCAAAATTTACACATTTCACCCATAATCAGAGAATTATATCAAATTAATATCTTATTATTCACAATAATAATTAGAGAAAATTTAATTTTGTTTATAATAAGTTGGGGTCTTACATAAAGGATATTATTTATGTTCAATATTCGTAAGAAATAATATTTTCTTCTATACTCTATAGTATGTAAGTAATATTATTTCGTTTCATATTCCTAATTCTACACTAATGTTGATAAGTATTGTTTCTATACCCCTTAAAAATAATAGAATGTAAGACCTCAAATTATATGAAATGAAAGTATCTAATTTTCTTATAATTATTATTCTATTTAATAAATGGTAAAATTGATAAAAAGTTAAAGTTAAGGGTGATATTTGAAAATTTTGCAAAGTAAGCAAGTTGATATAAAATATTCGTCGTGTTAGGGAATATTCGATTGGTCGGGGAATATTCGTTTTAACATGGAATATTCATACGACAGTACAATCATTAGTGGACCCCATAACAGAAGTATTTTCGTAGTTAGAAAACGACAGAAATATCTTTTTATAAAAATAAAGGCGAAAGTTTTACCGTTAACTGTTGAACTACCTGGTGGTAAAAGTACAGTAATACGAGTGGTTGCATAGTAGCACACGATATTGATTATTGATGCTTACGTAAGATGCCACTCAGTTTACTCAATTATTGCTACAGTAATTGTTGCATAGTATCTCACATTATTTGATTCAATTATTGTCACAGTATCATCTGTATAATATTTTATATTATTAAATCAATAATTGAGACAACAAAGTTATTTATATTATTATTTACAATATTGACAATGTCTAGAAAGTTCCGTCGAGGAGAGGTTTGGTCACCTAATTGTGCGCCAATAGGGAGAAATTCTTATTGGAAAGCCCCCTCTTTCTTGGGAATGATCTAGTTGTTAAATATTGTGAGTTATAATATTAGTGATGAATAATTATTGTAGTATTAAGAATGTGTTTATTGAAGATAAGTGAATTACAAAGGTTAAAGGGTAATAATGCAAACTTGGAAAACTTTAGAGGTACCAAAGTGTAATAAGTTAAATCAATCTGGACCATTGATGGTGGTTTTAATAGTAAGTCAATCTGGACCATTGATGGTGGTTTTAATAGTAAATCAATCTGGACCATCGGTGCTGGTTTTAATAGTAAATCAATCTGGACCGTTGATGGTGGTTTTAAAAGTAAATCAATCTGGACTGTCGGTTGTGGTTCTAATAGTAATCAATATGGAACGTTCGTTCTAATAGTAAATTAATCTGGACCGTTCGTGAATAAGTTACTATTGAGTCCATTCTCCTATAAATAGAAGCTTAATTCTTTTTTCATTCTCACCAATTCACTGAGATTCACAAGAGACATTGTGACGCCTCCAAAATAGGTATACAACACCCATTCCGAGTCGCCAAATACATGGTACAGAAAGCAAACTACAACTTCAATAATACAATTGTCGTGCAAACTACGACAACACATACTGTGAGTTTAAATACAAATATTATCTTCTAGACAATATCCACACTCAAATAAGTCCTCATTATAATTATTCAAACACTATTTTACAGAAATAGTGAGACTACTAAAACATCTTTCTAGAACCATCACTCCATACCCCGACTAGATCCTGCTATGTTCTCACCTCCTGAGAAGAAAAATGGAACAAAAAGGAAAAGGGTGAGCTCAACTAGCCCAGTAAAGAATAGTATGACTAAGATAATATACAACAAATTATCATTAGTTTTTAACAGGGAAAAATCTGATAAAATATAATAGATAACAAGTTTTAGATCAACAACTGCAGCGGAAATAACAATTCATTAGAAGAGTCAAGTAGAGAATGAGTTCTACTATCTTCTAGGATTTTAAAGTCCATCATCAATATTTTATCCCTGTAACAACAATCAATATATATCTTTAATCAAATATTCATCTTTGCACTATAGGCCAAAGATATTCATTTTTATCACCAGTCGGTCATGTTCATCTCAACACCTGTTCATCTTTGCACTACGGGCCAAAGATATTCATCAGTTAATCATTTATCTTTGCACTAAAGGCCAAAGATATTCAGTAATATCATCATTTAGGACTGAGGATGATGAAAAATATTTTAAAGAAAACGAATCCTGTGAGACGGAAGGACAAATAGTATGGATTCGTATAACAGTTTATCCAAGATCAATAATACATCATAAATACCAATTTTGAAGCAGAATTCAAAAATAAAGATTAAAACATGGATACAATCAAATATAGTAACCATAATAGACATCTTGGACAAAAAAAAGAAAATTTCATTTTTCGGTGAATAGTGCCGTATACGTGAATAATAATCCTAACACAAAAAGTTCTAAATTTGATAAAAACATTCACCAATATTTTGGCATAATGATATTGAAGAAAATAATATCATTTAAGAAGAAATAACATTCCTTACCTCAAAATAACGGTACTTTTGATCGGAATATTGGATAGAAAGCCGAAGGAAACTTATACCGAACAACAACTCTAAAAGTATATAAATACTCACTAAAATACGCTCGACAATATAGAGAGAAAGAAAACTTATTTCTTGTGTGATTTTCAATTCTAACATAAGCGTCTATTTATAGAAAAATGCTAGAACGCTATAGGAGACTAAAATAATAAAATATATTATTTATTTTCTTTCTTTACGTCTGCAGCCATCCTAGACTAGCCTCCACAATTGAAAAATCAATTCAGCACATGTATTCAACAAATGACACTAGTGGGACCCACCTATTTAAATAAAAATCATTTTATTTTCTTAAACTTCAGTAATTCATAGAAAATAACTTATTTATCAGAAAATATGAATTTTATGTCCATTCTGCCTGAAATCGAATTCTCTACAACTTTGTAGCTTTGAGTTTTTTCAAATTCCAAACATAAAATATCTGAAATCCACAAACGGATGATATTTAATACCTCTACATCGACAAAATACTGATAAAACACCTCAGCATTAATTCCTTCATTTTTATCCACATAAAAATAAATATATCCATCATTTACATCCACATAAAATAAATATTTCTTTATCATATAAATCAATAATTAATTATTCATAAATAATATTACAACATCACAATTATGACAACAGGCCGTTCCCAGGAAAGAGGGGGCTTTCCAATAAGAATTTCTCCTTACTAACGCGTAATTAGGTAATTAAACCTCTCCTTGACAGAACTTTTTAGACATTGCCAATAATGCTATCTAATAATATTATTCAAATAATATGAATTATTGATTTGATAATGAGAAATACTGTGCAGTGACAATTATTGAAACAACAATAATATAAAATATCAACGCAGCAATTATTGAATCAATAAAATAAAATATTAAACAGTAACTACTGTAACAATTATTGAGTAGTGCCTTCTTACGTAAGGATTAATAATTCATCAATACTGTGCATCCACGCGTATTACTGTATTTTAACCACCGGGTATTCCGATAGTGTTAACGGTAACAACTACGCCGTTATTTATAAAAACTCAAACTTGTCGTTTTCTTCATCCGACAGTTATTCTGTTATGGGGCCCACAAATGACTGCGCCGTCGTACGAATATTCCCCGACAACAAGAATATTCCACGACCAAACGAATATTCCCTGACAATAATGATTATTTTATAACCATTTGCTTATTTTGTAAAATTTGCGCATTTCCCCCATAACCATAGAATTATATCAAATTAATATTTTATTATTAACAATAATAATTAGAGGAAATTTGATTTTATTTATAATAAGTTGGGGTCTTACAGACACTATAAAGAGAGAAACTATAGTGAGCAAGAAGAAGAGTATTCTGCTACTTCACTATTGCAATATCCAGCGTTTTACTAAGGTAAGGGGTATTATTTCTTTCGTATTCATAATGAATACTATTTTTTTTCGTATTCATCTTTTAATATGTCAGAATAACCTGTCTACGCGGATTACGTACCGTATGACGGGTGAAAATCCATTTGCAGTTTCGTATGTTATTTCTTTTAATATTCTTAAATCTAAACTTACTATGGTAAGTATTTCTTTTATATTAATAGAAATTAGTGGAATATCCTTGAGTTTTATGCTTCATCCAGTATTGTTTCATTGGAATATTAATATGAACTTTCTTATTAAATATCAATATTTAAACCCGGGGTACTATTCACGGGTTACTATTCACCCAGTTACTATTCACTATAATATTAATCACTCGTGAATTTGGGATACTTTTCATGTCGGGTTACTATTCACGAAGTACTATTCACCCGAAAATTTAATTTCTTTTCTGTCCAAAATATTTTTGATACATGGATATTATTCTTAAATTTTACTCCACAAAGCAGTATAATGTTGACAATTTGGACATTATTGAATACAGGATAAATTAAATTATGAATCTTTAAAATTTATCCTTTGCTTTCATTTAATTTAATGCTTATATCATTGTCATCATCTTCATGCTTATATTATGATGAAAGTCATCTTTGGCTAACGTGCATAGATGGACTGTGGATTGATATGATTATGACTAGGAATTTTTCGGTATAATCATGACCATTGATGATTACATGAATATCCTTGGCCCGTAGTGCAGGGATGATTCGATGATGTGGTTTATTTATTAAGTTGAGTCTCAGCGATAAAGTTGATGAAAACCTTTTTAAATCATAGAAGATAGTAGATATTATGCTCTACTTGACTCTTCTAATGGATTGCTTATTCCGCCGCAGTTAAACTTGTTGTCGATTATATTCTAATAGTTTAATATTGTTAAAGGCTAATGATAACTTATTCTGCATTATCTTAGTCATAATATTTCTTACTGGGCTAGTTGAGCTCACCCTTTTACTTCCATTGTTCTCTTCAGAAAATGAGAACGTAGCTGGAAATAGTCGGAAAATGGAGTGATGGCCCGAGATGGTGTTATAGTAGTCCTCACTATTCTATAAAATAGTGTGACAATAAATGTAATAAGGACTCCATTTGAGTTTGGATATTGTCTAGAAGACAATATTCATGTAAAAACTCTCAGTTCATGTTGTATAATTAAGTTTATATTTGTATTCAGTACCATGTATTTGGCGACCCAAGATGGGTGATGTATACCTATTTTGGGGGCGTCACAGTTGGTATCAAAGCTTAGGGATATGATCCCTGGCTGAGATGTGAGAAAAGAATTAGGAGGGGTGAGACGAGAAATTCTTTCGCTAGTATGACCTACCTAAGATTATTTGGTATTTAATTGATCAGTCAGAGTATAGGGATAATATGTGATATGTCAATTAACCCTTGATTTGTGGCAGTGTTTAAAAATGGCATCTGAAAATGTTGTGATCAACAATGAAGCACATGAGACCGTTGAGTCACCAACGATCAATACCCAGGATAATGTGCAACAGGAAGACAATAATCCCTAGGTAAAAAACAACACCGAACAAATGATGAACGATGGGATATTCAGAAGCTTTATCCAATTCATACAACATCAGGCGAGAACGACTCCTGTCCAAAAATGAAGGTGGAAACACTGACAACTCTCGGACGGTCACCGCTAAACAGTTTAAGGAGCTGGGACCACTGGAGTTTATTGGAGAGCCAAAACCACTTAAGGCGGAGACGTGGATAAAGCAGATCACCAAGATATTTGATGTCTTGGGATGCTCCGAGGAGCAAAAGGTTCCCTTTGCCACCTTCATGTTATGAAGAGAGGCAGATTACTAGTGGAAATCTATAAAGCATACTCAACCTGCCGCACTGAAAATGTCTTGGGAGAGGTTCCAAGAGCTATTCAACGACAAGCACTTTTCTGAAAGTATTTGTCACATGAAGGAGGTGGAGTTTATTAAGTTGGAGAAAAACAATATGATCGTATCACAGTACGAAGCTAAGTTTGCTGAGTTGTCCCAATTTGCGCCCCACTTGGTTAATAATGAGGAGAGAATGACGGAGATGTTTCTAAGAGGTTTGAAACCCGAGATATATCAATACTTAATTTCTCACAAACTGTGTTTTTATTCAGATGTTATAAATATGGCTCAGTTATTGGAGCGCGATAATGAGTCAACCCAACCCAGAGAGAGCAGCCAACAAGTCGATAATACCAATGGTAGCAGTTATAGAAGCAGTGACAACAAACGAGGAGGGAATCAACATTCCAAAAATGGTAACCACTTCGGTGGTAATCATGGCTAAGTTAATAGAAGTGGAAATTTCAAGAAGAGGAGATTCAATAATGATGGAAAGATGTCAGCACCATCACCTGTTGTTAAGGAAAGAGAACGACCGCCGGTCGTATATTACAAATGCGGAGGGGAGGGACATATCAGTCCAAACTGTACGCAGCAGTCCAAAACATGTTACAATTATGGAAGAGAAGGTCACTTAGCCCAATTTTATCGGGCACCAAAGTCAATTCCAGCTGGGATGGAGGCATCGAAGGCCGTCCCAGACAAGACAAAACCGGTAGTTCAAGGGAGAGCATTTGTCGTAACCTCCCAAAAAGTGAGGAATCCGAACGAGGTGATCACTGGTAAGCTAATCATAAACTCTTGCGAAGCTTATACCTTATTTGATACCGGTTCTGCCCATTCTTTTATTTCTCTTACTTGCGTTCAAAGTTTAAATTTGACTCTGGATAAATTATACTTTGACTTATCGGTTGAAACTCCGTTGGGGGAAACCTTTATTTCATCCACTGTTTATAAGTCTTGTTTGATTTTAATCGGTAATCGTACGTTGCCTATCGATCTTATCTCTTTAAAAATACTTGCTTTCGATGTGATTTTAGGAATTGATTGGTTGACTACTCATCATGCTAAAATTAATTATTTTCGTAAGGTTGTTAGCTTTCATGTTCCTAACAAACCCATTATGCGAATTGAAGCAACCAAACTATTAAAGTCAATTATTGTCATTTCAAGCCATAAAGATATTCGTTTATTGAAAAATTGATGTCAAGCTTTCTTAGCTCATGTCACAGATTCAAACAAAAATATGTCAGTCTTGAATGATATTTCTATTGTTAATAAATTTCCTGACGTATTCCCTGAAGAACTACCTGGCCACCCCCAAAGCGTGAAATTAAATTTTGTACCGACATTGAACCAGGTACAAAACCCATTTCCAAAGCCCATATCGAATGGCTCCTGTTGAACTTCAGGAGTTAAAGACCCAACTTCAGGAATTGTTAGACATCGGTTTCATCCGTCCTAGTACGTTGTTGGTCGATTTCGCAATCAATGAATACGTGCAAGTATACACGGTCAACAAGTAATAAAGTGATAAGAAAAGTATCGTTCCCACGAGGAATTATTTAATAAAAATCACCAAGTACTAATTCTTAACCAAACTAATTTTATTTAAACAATCTCAAATTGTGTTTTTTCTAATTAAGAAAACTAAATTAACCAATTAAAACTAGATTACTTTATAAATGAATTCAAATAAATAAAGATTAAGACTTCAATATCCCCAATTATGAATTATAAATCAATTATCCAATTATCCCAATTATTATGCCTACTGAATTGTTAACATGAATTCTCAAATGCCAAAAGTCCTTTTCCAAGTGATCAATTGCCTTCTATTTAATCCAGATTAATCTTGCTATATTCCTATGCAAAATAATTGAATTAAACTCGTTTAATCCCAATTCCTTATGTGTTACATGCGGTGAATAGATATTTCCATTCAATTCACAAACCAAATTATTCACTTTGCAAATAACTAAGTCACATGATATCATGCCCAGTTCTAACCCTAGAATTCCTCTTCCAATTCCTTCTAGAGTAACAAAGTAATTACTGATCAGATAATTAAGCAATAAGTACAAGATAAGATAAACAACTCACTTTAACATAAATAATTGGAATATAATGAATAACTAATTCATAGCCATAAAAAGTTCAATTGAAATCTTAAGGAAAAGAATTAGTTCATAATTAATGAATGGAAACCATGAATCCACAACTGAATAAACATTAAAAGATAAAAGTAAGATGAGAGAAAAGAATAGAATCTGTTGTCAGCAAATCTGATGCTCCCCTCTTGCTCTTGCTCTTGATCTTCAATGGTCTCCAAGTTGCTTCAATCTCCAAAACTAATAAGAACTAGGGTTAATGTTCTAATCTAAAGGAGTGTATCTCTAATCTAAGCTATGTAATCCCCCTTTATTTTATGCCTTACATCATATATTTATAGGTTACAAGTCTAATTTTGAGTTTAGGAACAAACCCAATCCTATTTGGAGTCGAAAAGGTGTCAAAATTCGCCCAAAACGCGTCCAGGCCCGCACCAGGACCTTCCCCAGCGCCCCAGCGCTGGGCACGGCGCTGGCATTCTGCCCCCCAGCGCCCCGGCGCTGGTATCAAGCCAAAAACGAGCGCCCCGGCGCTGGTCAAAAAGTCAATAATTTCTGCTCCGACGTCCTTTGGGAAAACGGCCATAACTTCTTCGTCCGAACTCCGATTTAGATGATTCAAGATGATCCGGAAAGAGGAAAAGTAGATCTACAACTTTCATTCTTGAAGTTTTGCGAAATAATGTACGGAACTATAGTCAAATTGGCTCTGAAGTGACTGCTGTGTAAATGGCAAGCCGAAAACGCGCATCTAGCCACCCCGAACGTCGATCCATGTAACTTTTGTCCCAAATCCTACAAAACAATATAAAACATGCATGAATAGATACAAACACATAAAAACATCCTAAAAGACTTGAGAACAACAATAAATTAAGCCCGAATGTATCCAATTCATGTGTATAAAACTCACTCATCAAATACCCCCAAACTTAAACCTTTGCTTGTCCTCAAGCAAAAACACAAAAATGTTATGCAATGCAATATAATGAAACTAATCTATATGCCTACGAATCCAACTGTAATGACAGAAATAAGTCTATTCAACCGGCCTTAGAGAAATCAAGTAAACATGATAATACATCATATTAAAACAAATCAGTAATTTCCCAATCAATCATCAAATCTTAGACTGTTATCACTGATATAGTGCGTGTGTGCTCCACAACAATGTTAACTGATATAAAATCAAATTTAAGACATAATAGATATCTTCAAAGGCATCATACAGTGAAAACTCACAAAATTCACGAACAAGCTAGATCCAACTAAAGTCAAACATCCACCAAGTTCAAGAGTCCAATCTGGGATACTTATGCTTTACTTTTTATTACGGGGGCTTTTTGCTCTTTTCCCGTTTTATTGTTTTTTTTTTAACCATGATTGTGCAATGTCTCATTCCATTAGGCTAACAGTGTCACCCCTTAGTGAGCTTTCGACCAACGACTCCCAGACCATATAAGACCTTAGGACGCTAGGTTTTAAGATACCCCTTCGGGCGTACTTACTCAAGTAACAAAGGCCCCGAAACAAAACTAGCCACGGTAATTTTTTTTCTTTTTCTCTTTTTTTTTTGATAGATGGTTGGTGAGTGCGTTTTACGCTCCATCTCACGCTTGTGTTTATGGGGAGTGTTTCTCCTCAACTCACCACAAGACTCAACATGTTTTTTTTTAAAGCTTATATACCCCAAAATTTCCCCCCAAACTTAGGTTTTTATCAAAATTTAGCCATCTCCGCCTATTCATGTCTTTCATTCCTTCACACTAATATTATCCTTAAGAAATCCATTATGTATCCATTTAAACTTAATCAGTCAACATAGATGTTATTAACGTGCTAACCTTGATTATACCAGTTTCAAACAGGAAAAGATTCAGTTCATAACAAGAAATCACATCAAAGCCTGAATATTCAATACTATACTTATCTACTTAACTCCAGTCTCATCATTGGCCAAAATAGACTTTTACTATCTAACAGATGGAATCATGCAAGTATAAACTAACTGCAACAAACATAGTAAACTAACTACTATTTTTGCGATTTTAAAATTTTTTTTTTTAAACAAAAAACTGAATGCAAAAACTAAATGTAAATAACTAACTATATGCAATACGACACTAAAATGCCCCCAAACTTAAACTAGACATTGTCCTCAATGACTGAAATAGAAAAAATTAAAGCAGAGGACTTCCCTGAAAATATAGCAATCTTCCTCCTTGTCCGCTAAGTTTGGAGAATAGGCTAAGCACATGGAACAAATTGGGCACCACACTTGAATTTGACTTGAATAACCTGTAAAACCATGATCGAAGCAATTTTATTAAATCCTAAATAAATGCAAATTCAAAACTACTAATATAAAACCTAATAAAAACTAAAAATAAAAATTGAACTTGGGTTGCCTCCCAATAAGCGCTTGTTTTATAGTCTCAGCCTGACTTTGTCTGGTCAATGCTATCCAATTCCTCTTCGAAAGTTGAGGAACCCTCCATCCATCGGAAATAATATAGCTTTTGGTAGGTTCCCATTTATGATAGTCATTGTATTAAAGTCACCTAGCATGCTTTCTTTAGATAAGATCACATTCAAGAACGTCCAGCATCTAGGTGGTTTCTCCATTGTGTCTGCGAATATATTCTGGTATTGAGGCTTGTCAGACACAACAATTTCTTCTTCTATCTTCTCCAGTTCATCGCACCATGGTTTCGAAGGTGTACTTGCTTTTACATCACAGAGAGTATTGCCGATGACATGACTACCAATCGGACAAGGTTTTGCAAATCTAACTGGACTCTTGAACTGTGGAGGAGAAGGCACTTGAGGCATAAATAACATTGGCTCATCATCATTGGGTCTCACAATTAGTTCTTCACCGACCTTGTTGTCATTATCCTCACTTGTCTCCTCTTTTTCATCTCGTGGCTCATCCAGTTGTAGATTTGGCTCAGGCTCACCATCAGTCTCAGAATCCATGTCATAGGGCCAGATGTATTGAGGATGGTTTTTCAACGCATGTGCTATCTGTTCCACTTGATTTTCCAGATTCTTGATCAACGCCCCTTGGCTTTGCAAATTCAGCTCTACTTGACTCAATTTCTTATCTTGTTCCTCGTTCTTTTTGTCAGAAGCTCTAATGAATTTTTCTAAGGCTTCTTCCAAACTTGATATCCTCTCTGGTTGTTGAGTCATGTTCGTGTATGGCCATTGATACACAAAGTCATCCATGGTACCTGAAAATAAAGAAATATAGAAAGAGAATTAAAAATAAAAATAAAACTGTTTAAATTAAGACTAATTTGATTGAAATTAATATTGGAAAATAATTATTAAATTAATTCCCCGGCAACGGCGCCAAAAACTTGTTGGTCGATTTCGCAATCAATGAATACGTGCAAGTATACACGGTCAACAAGTAATAAAGTGATAAGAAAAGTATCGTTCCCACGAGGAATTATTTAATAAAAATCACCAAGTACTAATTCTTAACCAAACTAATTTTATTTAAACAATCTCAAATTGTGTTTTTTCTAATTAAGAAAACTAAATTAACCAATTAAAACTAGATTACTTTATAAATGAATTCAAATAAATAAAGATTAAGACTTCAATATCCCCAATTATGAATTATAAATCAATTATCCAATTATCCCAATTATTATGCCTACTGAATTGTTAACATGAATTCTCAAATGCCAAAAGTCCTTTTCCAAGTGATCAATTGCCTTCTATTTAATCCAGATTAATCTTGCTATATTCCTATGCAAAATAATTGAATTAAACTCGTTTAATCCCAATTCCTTATGTGTTACATGCGGTGAATAGATATTTCCATTCAATTCACAAACCAAATTATTCACTTTGCAAATAACTAAGTCACATGATATCATGCCCAGTTCTAACCCTAGAATTCCTCTTCCAATTCCTTCTAGAGTAACAAAGTAATTACTGATCAGATAATTAAGCAATAAGTACAAGACAAGATAAACAACTCACTTTAACATAAATAATTGGAATATAATGAATAACTAATTCATAGCCATAAAAAGTTCAATTGAAATCTTAAGGAAAAGAATTAGTTCATAATTAATGAATGGAAACCATGAATCCACAACTGAATAAACATTAAAAGATAAAAGTAAGATGAGAGAAAAGAATAGAATCTGTTGTCAGCAAATCTGATGCTCCCCTCTTGCTCTTGCTCTTGATCTTCAATGGTCTCCAAGTTGCTTCAATCTCCAAAACTAATAAGAACTAGGGTTAATGTTCTAATCTAAAGGAGTGTATCTCTAATCTAAGCTATGTAATCCCCCTTTATTTTATGCCTTACATCATATATTTATAGGTTACAAGTCTAATTTTGAGTTTAGGAACAAACCCAATCCTATTTGGAGTCGAAAAGGTGTCAAAATTCGCCCAAAACGCGTCCAGGCCCGCACCAGGACCTTCCCCAGCGCCCCAGCGCTGGGCACGGCGCTGGCATTCTGCCCCCCAGCGCCCCGGCGCTGGTATCAAGCCAAAAACGAGCGCCCCGGCGCTGGTCAAAAAGTCAATAATTTCTGCTCCGACGTCCTTTGGGAAAACGGCCATAACTTCTTCGTCCGAACTCCGATTTAGATGATTCAAGATGATCCGGAAAGAGGAAAAGTAGATCTACAACTTTCATTCTTGAAGTTTTGCGAAATAATGTACGGAACTATAGTCAAATTGGCTCTGAAGTGACTGCTGTGTAAATGGCAAGCCGAAAACGCGCATCTAGCCACCCCGAACGTCGATCCATGTAACTTTTGTCCCAAATCCTACAAAACAATATAAAACATGCATGAATAGATACAAACACATAAAAACATCCTAAAAGACTTGAGAACAACAATAAATTAAGCCCGAATGTATCCAATTCATGTGTATAAAACTCACTCATCATACGTCTTCTTGGGGTGCTCCTGTTTTATTCGTAAAGAAGAAAGACAGGAGTATGCAACTTTGTATTGATTATCCGGAGTTGAATCATGTCACCATAAAAAATAGGTACCTGTTGTCTCGCATTGATGACCCATTTGACCAGTTGCAAGGCGCCAAGATCTTTTCAAAGATCGATCGTTGTTCCAGATATCACGAGTTGAAGATTAAAACTGATGACATTCCAAAAACTGATTTCAGAACTCGGTACGAGCTTTATGAATTCCTAGTCATGTCTTTTGGATTGACTAATGCTCCTGCTGCCTTCATGGATATGATGAACCAAGTATTTAAATAATATTTAGATCATTTTATGGTTGTCTTTATTGATGACATTCTCATTTACTCCAAAAGTCGTGAAGATCATGAGCAACACTTGAGGCTGATACTACAAAAGCTTCGTGAGAACAAATTATATGCCAAGTTAAAGAAATGCGAGTTCTGGCTTGAAGAAGTAGCATTCTTTGGGCACGTTATATCAAATCATGGAATATCTCCGCTATTCATGAAGTACTATTCATGGGGTACTATTCACTCGAGGTACTATTCACGACAAAAAATGATTTCTTTTCTGTCCAAATGATTTGTGATATATGAATATTATTCTTGAATTTTACTGCACAAAGTAGTATCATGTTGATAATTTAGACATTCTTAAACTCTGGATAAATTGAATTATAAATCTTTAAAATTTATCCTTGATCTTATTTAATTGAATGTTTATATCATTATCAGCATTCTCATGCTTAATTATATTGAAATGAAAGTCATCTTTGGCCCGTAATGCATAGATGGACTGTTGATCGATATGATTATGACCATGAATTATGTATCAGTATAATCATGACCTAAGATGTGGTAAAAATCCTCTTTGGCCTGTAGTGCAAAGAAGAAATGTTGATGAATTGTTGATTGATAGCTTTGGCCCGTAGTGAAAAGATGGACAGGTGTATGCCATAATCATGACCACTGGTGATACTAACGAATATCCTTGGCCCATAGTGTTATGCCCCCAAAAATAGGTATACATCACCCATCTTGGGTCGCCAGATACATGGTACAAAAAACAAATATAAACTAATTATACAACAATCATGTAAAATACGACTAAACATATGCTGTGAGTTTTAATACAAATATTGTCATCTAGACAATACACAAACTCAATGGGGTCTTCATTACATTTATTATCACACTATTTCACAGAATAATGAGGACTACTAATACACCATCTAGGACCATCACTCTGTTCCCCTGACTAGTCCCTACTACGTTCTCATTTCCTGAAGAGAACATTGAAAGCAAAAGGGTGAGCTCAACTAGCCCAGTAAGAAATATTATGACTAAGATAATGCAGAATAAATTATCGTTAGCCTTCAACAGTGTTAAAATGATAAAATATAACAAACATCAAGTTTAACTGCAGCGGAACAAGCAATCCATTAGAAGAGTCAAGTAGAGAATAAAATCTACTATCTTCTACTGATTTAAAATGTTTTTTCATGACTTTTATCGCTGAGACTCAGCTTAATAAATAATCCACATCATCCCTGCACTACGGCCAAGGATATTCATTAGTATCACAACCACAAATTATCCATGCACCATAACCAAGGATATTCGTGTATTCATCAATGGTTATGATCATGCCAACAACTGTCCATCAATGCACTACGGATCAATGAGGACTTTTTCCACATCATTTGTAACATTACGGTCATGATTATACCGAATAATCCTTGGTCATAATCATACCAAGTCCATCTATGCACTACAGGCCACATATGACTTTCAACATAATATAAACATGAGGACGATGACAATTATATAAGAATTCAATAAAACAAGTTCAAGAATTAATTTATCCAGGAACCAATAACGTCCAAATTGTCAACATGATACTGCTTTATGGAGTAAAAATTCAAGAATTATCAGAAGAATATTTCCATGAAAAAATACTGGATGAAGCGCAAATATCAAAGATATTCCACTAATTTCATAGAGTATAGAAGCCAAAACTTTAAGCAAAAGAGTATCATAGAATATATGAAACTGCAATGGATTTTCACTCGCCATACGGTAATCCACGTAGACAGCTCATTTCCACAATTTAATAAAAAAAAAAGATTATGAAGGGTCATTCACCATGCATGTGGCAATCCACATAGACAGGTTATTCCAACAGAATAATAAAGAATGAAATAACAGAAGAATTCACCATGCATGCGATAAACCGCACATACAAGTTATTCCAACAGAATAATAAATAATGGAACCAGGCCGGCATAGACGCACAGACATGATATTTCGACAGAATAATATATAATGGAACCAGGTCCGGCGTAAATGCGTAGACTGGATATTCTGACAGAATAATAAATAATGGAACCAGGTCCGGCGTAAACGCACAGACAAGATATTCCGACAGAATAATAAAGAACAGAATATTAGAAGAATTTCACCATGCATGCGGTACTTTGCATAAACAGGTTATTCCAACATAATAATAAGAATGGAATAACAGAAGAATTTCACTATGTATGCAGTACTTCGCATATACAGGTTATTCCAACATAATAATAAAAAATGGAATAACAGAAGTTCTCTTCATGAATACAAAAGAAATAATACCCCTTACGAGTACAACAAATAATATCCCTTACAAGTACAATAAATAATATCCCTTACAAGTACAACAAATAATATCCCTTACAAGTACAACAAATAATATTCCTTACTTTTGAAAGAAGAGTATTCTGACTGGTAGGGCGAGGATATACTCGAATAAACTTGTACTACGCTCAAAGCTTTCTTAAACTCTAAAGAAATACGCTCAAGATTATAGAAGAAGAATTCTCTCAATAGTTTCTCTCTCTAGAGTTTCAGTGAATTCGTAAGAAATAATGAAGGAATGAGCTTCTATTTATAGAAGAATGGACTGCATAGTAACTAATTCATGAACGGTCCAGATTGATTTACTTTTAATCGAACGGTCCATATTTAAAGCAAAATCTTTTAAATAAAATATAATATATTCTATTTATAATCTAATAAAACAAATAATTTTATAAAAGTATTTTGTTTTATATAAAAAGATTTTACTATACAAAACACTATGCAGGCACAATGCAACACTATGCATAATAAAATATAATAAATTCCATTTATAGAATAATTTTATAAAAGTATTCTGTTTTATATAAAAAGATTTCACTATGCAAAACACTATGCATAATAGAATATATTATATTCTATTTATAGAATAACTTTATGAAAGTATTCTGTTTTATATAAAAAGATTTTACTATTAAAACTTTAAACCAACGACCCATATTGATTTACTATTATAATTTCAACCAACAGTTTAAAAAATTAGCACATCTCCTCATGGAATAATATTGTACCAAAAAATAATTTAGACCGAAAATAAATATATTTTTCGGGTGAATAATACCCAGTGAATAGTACTTCAGGAATAGTACCCCAGGAATAGTACTCCGACACAAAAAGTGTCCCAAATACCCGAGTAAATAATACTAGAGTGAATAGTAATCGGGTGAATAGTAACTCGTGAACAGTACTCTGACACGAAAAATACCCCAAATACCCGAGTGAATAATATTAGGGTGAATAGTAATTTAGGTGAATAGTAACTCGTGAATAGTACTCCGACACAAAAATTACCCCAAATACTTGAGTGAACAATACTAGAGTAAATAGTAACCGGGTATTTTATGACAACTTGTCTACTTTGAAAAATTTTCATATATCACCCTTAACTTTAACCTTTTATCAATTTAACCATTTACTAAATAGAATAATTATACGAAAATTGAATTCTTTCATTTCATAAAATTCGGGGTCTCACAATCTCCCCTCCTTATAAAATTCCGCCCTCAAAATTTATGTACGTACCTGATATTCGAAGAGATGAGAATGCTTTGCTTTCTTTTCGGATTGTACCTTCCCGTTTATATCCTTTGTATCATGATTTTTTCATTACTCATCTCCTGTATTTCAGATATCATTCTAGAATATATCTTCAAAACAAAGGTTAATTGACATATCACATATTATCCATATACTCTGACCGACTAATTAAATATCAAATAAACTTAGGTAGGTCATACTAGCTAAAGAATTCCCCGTCTCTCCCCTCCTAGTCATCTCAGCCAGGGATCATATCCATAGCTTAGATACCAACTGTGACGCCCCCAAAAATAGGTATACATCACCCATCTTGGGTCGCAAGATACATGGTACAAAAAACAAATACAAACTAATTATACAACAGTCGTATAAAATACGACTAAACATATACTGTGAGTTTTAATACAAATATTATCATCTAGACAATACACAAAATCAATGGGGTCCTCATTACATTTATTATCATACTATTTCACAAAATAGTGAGGACTACTAATGCACTATCTAGGACCATCACTCTGTTCCCCGACTAGTCCCTGTTACGTTCTCATTTCCTGAAGAGAACATTGAAATCAAAAGGGTGAGCTCAATTAGCACAGTAAGAAATATTATGACTAAGATAATGAAGAATAAATTATCGTTAGCCTTCAATAGTGTTAAACTGATAAAATATAACAAACATCAAGTTTAACTGCAGTGGAACAAGCAATCCATTAGAAGAGTCAAGTAGAGAATAAAATCTACTATCTTTTATGATCTAAAATGTTTTTCATGACTTTTATCGCTGAGACTCAGATTAATAAATAATCCACATCATCCCTGCACTACGACCAAGGATATTCATTAGTATCACAACCATAAATTATCCATGCACCATAACCAAGGATATTCGTGTATTCATCAATGGTCATGATCATGCTAACAACTGTCCATCAATGCACTACGGGTCAATAAGGACTTTTTCCACATCATTTGTAACATTACGGTCATGATTACACCGAATAATCCATGGTCATAATCATACCAAGTCCATCTATGAACTACAGGCCACATATGACTATCAACATAATATAAACATGAGGACGATGACAATTATATAAGAATTCAATAAAACAAGTTCTAGAATTAATTTATCCAGGAACCAATAACGTCCAAATTGTCAACATGATATTTCTTTGTGGAGTAAAAATTCAAGAATACTCAGAAGAATATTTTCATGAAAAGATACTGGATGAAGAGCAAATATCAAAGATATTCCACTAATTTCATGGAGTATAGAAGGCAAAACTTTAACCAAAAGAGTATCATAGAATATATGAAACTGCAATGGATTTTCACTCGCCATGCGGTAATCCACGTAGACAGCTCCTTTCCACAATTTATTAAAAAAATGAATACGAAGGGTCATTCACCATGCATGTGGCAATCCACGTAGACAGGTTATTCCAACAGAATAATAAAGAATGGAATAACAGAGGAATTCACCATGCATGCGATAAGCCACACAGATAGGTTATTCCAACAGAATAATAAATAATGGAACCAAACTGGCATAAACACATAGACAAGATATTCTGACATAATAATATATAATGGAACCAAGTCCGGCGTAAACGCACAGACTGGATATTCCGACAGAATAATAAATAATGGAACCAGGTCCGGCGTAAACGAACAGACAGAATATTCCGACAGAATAATAAAGAACATAATATTAGAAGAATTTCACCATGCATGCGGTACTTCGCATAAACAGGTTATTCCAACATAATAATAAGAATGGAATAATAGAAGAATTCACCATGTATACGGTACTTCACATATACAGGTTATTCTAACATAATAATAAAGAATAGAATAACATAAGTTCGCTTCATAAATACAAAAGAAATAATACCCCTTATGAGTACAACAAATAATATCCCTTACAAGTACAACAAATAATATCCCTTACAAGTATAACAAATAATATCCCTTACTTTTGAAAGAAGAGTATTCCGACTGGTAGGGCGAGGATATACTCGAAGAAACTTGTACTACGCTCAATGCTTTCTTACACTCTAAAGAAATACGCTCAAGATTATAGAAGAAAAACTCTCTCTATAGTTTCTCTCTCTAGGGTTTCAGTGAATTCGTAAGAAATAATGAAGGAATGAGCTTCTATTTATATAAGAATGGACTGCATAGTAACTAATTCATGAACGGTCCATATTAATTTACTTTTAATCGGACGGTCCATATTTAAAGCAAAATCCTTTAAATAAAATATAATATATTCTATTTATAATCTAATAAAACAAATAACTTTATAAAATTATTCTGTTTTATATAAAAAGATTTTACTATACAAAACACTATGCAGGCACTATGCAACACTATACATAATAAAATATAATATATTCTATTTATAGAATAACTTTATAAAAGTATTCTGTTTTATATAAAATACTATGCATAATAGAATATAAATAACTTTATAAAAGTATTCTGTTTTATATAAAAAGATTTTACTATTAAAACTTTAAATCAACGACCCATATTAATTTACTATTATAATTTCAACCAACAGTCTGAAAAATTAGCACATCTCCTCATGAAATAATATTGTACCCAAAAATAATTTGGACCGAAAATAAATATATTTTTCGGGTGAATAGTACACCATGAATAGTACTTTAGGAATAGTACCCCGTGAATAGTACCCCAACACAAATAATATTCCCAAATACTCGAGTGAACAATACTAGAGTGAATAATAACTCGTGAATAGTACTCTAACACAAAAAATACCCCAAATACCCTAGTGAATAATATTCGGGTGAATAGTAATTTAGGTGAATAGTAACCCGTGAATAGTACTCCGACACAAAAAGTGCCCCAAATACTCGAGTGAACAATACTAGAGTAAATAGTAACCGAATATTTTATGACAACTTGTCTACTTTGAAAAAATTTCACATATCATCCTTAACTTTAACCTTTTATTAATTTAACCATTTACTAAATAGAATAATTATAAGAAAATTGAATACTTTTATTTCATAAAATTTGGGGTCTCACACGTAGTGCATGTATATTTTGATGATGTGTTTGGCATGATCATGACCATTGGTCTTACAGTTGAATGTCTTTGGTCGTAGTGCACTGACAAATAATTGATTGGTATGATCATGACCATTGGTTTTATTGTTGAATATCTTTGGCCCGTAGTGCAAAGATAGACAATTGATTGGTATGATCATTGTTATTACATTTGAACGTCTTTAGCCGTTGGGGTAAGGGTTTTGAGTGAATGTTCTATTAAGCCTTTGTGGCAAGGAGAAACTGTTGATTTACATGATTATAAACATAAATTGTGAATTTAACTATAATCTTTGGTGGTTTAGGTGAAGAAAGGTGATTAAAGTACTCTTTGTATTGGGTACAACAAAGAACTGTTGATGGGTATTACAATAATGAAATATTAATGATGGACTTTTAATTTGGAGAGGATAGTAGACATTATGTTCTACTTGATTCTTCTAATGGATTGTTGATTCCGCTGCAATTATGGTTGAAAACTTTTATCATCTACCATATGTTCTACATATCTGATTTTGTACTGATAAAGGCTATTGATAAATTTATTATCTTAGTCATAATATTCTTTACTGGGCTATTTGTGCTCACCCTTTTGCTTCATAATTCCTTTCAGGTATTAAGAGTGTAGCTAGGTCAAGCGGGGATAACAGGGGAATAATGTAATGGTCCGAGACTGTGGAAGTTTCTTAATACATTTTAATACTGCATTACATGTAATATATAATTGTATTGAGGACCTAAGATGGGTGTGTCGTATATTATACGTCACTTAATAATTAATTTTGGTGGACAACAATAGGGTGATGAGAACCCAACTTTAGAAGCGTCAAAAAAGCACTCCAATAGAATGAGGAGGACATAAATCTTCTCGTGTCCCTTTGGAGACTTGAAATATTTGTTGTTGTACTTTATATGACATTGTAATAATTTGAATATGAATATTGTCGTATTTTATACGAGACAATATTTGTATTAAAACTCCCAGTTTATGTGTTGTCGTTGTTGCACGATAGTTCAACAGTTGTATAAATGAAGTTTGTATTTGAATTTGGTAGCGTGTATCTGGCGACTCAGAATGTGGTTGTGTATACCTATTTTGGGGGCGTCACACATATGGCACACCTATATATATATATATATATATATATATATATTAAAAATCCTTTTTAATTGTTTCAAAAATTTATGTATGATTATATACTTTACATATGCAACTGTTAATATTTGTAAAAGAAAATTAAATCAACAAAATAATAAAGCTGTCAATCTGTCATGATTTATTGAAACCAATTCTATTAACAATTGTTTTTGAAGACAAAATATACTTATGTCGTGTTTATTTGCAAGGATTATAATCCAAAAATTATATTTTCATGAATTATAATCTCAAGACTATTAATCCTAGAATTAAATAGTCCTAATCACATGTTTGTTTTTAATGAGATTATTCATGAGATAACTTAAAATAATCATATGTTATGCATGTTTGTTTTGTCCATTGGATAAAAACTTAACGTTTGAACTATCATACATTTACTACTAATAACAAAGATATCATATTCTCATTAGTTTAACTATAGATATATAGTATAAGATACATGAGTCTTTTCAACAAAATTAAAGGTTAATTTTGTCCACAAATTTTTTATCCCAAATGGTAGATATTATAATACCTAGTTGGACATTATATTAAATAGTCCCCCCTTTCAAGTGATGATTTTATTATTCCGAGATTAATAGTCCCAAATTTATTTTTAAAAGCAAATAAAAAACTTATGATTAATAGTTCAATCTCAATTATAATCCATACAAACAAACAACTTTAGTGAATTACACGGAGGTGGAGAGGAAAAAAATAGACATCCCATATAACTTTAGTAAAACATTATAATCTTTAAATTGTGTACCCATTTAATCATGCCAATTAAAATTAGAGAAGGACGAAAATAAATAGTGACAATTTTTTCATTTTATTCCATTCACTTTAGCTTGGATCTACCTTTGTACTACAAATATGGAGCTATTATAAAAATATACTAAATATTAAGAACAATGAAGATTAGGAGAAAAGAAAGAGCATTCTTATTTTATAAAAGTTGTAGTTGTATTTGTATGTATATCTCATTCGCTTAAAAATACTCATTATTAGAATACTGGGCATCTAAAATCAATTTTTAGAGACGAACTAAGTTTAGTCTCTAATTCTAGCAATTTGAGACGGATTTAGAAACCGAAATTTTGCTAGGTCTCGAGATGTTTTGGAAGTAAAACATTGAGATAGATTTTGAAAACCACCAGCATCGTGTCAAATTCTAGAGACGGATTAAACCGTCTCAAAAAGTAAGTATTTTATAAAAATATTAAACACGTTTTTGAAACACATTTCAGACCAACTGTGTTCGTCTCAGATTAATAGTTAAAAAAGAAATAAATATTTATTTTTGAAACAGATTAGAGACCAAAATATTCGTCTCAAAATTTTATTTACCCTCTAAATATTATTCTCCAATTCAATCTTTATTTTAGAAATAGAATTAGAGACGGATATAACCGTCTCAAAATTGATTATTTTTTAAAGAATTTTAAATATATTTTGGAGGCCAATTAATTTGGCATAGACAATGAAACTTCACGTTATTATCTACCAAAATCTCTTTCCATTATTTTCACGCTCCCGAAAACTCTGTGGCTCATCTATCAGTATGAAATCTTATACCCAACTATATATCTTCACTCCCTAAAATCTCTCACGAATGAAATTCAAACCCCTCACGAATGAAATTCTAGCCCCTCGTGGTTGCAATTTAAGCCCCTCACGGTTGCAATTCAATCCCTTAATCTCTCATACTCAGCCCTAATGTCTCATACCCAACCCTAAATCTCTCATACACAGCCCCCCTAAATTTCTATCTTCATCGTAAACCTAAATCCCAACTCGAAAAATAATTCTCTCTCATACCCAACCCTAATCTTTGAGATGAGTTTAAGTTTAGTAATTATGTAGGAATTCTATACTTTTTAATTTGAAAATAATTTTATAATTAATACATAGAAATAATGTAATTATCAATATTATTAATGTTTATGCCTTGTATAGTTTAAATTCTCTGATTTTTGGCTCGTTTCTTCCCTGTAGTTAGGGCTTTTCGCAAATCGTATACGCTAAGGTTCGTTAGAGGCATATTTGTAGCTACTTTGAGATTATGAAGCTAAAATATGTATATCAATTACTGGAAAAATTACCAAGTTCTACCGAACACTACTACAAAATAGTAAAAAGATGACACTTAAACAACAACTTTTTTATAAAAACGTTGTGGTATTTTAGGGTTATAACATTTCTAAAAAAACGTTATCTATGTTAAAAACACGGAGGGGATTTTTGTTGGATATTTTCATTATTTAAAAGTATATAATAAATATATTATATTTTATCAATGTAACTAACAATTAATATTGGTTCAGTTAGATAGGAGAGAGGCACTGATATTAAAGACTTGGGTTCAAGTCATGGAAACAACATTCTTATAATATATTTTTTAATAAAATTATAAAAGGCCAACGATAATGCCAACGGTAATAAAAAGGTCAACGATAATATTTCAATTGGGATGCCAACGGTAATATTTCAATTAGGATACCAACGGTAATATTTTAATTAGGATGCCAACTTTGGAATTGAGTTGGGACCAAAATTACAGAAGGGAACAAGAATTGGGATGCCATGTTTGGAAATCAACATAACTATTCAAATGGGTGTTTGGAAACCTATAAATAGGTTACAAATCCACCAAAATACTTACTGAAAAAACATTCAATCCTTCTCAAATTCTTAGAAAAATTATCATTTTAAATAATGTTTCTTATTATAATTTTCTTCTTTTATTCATAGTTTAGCACTAGTTTGTTTCTACACAACAAATTCTAATACATATTAAAAGTCTAGGTCTTCCTTATCTTGGGAGACTAATTCGCAGTAACTCTGTGTAGCAAAAGTAAGGGGCAAATATAGTCTTAAGGAAAGAGTGGTCAACCATTCGATTCAGACAAGAATATTGTTGTTCAATATCTTACTACAAAAAAATTACAACAATCTTAAGACTATAAAAAAACCATGGAGGACAACAATGCAAAAAATAGCTTGAATCAAATTAAAAAACTCTAGAAATTTGATGGATTCTTCTTCAAACGTTGGAAAAGAAAAATGTATTTTTCCTTAATGGCATTAAAAATCTCTCATGTGCTAAATGAAGAGAAACTTGAAGAAAAGGAAAATGAAACACCAGCAGAAATGAAGATTCGAATAAAATGGAAACAAGATGACTTCATATGTAAATGGTACATTCTAAATGCGTTATCCAATTCGTCGTATGATGTGTATTAGGGGTGGGCAAATGGTTCGGTTTTTTTATTTTTTGGACGAACCGGAGGTTCGGTATAAATATAAACCGGTCCGGTTCGGTACAAAAAAACCGGTATATATCGATTTTTCGGTACCGATTTCGATCCGACACTTTTATGGTTCAGTATAAATCGAACCAGACCGGTATATACCAGTTTTCTAATTTTTTATTATTATTAATAATTTAGTAATAGTAATAATAAAATATTGATTATAATAATAAAAATAATAATAATATTAATAAAAAATAATAATATTAATAAAAATAAAAATAATATTAATAATAACAATAAAATAATAATAAAAATAATAATTATATTAATTTTCGGTAAAAACCGGTACCGAACCGGTACCGTCAGTTCGGTATACCGGTCCAACCGATTTCGGTATCGGCACCAAAATTTGAGTAATTTTGGTACCGGTCCTGTTCGGGTCAGTTTTTACCGGTTGCCCACCCCTAATGTGTATGAAGCCAAATTCATGGAAAAGACAATAAAGGAATTATGGGAGGATCTCAACAACAAATACAAAATCGAGGACGTTGGGAAATTTTTTGCTAATAAGTTCATTATTTGATTATCAAATGATAGATAACAAATCTGTTATGCTGCAAGTACATGAACTTCAAATTATTATGAATCAAATTGTGTCGAAAGACCATAGTATTGAAGAAGGGTTTCAAGTATCGACAATCATTTCAAAGTTTCCATTTTCATGGAAAGATTGTCTAAAGGAATTGAAATAAAAGAAAGATGTAATGACTATGCAAGAACTTATTAAATATCTCCAAGTTGAGGAAAATTCTCGTACTTTTTGTAGTGCTGCTAAAGTATACGGTGTCATTGTATCCTGGGAGACAAATGCTATCAACACTAAGCACCATACGGAGGGTATAATTATCTTAAGGACACAGTACCAAGTACTAGCCTTGACAAATAATTTTCTTGAGTTTTGTTAAGATAAGTTGATATATATATATATATATATATATATATATATATATATATAATTTCCTTTCAGTTTCATAACAATCTTAAGACAATTATGTTTTATCTATATATATATATTTGCAAGAAATATGGATACCAATTCTGTTACTATAATTGGTTTTTCTTCTACACCTTCTATACCAAATGTTCTTGTGAACCATGGTGAAAAACATGAAAAGTTCAATGGAACGGGATTTAAAAGATGGCAACAAAAGATGTTGTTTTATCTTACTACTTTGAACTTGTGACACCCCCAAATCCGGGTACTTCATTTCCACCGAATTTGGTGTTCACTTGATAGAACATTCATATCTACTACCCAAATATAATAAAATTAAATCATAAATCCTCCCTTTAAAAAAGGTTACATCATTAATCAAAAAGTCTCCCCAGGTTGTCTAACCTTAAAACATCAATCAAGTGCGGAAATAAAATAATTACATTACACCATTAAGTATACAGTCTATCATCATGACAATAAATAAAATTACAAGTCTTCTTCACTTGTACAGTTTTTCCTTTTCCTTTGTGTGTAGTAGGTTCATCGACCTTCTCAACCTTCACTGCAATAATTATATTTATGCAAGAGTGAGCAAAACAAATGCTCCTTAGATATAGTAATGAATCAATAAAAGAATAGTAACTGCCAATGATTAGGCTCATCAAACTGAATAATACTCTATCAAGGATATTCATCTAAATTGAATAGTACTTTATCAATAATAATCATAAACTGAATTCAAAATTTGAAATGAATTTGAGGGTCGTAAGACCACGAACTATGTCCACGGTTACAAGTAATCTTTCAACTCTAACCTAAACAGTTATATTGTAGGCACTTCACGTACTTAGGGGGATCAGTCCTTCGTACCATGTATTGTGCACAAACATCTAAACGCATTGCGTATCCCCTATAATAGGGTTGTTCTTCTCAGTTTTAGAGTACAAGTCTGGACAAAAGGAAGTTTGGTTTGGATAATCTTTCAAGGTAATTTAGAGTTTCACAATTATCAACTAAGGGATTAGTTGAATCAACAAGACTTAACAACACTACGAGTGATCAATAATAGTTTAATATGGAAAACGGATAATCATAAGTAAACTAACTATATATTAAACTCATGCTTATAAACAACTAAAAAGCATAAGTATTGAATAAAACAATAAACCTTACTTGAACAATATTAAGCTAAGGCTAAGATCTTGAGATAAAGAGTTAAGTTAAGAACATAAACTAAGGAATCACAAGCTTAATAATGAAACTTGCTCAAAATAACAATAATATTTCGATTTGCGATAAATAAATGACATAGAACAACTTAATTAGAGATTTTAGTTCAAGAATAAGTATTTATCACAAAAGAATAGAAATTAAGAAAACTTGCTTAACTATAAACAAGTTAGAATAATTCAATAATGATTAAAAGTCAAATTTTATTGAATAACGTTAGAATTAGAGCTTGCTCGAATAAAGATTAAGAATAAAAGAATTTGCTTAATCAAAGTTTTAAAGTAAGTAACTTGCTCAAAGTAAAGAGGTAAGGTTTAGAAACTTGCCTCGAGCGTAAGCTATAATATTAAAACTCACGTTCACCTACACATAGTATTAGAATCACAATATCTATTAGTTATATTAATATCTACTTTTCAAACTAACAATCATTTCTAGCTAACTTGTTATTTTAGTACAAGTCTTATTTTACCATATACATTTCAGAATTTATAAGTGTTAACTTCACAACCCTTATCTAACACTCATTGTGTTCACTATGTCATAACATCACGTTCGTAACTTACTAATCCATTTACAACTTTGAAATTATCAATGACATGACACGATTTTGTTTTAACCTCATTATTACATGCTTGTTACATGAACACATCATTTACCTAAGTTA
The DNA here is from genome assembly GCA_020205505.1 of Panax japonicus. Classification (NCBI taxonomy): domain Eukaryota; kingdom Viridiplantae; phylum Streptophyta; class Magnoliopsida; order Apiales; family Araliaceae; genus Panax; species Panax japonicus. The sequence continues at coordinate 13,592,844 of CM035097.1, forward strand.
TACTAGTATCTAAGGTCTGCAGCAGTAGCAGAAACCTCTGCATCAGATTAGGGTATAGCGCAGCTATGCCATACACATACCTGGAACCGGCGCAGCTGCGCCGTTTCTGGTCTTGACACCAGCGCAACTGCGCTGGTGCACAGATAGAAACTCCTCACAGCGTAACAATGTTCCATTTATATCCCAACTAACACGAATTTCACCCACAAAATAGTAAAATTAACATATATAGTTGGTATAACACTAACACAAACATGTTTCCTCACATATTCATCAACTTAGAACAATTAAAGAACACTTTCAACTATTTTAATTCCTTGAATTTCATATTTTCATATAAAACTCCATTTTTTGACATTTTCATAGAAATCATCATTGTGATCATAATTCTTGTCCAAATTACTTCATTCAAACTACGTTCTCTTCGTTTCTTAATGGACTAGCATAATCAAGACTCAATTTATAGATTAACATACAAATTAACCACCATATTTGGTACTTTCACAAGCCATATGAGAAGATATATACTGTAATTTACTTTTCTTTCTTTTAAACATAATTAGCATAGTAATTATTGTCTAAACACTAGTTCTAGCATCACAAACACATACAACCACCATAATTCAGTTATATAGCAACAATTTGAAAAAAATGGAATTCACAGAACTTGAAACTTCATGCCGTAAAACTGTTAAAGAAAATACCTTCAATTCGCTTGGTAATCCTTGCTAACACCACTGAATTTATTTTGAAATTCTTAGACTTTCTCTCAAATTTCTCTCAATTCTCTCTCAAGTTCCTCTGTAATTCTCTTCTTTTCTTCCTTCTTAGGCTTAGCAACCAACTATCAGTATGCATAAAAATAAAACTGACAGCCAAAGCCATAATACGCATACTAATTGTATCAGTTACAAAATAAACGTATACATTATTTATTATTTAATTTATTTAATTTATAATTCAAAATTCAAAAGCCATAAGACTTTGTTTGGAAAAACCTCTTTAAAATTTAAAGACTTAATATCCTTAAGTCTTGATTGACAAAACTAATTTAAACTCCTTTAATTTATTTTAATAAACAATTTAGTTTATAATTTATAATCATATATTATTTATTTGGATTTCCATATCCAACATTAATCAAATAAATTAATTATACATACTATATTTTTAATAATTTTCCCCTTAAACCATTATCATAAAATTATAATGGAAGTTATAATTTTACTTACTATATTCACATACCATCTTAATTATTAAATTAAAGCAATAATATAACATCTCATGTTATCTTACAGCTCTCCAAATTATAAATTTAATTAATTTAGAATATTATCTAATAAATTTAATTCATAAATATTTACTAACAACCATCATATCAATAAAATATTTATTCATCAATTTGAATAATAAATACATCAACTAAATATTTATATAATTCAATAAATATTTAAAATTATAATTTGAAATTCCATATTGTTACAGAACTTAGCGAGGTTTCTTCACGAAGATTCCCCTATGCTCAAAGAAGATGAAACAGACATGCAAATTTTTGCCGCAATAGATGCATGGAAACATGCATATTTTTTGTTTCAAAATTATATCCTTAACGGATTGGATAACACATTATACAATGTGTATAGTTCTCTCAAAACAGCAAGAGAACTGTGGGATTCCTTGGATAAAAAAATATAAAACAGAAGATGCTGACACGAAGAAATTCGTAGTTTGCAGGGTTTTGGACTACAAGATGGTGGATTCCAAGGGAGTCATCAACCAAGTCCAAGAATTACAAGTAATCCTGCATGAAATACATGCAAAAGGTACGTCTTTAAGTGAATCTTTCCAAATTGCTGCTATTATAAAAAAAACTACTACCTATATAGAAAGACTTTTAAAATTATCTCAAGCATAAAAGCAAAGAGATGAAACTTGAAGACTTAATTGTAAGATTAAGGATAGAAGAGGACAATCGTGCCTCTGAAAAGAAAACAAGAAGGACCTTTGTGGAATGTAAAGCCAACGTGGTGGAACAAGGTTTGAAGTCCAAAAAGAGAAAATTCTCTGGTAATGGGCCTCAACAAGGAACAAATAAGAAGTTCCAAGGCAAATGCTACATCTGTGGCTTGACATAGGGAAAAAGATTATCGAAAACGCAAAGACCTGAATAAGAAGTCTGCACAAGCCAATGTAAAAGAAGTGGATAATCTTCTTTAAGATGTTTCTGAAATGAACCTTTCAGCGGTTGTTTCATAAATAAATATGGTTGAGAATCCAAGAGAATGGTGGGTAGATACTAGAGCAACCCGCCACGTGTGTTCTGACAGGAAGATGTTTTCCACATATCAAGAAATTGAGAACGAAGAACATCTATACATGGGAAATTCTTTTTCATCTAAGATTGTTGGACAAGGAAAGGTGATTTTGAAGATGACATCTGGCAAGGAATTCACCCTCAACAACATGCTCCATGTGCCTGATATTAAGAAAAATTTAGTGTCAGGATCCCTTCTTAGTCAAAAGGGATTTAAATTAGTCTTTGTATTAGACAAATTTGTATTAACTAAAAATGGGATGTATGTGGGGAAGGGTTATATGAGCAATGGGCTCTTCAAAATGAATGTAATGACTATTGTACCTTCTAATATTAATAAAATTACATCTTTTTCTTATATGATTGAGTCATCTAACTTATGACATGGTAGATTAGGACATGTTAATTATAATACTATACGTAGATTAATTAATATGGAATGTTTGTCAAAAATGTGAGATTAACTCTAATCATAAATGTGAAATTTGCGTTGAGGCAGAACTTAGGAAATCTTCTTTTAAATCAATTGAAAGAAGTATAGAACCTCTTGAATTAATACACACAAATATTTGTGATTTAAAGTATATACAGACAAGAGGAGCTAGGAAATACTTTATCACTTTTATAGATGATCGTACAAGATATTGTTATGTTTACTTATTGAGAAGTAAAGATGAGGCTTTGGAAATGTTTAAACATTACAAAAATGAGGTTGAGCATCAACTTGATAAAAAGATCAAGATAGTTAGAAGTGATAGAGGTGGGGAATATGAATTTTCATTTGTTGAAATTTGTTCACAACATGATATAATACACCAAACAACTGCACCTTATTCAGCACAACAAAATGGTTTAGCAGAAAGAAAGAATATAACTTTGAAAGAAATGATGAATGCATTATTATTAAGTTTTGGGCTACCTCAGAATTTGTGGGGGGAAGCAATTCTTTCAGCAAATTATATTCTCAACCGAATACCTCAAAAGAAGTCTAAGGTTACACCCTATGAATTATGGAAATGACGTAAGTCGTCTTATAAACACTTAAAAGTGTGGGGGTGTTTAGCAAAAGTAATGGTTCTTCCACCCAAAAAGGTGAAAATAGGACCGAAAACAATAGATTGTATATTCATTGGTTATGCTAACTGTGACAACCCCAAAATAGGTCCATTCCATCCAACCCATTCTGAGTCGCCAAATACACATGGTACAGAAACAACTACAACTTTTACAACCAATAAGCTGTGAGTTTGAATACAAACATTATCATCTAGACAATATTCACATGCAAATAAATTCCCATCATAATTATTGATACATAATTTTACAAAAAAAAAATGGTGAGGACTACTAAACAACTCTCTCTAGAACCTTCATTCCATACCCTGACTAGTACTCGCTACATTCTCGCCTCCTGAGAAGAAAAATGGAACAACAAGGAAAAGGGTGAGCTCAACTAGCCCAGTAAAGAATATTATGACTAAGATAATGTACAACAAATTATCCTTAGTCTTCAACAGGGAAAAATCTGATAGAATACAATAGACAACAAGTTTTAGATCAACAACTGCAGCGGAAACAACAATTCATTAGAAGAGTTAAGTAGAGAATAAAATCTACTAACATCTATGAATTTAAAAGTCCATCATCAATATTTTATCCCTGTAACATCAATCAATATATATCTCAAATCAAATCAAATATTCATCTTTGCACTACAGGCCAAAGATATTCATCAGTCGGTCATGTTCATCTAAACACCTGTTCATCTTTGCACTACGTGCCAAAGATATTCATCAATTGTTCATGTTCATCTCAACACCTGTACATCTTTGCACTACGGGCCAAAGATATTCATAACAAAGTCAACCATCTTTGCACTACAGGCCAAAGATATTCAGTAACACCATCATTTAGGACTGAGGATGATGAAAAATATTTTAAAGGAAACGAATCCAGTGAAACAAAATAACAAGTATTAAGGATTCGTACTCTAAACAATCCGAGTTCAAAAATACTTCATAAATAATCATACTGAAGTAAAATTCAAGAATGATCAAAACATAGATCCAATCAAAGCTAGTATCCAGAATAGATATTTTGGACAAAAAGAAGAAATTTCATTTTTCCGGTGAATAGTGCCGTATTTGTGAGTAGTATCGTATACGTGAATAGTGTCGTATACATGAATAATAACTCCGACACCAAAAGATAGTAATTTCACAAAAAAAACATCCTCACGCTTCATGAATAGTACTCGTGAATAGTAACTCGTGAATAGTAACTCATGAATAGTAACTCGTGAATAGTAACTCATGAATAGTAACCCCGACATGAAAAAGTTCCAAATTTGATAAAAAGTTCAGATCAATACTTCGGCATAATGATATTAGAAGAAATAATACCATTTTAAAAAAATAATATCCCTTACCTCGAAAGACAGTACTTCTGGTTGAAACACCGGATATAGGCTATGACTTGAACTTTCACCGTATAGCAATACTCAAAGTATACTCAAAATACTCACAAGAATACGCTCGATAATATAGAGAGAGAAAACTTCAGTTCCTGGTGTGATTTTCAATTCTAACCTAAGCACATATTTATAGGAAATTGCTTAGAACACCAAAGCAGAAAATTTAATATAATAATAATATATATTAAAAATTCTTACGCCCATTTTTTTCAGATCTGATTTCAGCTCAATAACATGTGCTCCCTTCTAGAAAAATAAATAAAAAACGTTTTTATAATTAAAAATATTTTAAACTTCCAAAAATCAATTATTTCGGAGCTCCGGAACTTCAATAATTCATAATAAATAGCCCTTTTTGCCAGAAAATTCGAATCTCGCGAGTTTTTATAGGAAATTATATTCTCTACAACTTTGCAGAAGAAAGTTTTTCCAAATTCCAAACAGAAATTGACCGAAATCCATAAACGGACGATTTTACAAACTATAATCAAATTTCAGTCAATAATTGTGTCCACTAACACACAAAATATGTGTTAAACATTTAATGCCACAAAAATACTCTTCCTCCTCATATACTCATATATCCCACATTCATTATAAAAATATCCTCGTTAATATATTATTAAAATAATATATTTAAATGAATTATTTTATCAGAAAAAGATAAAATATTAATTTTCAACAATTGTCACAATAAAAATTTTCTCCATCTATATCCACATAAAATCAATATTTTCCTCATCATATGAATCAATAATTAATTATTCACAAATAATATTACAGAATCACAATATTGACAACCAGGCAGTTCCCAGGAAAGAGGGGGCTTTCCAATAAAGATTTCTCCTTACTGGCGCGCAATTAGGTGACCAAACCTCTCCTTAGACAGAACTTTCTAGACATTGCCAATAATGTTATCTAATAATATTATTCAGATAATATGAATTATTGCTTCGATAATGAAAAATACTGTGTAGTGACAATTATTGAAACAACAGTAATATAAAATATCAATGCAGCAATTATTGAATCAATAACATAAAATACTGAACAGTAATTACTGTAACAATTATTGAGTAGTGCCTTCTTACGTAAGAATCAATAATTGGTGCAATACCGTGTGCTACTGTGCAACAACGCGTATTACTTTATTTTATCCACCGGGTATTCCAACAGTATTAACGGTAACAACTACGCCGTTATTTATAAACAACTATACTTGTCGTTTTCTTCATCCAATCGCTTTCCGTTATGGGGCCCACAAAAGGCTGCGCCGTCGTACGAATATTCCCCGACAGCAAGAATATTCCACGACCAAACGAATATTCCCCGACAACAATGAATATTTTATAACCACTTGCTTATTCAAAATATTTGCGCATTTTACCCATAACTAACCACATTAATCAAATTCACCCTTACTATTTCAAAATAATAAATAAAGGAAATTCCTTTTTATTTAAAAATTTTCGGGGTCTTACAACCTCCCCTCCTTATGAAATTTCGTCCTCGAAATTGGCGTACGTAACTGGTGTTTCGAAAAGATGAGAATACCTCGCTTTCATTTCCGTTTCCAACTCCAATGTCATTTCCTCTATAGCATGATTTCTCCACAAGACTTTAACTTGTGGTATGACCTTCGTGCGTAGGACATGCTTCTTCCCATCCAACATCTTGACAGGTACCTCTTCGTACGTTAAGTCTTCGGCTATTTCGTCTGGTTCTATCTCAATAATATGGTTCGGGTCGTCCACACATTTACGTAACATCGATACGTGAAAAAACGTTATAAACACGCGACATACTTGGCAATAAAACGAATCTATAAGCCACAGTTCCTATTCGATCGAGGATTTCAAATGGATTAATAAATCGAAGGTTTGAGCTTTACTCACATCGCCAATTCTCGCTTTTGAAATAACAACTTCTTGCACCTCCTTCTTCAAATTCATCAGCTCCAGTGTGTAGCTTGAACATCTTTAACTTTATCGATTAAAGTCGATTATACACGTATATCATCACGTGGGTACCTAGAGTTTTTATCTCCATCTCTATTATTTGTAATTTATACGAAATAAGTCTTTGACAATATCGTACTCATACTCGTATACGATCTTCTGCTCAACACGTCAGCTACCACGTTCGCTTTTCTAAGACGGTATGGTCAGAACATATGCCGAAATGAGTCTCCTCTTGAGTTCTTCGAAGCTCTTCCACATTCCTTGCTTCATTCGAATTTTGTATCTCTACGAGTCAACTGCGAGAATATCCTTCAACGAATCTCCGATAATAATCAACTAAGCCTAGAAAGCTACGTATTTCGATTACTGACTTTGGTGGTTCTCAACTGTGACTCATATCCCAACCTTGGATAACACGTTACAATGACACCTATCAGTTTACTATCGCACGAATATTGTGTCCCCTACGAAGAGTCTGGCTTCTGTTTATTCCACAAAGGAAGTCACCAGATAAAGGCTCGGGTACAAACTTCTACAGTTGAATTTTTAACTCCTGAAGTTCAATAGGAGCCATTTGATATGAGATTTTAGAAATGAGTTTTGTACCGGGTTCAAAGTCGATACAAAGTTTAATATCACGCTCTGGGAGTAAACCAAGAAATTCTTCAGAAAATACGTCAGAAAATTCACTAACAACAGAAATATCATTCAAATCTGATGTACTTTTGTTAAAGTCCATGACATGACTTAAGAAAGCTTGACATCCATTTTTCAATAAACGAATGACTTCATGGCTTGATATAAAAATGTTTGACTTCAATGGTTTGATTGCTTGAGTTCGAATATCAGGTTGCTTAGGAATATAAAAACTAACAACCTTACGAAAGCAATCAATTTTGGCATGATGAGTAGTTAACCTTAAAATCACATCAAAAACAAATATCTCTATAGAAATAAGGTTAACAGGTAATATGATAGTGCCAACTTGAATCAAGCAAGATTTCTAAACAACGGATGTAATGAAAGTTTCTCCTAACGGAGTCTCCATAAATAGGTCAAAGTCTAATTTCTCCGTAGTCAAGTTCAAACGTTGAACGCAAGCAAGAGAGATAAAAGAATGGGTAAAACCGGTACCTAGTAAGGTATAAACTTCGCAAGAATTATAATTAACTAACCCGTGCTAACTTCGTTCGAGTTCCTCGCATTTTGACCAGTCACGACAAACGCTCTTTCAGGAATCGTTGACTTTGACTTTTCTGGGACAGCCTTTTGAATCACCATCCCCGCTGGAATTGATTTCGCTACCTTACACTCTCGAGCGATATGTCCTTCCTTTCCACAATTATAGCATACCTTGAACTGTTGTGGGCAGTTTGGGCTGATATGTCCCTCTTTCCCGCATTTGTAACATACGACCGGTGGTCTTTCTCCTTCCTTGGAACCAGTTGCTGCTGGTGCTGACGTCTTCACATGGTCGTTGTTGAATCTTCTCTTTTTAAAATCTCCTCCCAACTCGCTTCTTCTATTTTCATGGCCGTGATTACCACCAGAGTGGTTACCACCTTTGCCCGTATTCTTCTTTCTTCGCTGGTTATCATTGTTCTGATGACTGCTGTCACCAGTATGATCCTGGTTATGGTCCCTCGGTTGAACGTACTCGTTATCTCGCTCTAACAACTGAGCCCTGTTGACAACATCTGAATAGATAGAAAATTTATGAGAAATGAGATACTGACGTATGCCGGGTTTCAAACCTCTCAAAAACATCCGCGTCATACGTTCCTCATTCTCCACCAAATGAGGTGCAAACCTGGATAACTCCGCGAACTTCGCCTCGTACTGGGACACCGTCATGTTATTCTGCTCTAGTCTAATAAACTCCACTTCCTTCATATGGCGAATACTTTCAGGAAAGTATTTTTCGTTGAAAAGTTTCTGAAACGTCTCCCATGACATGCTGAGTGCGGCTGGATGTGTACGCTTCACAGACTCCCACCAGTAGTCTGCCTCACCACGGAACATAAAGGTGGCGAATGGAACCTTCTGTAACTCCGTGCATCCCAAGACATCGAATATCTTGGTAATTTGCTTTATCCACGTCTCCGCATTAATCGGATCCGGCTTTCCCAAGAATTCTGGTGGTCCCAACTCTTTGAACTGCTTGGCTGTGACAAGCCGCGCGTTGTTATCGTTTCCACCTGTATTTTGAACACGAGTCTCCCTCGTCTGATTTTGCATGAACTGCAAAAAGCTCCTAAACATCCCGTTGTTTATCGTCTGTTCAGTGGCGTTGTTCACAGGAGGAACATTGCCAGCCTGTTGCACGTTCTCCTCATTGGTGAGTACAGGCGTCTCTACGGTCTCATTAACTCCACTGTTAACATTCTCAGTCGACATTCTCAAATACTGTCATAAAACAAGGGTTAATTAAACAATTTAAAAAATCACATATTACCCCTATATTATGACCAACCAACAAATAAGCTTAGGTAGGACACACTAGCGAAGGATTTACTCGTCTCTCCCCTCCTAGTTCTATTCCCCGATCTCCGCCAGATATCATATCCCTAAGCTCTGATACCAACTGTGACAACCCCAAAATAGGTCCATTCCATCCAACCCATTCTGAGTCGCCAAATACACATGGTACAGAAACAACTACAACTTTTACAACCAATAAGCTGTGAGTTTGAATACAAACATTATCATCTAGACAATATTCACATGCAAATAAATCCCCATCATAATTATTGATACATAATTTTACAAAAAAAAAATGGTGAGGACTACTAAACAACTCTCTCTAGAACCTTCATTCCATACCCTGACTAGTACTCGCTACATTCTCGCCTCCTGAGAAGAAAAATGGAACAACAAGGAAAAGGGTGAGCTCAACTAGCCCAGTAAAGAATATTATGACTAAGATAATGTACAACAAATTATCCTTAGTCTTCAACAGGGAAAAATCTGATAGAATACAATAGACAACAAGTTTTAGATCAACAACTGCAGCGGAAACAACAATTCATTAGAAGAGTTAAGTAGAGAATAAAATCTACTAACATCTATGAATTTAAAAGTCCATCATCAATATTTTATCCCTGTAACATCAATCAATATATATCTCAAATCAAATCAAATATTCATCTTTGCACTACAGGCCAAAGATATTCATCAGTCGGTCATGTTCATCTAAACACCTGTTCATCTTTGCACTACGTGCCAAAGATATTCATCAATTGTTCATGTTCATCTCAACACCTGTACATCTTTGCACTACGGGCCAAAGATATTCATAACTAAGTCAACCATCTTTGCACTACAGGCCAAAGATATTCAGTAACACCATCATTTAGGACTGAGGATGATGAAAAATATTTTAAAGGAAACGAATCCAGTGAAACAAAATAACAAGTATTAAGGATTCGTACTCTAAACAATCCGAGTTCAAAAATACTTCATAAATAATCATACTGAAGTAAAATTCAAGAATGATCAAAACATAGATCCAATCAAAGCTAGTATCCAGAATAGATATTTTGGACAAAAAGAAGAAATTTCATTTTTCCGGTGAATAGTGCCGTATTTGTGAGTAGTATCGTATACGTGAATAGTGTCGTATACGTGAATAATAACTCCGACACCAAAAGATAGTAATTTCACAAAAAAAACATCCTCAGGCTTATGAATAGTACTCGTGAATAGTAACTCAGTGAATAGTAACTCATGAATAGTAACTCGTGAATAGTAACTCATGAATAGTAACCCGACATGAAAAAGTTCCAAATTTGATAAAAAGTTCAGATCAATACTTCGGCATAATGATATTAGAAGAAATAATATCATTTTAAAAAAATAATATCCCTTACCTCGAAAGACAGTACTTCTGGTTGAAACACCGGATATAGGCTATGACTTGAACTTTCACCGTATAGCAATACTCAAAGTATACTCAAAATACTCACAAGAATACGCTCGATAATATAGAGAGAGAAAACTTCAGTTCCTGGTGTGATTTTCAATTCTAACCTAAGCACCTATTTATAGGAAATTGCTTAGAACACCAAAGCAGAAAATTTAATATAATAATAATATATATTAAAAATTCTTACGCCCATTTTTTTCAGATCTGATTTCAGCTCAATAACATGTGCTCCCTTCTAGAAAAATAAATAAAAAACGTTTTTATAATTAAAAATATTTTAAACTTCCAAAAATCAATTATTTCGGAGCTCCGGAACTTCAATAATTCATAATAAATAGCCCTTTTTGCCAGAAAATTCGAATCTCGCGAGTTTTTATAGGAAATTATATTCTCTACAACTTTGCAGAAGAAAGTTTTTCCAAATTCCAAACAGAAATTGACCGAAATCCATAAACGGACGATTTTACAAACTATAATCAAATTTCAGTCAATAATTGTGTCCACTAACACACAAAATATGTGTTAAACATTTAATGCCACAAAAATACTCTTCCTCCTCATATACTCATATATCCCACATTCATTATAAAAATATCCTCGTTAATATATTATTAAAATAATATATTTAAATGAATTATTTTATCAGAAAAAGATAAAATATTAATTTTCAACAATTGTCACAATAAAAATTTTCTCCATCTATATCCACATAAAATCAATATTTTCCTCATCATATGAATCAATAATTAATTATTCACAAATAATATTACAGAATCACAATATTGACAACCAGGCAGTTCCCAGGAAAGAGGGGGCTTTCCAATAAAGATTTCTCCTTACTGGCGCGCAATTAGGTGACCAAACCTCTCCTTAGACAGAACTTTCTAGACATTGCCAATAATGTTATCTAATAATATTATTCAGATAATATGAATTATTGCTTCGATAATGAAAAATACTGTGTAGTGACAATTATTGAAACAACAGTAATATAAAATATCAATGCAGCAATTATTGAATCAATAACATAAAATACTGAACAGTAATTACTGTAACAATTATTGAGTAGTGCCTTCTTACGTAAGAATCAATAATTGGTGCAATACCGTGTGCTACTGTGCAACAACGCGTATTACTTTATTTTATCCACCGGGTATTCCAACAGTATTAACGGTAACAACTACGCCGTTATTTATAAACAACTATACTTGTCGTTTTCTTCATCCAATCGCTTTCCGTTATGGGGCCCACAAAAGGCTGCGCCGTCGTACGAATATTCCCCGACAGCAAGAATATTCCACGACCAAACGAATATTCCCCGACAACAATGAATATTTTATAACCACTTGCTTATTCAAAATATTTGCGCATTTTACCCATAACTAACCACATTAATCAAATTCACCCTTACTATTTCAAAATAATAAATAAAGGAAATTCCTTTTTATTTAAAAATTTTCGGGGTCTTACAACCTCCCCTCCTTATGAAATTTCGTCCTCGAAATTGGCGTACGTAACTGGTGTTTCGAAAAGATGAGAATACCTCGCTTTCATTTCCGTTTCCAACTCCAATGTCATTTCCTCTATAGCATGATTTCTCCACAAGACTTTAACTTGTGGTATGACCTTCGTGCGTAGGACATGCTTCTTCCCATCCAACATCTTGACAGGTACCTCTTCGTACGTTAAGTCTTCGGCTATTTCGTCTGGTTCTATCTCAATAATATGGTTCGGGTCGTCCACACATTTACGTAACATCGATACGTGAAAAAACGTTATAAACACGCGACATACTTGGCAATAAAACGAATCTATAAGCCACAGTTCCTATTCGATCGAGGATTTCAAATGGATTAATAAATCGAAGGTTTGAGCTTTACTCACATCGCCAATTCTCGCTTTTGAAATAACAACTTCTTGCACCTCCTTCTTCAAATTCATCAGCTCCAGTGTGTAGCTTGAACATCTTTAACTTTATCGATTAAAGTCGATTATACACGTATATCATCACGTGGGTACCTAGAGTTTTTATCTCCATCTCTATTATTTGTAATTTATACGAAATAAGTCTTTGACAATATCGTACTCATACTCGTATACGATCTTCTGCTCAACACGTCAGCTACCACGTTCGCTTTTCTAAGACGGTATGGTCAGAACATATGCCGAAATGAGTCTCCTCTTGAGTTCTTCGAAGCTCTTCCACATTCCTTGCTTCATTCGAATTTTGTATCTCTACGAGTCAACTGCGAGAATATCCTTCAACGAATCTCCGATAATAATCAACTAAGCCTAGAAAGCTACGTATTTCGATTACTGACTTTGGTGGTTCTCAACTGTGACTCATATCCCAACCTTGGATAACACGTTACAATGACACCTATCAGTTTACTATCGCACGAATATTGTGTCCCCTACGAAGAGTCTGGCTTTTGTTTATTCCACAAAGGAAGTCACTAGATAAAGGCTCGGGTACAAACTTCTACAGTTGAATTTTTAACTCCTGAAGTTCAATAGGAGCCATTTGATATGAGATTTTAGAAATGAGTTTTGTACCGGGTTCAAAGTCGATACAAAGTTTAATATCACGCTCTGGGAGTAAACCAAGAAATTCTTCAGAAAATACGTCAGAAAATTCACTAACAACAGAAATATCATTCAAATCTGATGTACTTTTGTTCAAGTGCCATGACATGACTTAAGAAAGCTTGACATCCATTTTTCAATAAACGAATGACTTCATGGCTTGATATAAAAATGTTTGACTTCAATGGTTTGATTGCTTGAGTTCGAATATCAGGTTGCTTAGGAATATAAAAACTAACAACCTTACGAAAGCAATCAATTTTGGCATGATGAGTAGTTAACCTTAAAATCACATCAAAAACAAATATCTCTATAGAAATAAGGTTAACAGGTAATATGATAGTGCCAACTTGAATCAAGCAAGATTTCTAAACAACGGATGTAATGAAAGTTTCTCCTAACGGAGTCTCCATAAATAGGTCAAAGTCTAATTTCTCCGTAGTCAAGTTCAAACGTTGAACGCAAGCAAGAGAGATAAAAGAATGGGTAGAACCGGTACCTAGTAAGGTATAAACTTCGCAAGAATTATAATTAACTAACCCGTGCTAACTTCGTTCGAGTTCCTCGCATTTTGACCAGTCACGACAAATGCTCTTCCAGGAATCGTTGACTTTGACTTTTCTGGGACAGCCTTTTGAATCACCATCCCCGCTGGAATTGATTTCGCTACCTTACACTCTCGAGCGATATGTCCTTCCTTTCCACAATTATAGCATACCTTGAACTGTTGTGGGCAGTTTGGGCTGATATGTCCCTCTTTCCCGCATTTGTAGCATACGACCGGTGGTCTTTCTCCTTCCTTGGAACCAGTTGCTGCTGGTGCTGACGTCTTCACATGGTCGTTGTTGAATCTTCTCTTTTTAAAATCTCCTCCCAACTCGCTTCTTCTATTTTCATGGCCGTGATTACCACCAGAGTGGTTACCACCTTTGCCCGTATTCTTCTTTCTTCGCTGGTTATCATTGTTCTGATGACTGCTATCACCAGTATGATCCTGGTTATGGTCCCTCGGTTGAACGTACTCGTTATCTCGCTCTAACAACTGAGCCCTGTTGACAACATCTGAATAGATAGAAAATTTATGAGAAATGAGATACTGACGTATGCCGGGTTTCAAACCTCTCAAAAACATCCGCGTCATACGTTCCTCATTCTCCACCAAATGAGGTGCAAACCTGGATAACTCCGCGAACTTCGCCTCGTACTGGGACACCGTCATGTTATTCTGCTCTAGTCTAATAAACTCCACTTCCTTCATATGGCGAATACTTTCAGGAAAGTATTTTTCGTTGAAAAGTTTCTGAAACGTCTCCCATGACATGCTGAGTGCGGCTGGATGTGTACGCTTCACAGACTCCCACCAGTAGTCTGCCTCACCACGGAACATAAAGGTGGCGAATGGAACCTTCTGTAACTCCGTGCATCCCAAGACATCGAATATCTTGGTAATTTGCTTTATCCACGTCTCCGCATTAATCGGATCCGGCTTTCCCAAGAATTCTGGTGGTCCCAACTCTTTGAACTGCTTGGCTGTGACAAGCCGCGCGTTGTTATCAGTTTCCACCTGTATTTTGAACACGAGTCTCCCTCGTCTGATTTTGCATGAACTGCAAAAAGCTCCTAAACATCCCGTTGTTTATCGTCTGTTCAGTGGCGTTGTTCACAGGAGGAACATTGCCAGCCTGTTGCACGTTCTCCTCATTGGTGAGTACAGGCGTCTCTACGGTCTCATTAACTCCACTGTTAACATTCTCAGTCGACATTCTCAAATACTGTCATAAAACAAGGGTTAATTAAACAATTTAAAAAATCACATATTACCCCTATATTATGACCAACCAACAAATAAGCTTAGGTAGGACACACTAGCGAAGGATTTACTCGTCTCTCCCCTCCTAGTTCTATTCCCCGATCTCCGCCAGATATCATATCCCTAAGCTCTGATACCAACTGTGACAACCCCAAAATAGGTCCATTCCATCCAACCCATTCTGAGTCGCCAAATACACATGGTACAGAAACAACTACAATTTTTACAACCAATAAGCTGTGAGTTTGAATACAAACATTATCATCTAGACAATATTCACATGCAAATAAATCCCCATCATAATTATTGATACATAATTTTACAAAAAAAAAATGGTGAGGACTACTAAACAACTCTCTCTAGAACCTTCATTCCATACCCTGACTAGTACTCGCTACATTCTCGCCTCCTGAGAAGAAAAATGGAACAACAAGGAAAAGGGTGAGCTCAACTAGCCCAGTAAAGAATATTATGACTAAGATAATGTACAACAAATTATCCTTAGTCTTCAACAGGGAAAAATCTGATAGAATACAATAGACAACAAGTTTTAGATCAACAACTGCAGCGGAAACAACAATTCATTAGAAGAGTTAAGTAGAGAATAAAATCTACTAACATCTATGAATTTAAAAGTCCATCATCAATATTTTATCCCTGTAACATCAATCAATATATATCTCAAATCAAATCAAATATTCATCTTTGCACTACAGGCCAAAGATATTCATCAGTCGGTCATGTTCATCTAAACACCTGTTCATCTTTGCACTACGTGCCAAAGATATTCATCAATTGTTCATGTTCATCTCAACACCTGTACATCTTTGCACTACGGGCCAAAGATATTCATAACTAAGTCAACCATCTTTGCACTACAGGCCAAAGATATTCAGTAACACCATCATTTAGGACTGAGGATGATGAAAAATATTTTAAAGAAAACGAATCCAGTGAAACAAAATAACAAGTATTAAGGATTCGTACTCTAAACAATCCGAGTTCAAAAATACTTCATAAATAATCATACTGAAGTAAAATTCAAGAATGATCAAAACATAGATCCAATCAAAGCTAGTATCCAGAATAGATATTTTGGACAAAAAGAAGAAATTTCATTTTTCCGGTGAATAGTGCCGTATTTGTGAGTAGTATCGTATACGTGAATAGTGTCGTATACGTGAATAATAACTCCGACACCAAAAGATAGTAATTTCACAAAAAAAAACATCCTCAGGCTTTATGAATAGTACTCGTGAATAGTAACTCATGAATAGTAACTCATGAATAGTAACTCATGAATAGTAACTCATGAATAGTAACCCGACATGAAAAAGTTCCAAATTTGATAAAAAGTTCAGATCAATACTTCGGCATAATGATATTAGAAGAAATAATATCATTTTAAAAAAATAATATCCCTTACCTCGAAAGACAGTACTTCTGGTTGAAACACCGTATATAGGCTATGACTTGAACTTTCACCGTATAGCAATACTCAAAGTATACTCAAAATACTCACAAGAATACGCTCGATAATATAGAGAGAGAAAACTTCAGTTCCTGGTGTGATTTTCAATTCTAACCTAAGCACCTATTTATAGGAAATTGCTTAGAACACCAAAGCAGAAAATTTAATATAATAATAATATATATTAAAAATTCTTACGCCCATTTTTTTCAGATCTGATTTCAGCTCAATAACATGTGCTCCCTTCTAGAAAAATAAATAAAAAACGTTTTTATAATTAAAAATATTTTAAACTTCCAAAAATCAATTATTTCGGAGCTCCGGAACTTCAATAATTCATAATAAATAGCCCTTTTTGCCAGAAAATTCGAATCTCGCGAGTTTTTATAGGAAATTATATTCTCTACAACTTTGCAGAAGAAAGTTTTTCCAAATTCCAAACAGAAATTGACCGAAATCCATAAACGGACGATTTTACAAACTATAATCAAATTTCAGTCAATAATTGTGTCCACTAACACACAAAATATGTGTTAAACATTTAATGCCACAAAAATACTCTTCCTCCTCATATACTCATATATCCCACATTCATTATAAAAATATCCTCGTTAATATATTATTAAAATAATATATTTAAATGAATTATTTTATCAGAAAAAGATAAAATATTAATTTTCAACAATTGTCACAATAAAAATTTTCTCCATCTATATCCACATAAAATCAATATTTTCCTCATCATATGAATCAATAATTAATTATTCACAAATAATATTACAGAATCACAATATTGACAACCAGGTAGTTCCCAGGAAAGAGGGGGTTTTCCAATAAAGATTTCTCCTTACTGGCGCGCAATTAGGTGACCAAACCTCTCCTTAGACAGAACTTTCTAGACATTGCCAATAATGTTATCTAATAATATTATTCAGATAATATGAATTATTGCTTCGATAATGAAAAATACTGTGTAGTGACAATTATTGAAACAACAGTAATATAAAATATCAATGCAGCAATTATTGAATCAATAACATAAAATACTGAACAGTAATTACTATAACAATTATTGAGTAGTGCCTTCTTACGTAAGAATCAATAATTGGTGCAATACCGTGTGCTACTGTGCAACAACGCGTATTACTTTATTTTATCCACCGGGTATTCCAACAGTATTAACGGTAACAACTACGCCGTTATTTATAAACAACTATACTTGTCGTTTTCTTCATCCAATCGCTTTCCGTTATGGGGCCCACAAAAGGCTGCGCCGTCGTACGAATATTCCCCGACAGCAAGAATATTCCACGACCAAACGAATATTCCCCGACAACAATGAATATTTTATAACCACTTGCTTATTCAAAATATTTGCGCATTTTACCCATAACTAACCACATTAATCAAATTCACCCTTACTATTTCAAAATAATAAATAAAGGAAATTCCTTTTTATTTAAAAATTTTCGGGGTCTTACAACCTCCCCTCCTTATGAAATTTCGTCCTCGAAATTGGCGTACGTAACTGGTGTTTCGAAAAGATGAGAATACCTCGCTTTCATTTCCGTTTCCAACTCCAATGTCATTTCCTCTATAGCATGATTTCTCCACAAGACTTTAACTTGTGGTATGACCTTCGTGCGTAGGACATGCTTCTTCCCATCCAACATCTTGACAGGTACCTCTTCGTACGTTAAGTCTTCGGCTATTTCGTCTGGTTCTATCTCAATAATATGGTTCGGGTCGTCCACACATTTACGTAACATCGATACGTGAAAAAACGTTATAAACACGCGACATACTTGGCAATAAAACGAATCTATAAGCCACAGTTCCTATTCGATCGAGGATTTCAAATGGATTAATAAATCGAAGGTTTGAGCTTTACTCACATCGCCAATTCTCGCTTTTGAAATAACAACTTCTTGCACCTCCTTCTTCAAATTCATCAGCTCCAGTGTGTAGCTTGAACATCTTTAACTTTATCGATTAAAGTCGATTATACACGTATATCATCACGTGGGTACCTAGAGTTTTTATCTCCATCTCTATTATTTGTAATTTATACGAAATAAGTCTTTGACAATATCGTACTCATACTCGTATACGATCTTCTGCTCAACACGTCAGCTACCACGTTCGCTTTTCTAAGACGGTATGGTCAGAACATATGCCGAAATGAGTCTCCTCTTGAGTTCTTCGAAGCTCTTCCACATTCCTTGCTTCATTCGAATTTTGTATCTCTACGAGTCAACTGCGAGAATATCCTTCAACGAATCTCCGATAATAATCAACTAAGCCTAGAAAGCTACGTATTTCGATTACTGACTTTGGTGGTTCTCAACTGTGACTCATATCCCAACCTTGGATAACACGTTACAATGACACCTATCAGTTTACTATCGCACGAATATTGTGTCCCCTACGAAGAGTCTGGCTTTTGTTTATTCCACAAAGGAAGTCACCAGATAAAGGCTCGGGTACAAACTTCTACAGTTGAATTTTTAACTCCTGAAGTTCAATAGGAGCCATTTGATATGAGATTTTAGAAATGAGTTTTGTACCGGGTTCAAAGTCGATACAAAGTTTAATATCACGCTCTGGGAGTAAACCAAGAAATTCTTCAGAAAATACGTCAGAAAATTCACTAACAACAGAAATATCATTCAAATCTGATGTACTTTTGTTCAAGTGCATGACATGACTTAAGAAAGCTTGACATCCATTTTTCAATAAACGAATGACTTCATGGCTTGATATAAAAATGTTTGACTTCAATGGTTTGATTGCTTGAGTTCGAATATCAGGTTGCTTAGGAATATAAAAACTAACAACCTTACGAAAGCAATCAATTTTGGCATGATGAGTAGTTAACCTTAAAATCACATCAAAAACAAATATCTCTATAGAAATAAGGTTAACAGGTAATATGATAGTGCCAACTTGAATCAAGCAAGATTTCTAAACAACGGATGTAATGAAAGTTTCTCCTAACGGAGTCTCCATAAATAGGTCAAAGTCTAATTTCTCCGTAGTCAAGTTCAAACGTTGAACGCAAGCAAGAGAGATAAAAGAATGGGTAGAACCGGTACCTAGTAAGGTATAAACTTCGCAAGAATTATAATTAACTAACCCGTGCTAACTTCGTTCGAGTTCCTCGCATTTTGACCAGTCACGACAAATGCTCTTCCAGGAATCGTTGACTTTGACTTTTCTGGGACAGCCTTTTGAATCACCATCCCCGCTGGAATTGATTTCGCTACCTTACACTCTCGAGCGATATGTCCTTCCTTTCCACAATTATAGCATACCTTGAACTGTTGTGGGCAGTTTGGGCTGATATGTCCCTCTTTCCCGCATTTGTAGCATACGACCGGTGGTCTTTCTCCTTCCTTGGAACCAGTTGCTGCTGGTGCTGACGTCTTCACATGGTCGTTGTTGAATCTTCTCTTTTTAAAATCTCCTCCCAACTCGCTTCTTCTATTTTCATGGCCGTGATTACCACCAGAGTGGTTACCACCTTTGCCCGTATTCTTCTTTCTTCGCTGGTTATCATTGTTCTGATGACTGCTATCACCAGTATGATCCTGGTTATGGTCCCTCGGTTGAACGTACTCGTTATCTCGCTCTAACAACTGAGCCCTGTTGACAACATCTGAATAGATAGAAAATTTATGAGAAATGAGATACTGACGTATGCCGGGTTTCAAACCTCTCAAAAACATCCGCGTCATACGTTCCTCATTCTCCACCAAATGAGGTGCAAACCTGGATAACTCCGCGAACTTCGCCTCGTACTGGGACACCGTCATGTTATTCTGCTCTAGTCTAATAAACTCCACTTCCTTCATATGGCGAATACTTTCAGGAAAGTATTTTTCGTTGAAAAGTTTCTGAAACGTCTCCCATGACATGCTGAGTGCGGCTGGATGTGTACGCTTCACAGACTCCCACCAGTAGTCTGCCTCACCACGGAACATAAAGGTGGCGAATGGAACCTTCTGTAACTCCGTGCATCCCAAGACATCGAATATCTTGGTAATTTGCTTTATCCACATCTCCGCATTAATCGGATCCGGCTTTCCCAAGAATTCTGGTGGTCCCAACTCTTTGAACTGCTTGGCTGTGACAAGCCGCGCGTTGTTATCATTTCCACCTGTATTTTGAACACGAGTCTCCCTCGTCTGATTTTGCATGAACTGCAAAAAGCTCCTAAACATCCCGTTGTTTATCGTCTGTTCAGTGGCGTTGTTCACAGGAGGAACATTGCCAGCCTGTTGCACGTTCTCCTCATTGGTGAGTACAGGCGTCTCTACGGTCTCATTAACTCCACTGTTAACATTCTCAGTCGACATTCTCAAATACTGTCATAAAACAAGGGTTAATTAAACAATTTAAAAAATCACATATTACCCCTATATTATGACCAACCAACAAATAAGCTTAGGTAGGACACACTAGCGAAGGATTTACTCGTCTCTCCCCTCCTAGTTCTATTCCCCGATCTCCGCCAGATATCATATCCCTAAGCTCTGATACCAACTGTGACAACCCCAAAATAGGTCCATTCCATCCAACCCATTCTGAGTCGCCAAATACACATGGTACAGAAACAACTACAACTTTTACAACCAATAAGCTGTGAGTTTGAATACAAACATTATCATCTAGACAATATTCACATGCAAATAAATCCCCATCATAATTATTGATACATAATTTTACAAAAAAAAAATGGTGAGGACTACTAAACAACTCTCTCTAGAACCTTCATTCCATACCCTGACTAGTACTCGCTACATTCTCGCCTCCTGAGAAGAAAAATGGAACAACAAGGAAAAGGGTGAGCTCAACTAGCCCAGTAAAGAATATTATGACTAAGATAATGTACAACAAATTATCCTTAGTCTTCAACAGGGAAAAATCTGATAGAATACAATAGACAACAAGTTTTAGATCAACAACTGCAGCGGAAACAACAATTCATTAGAAGAGTTAAGTAGAGAATAAAATCTACTAACATCTATGAATTTAAAAGTCCATCATCAATATTTTATCCCTGTAACATCAATCAATATATATCTCAAATCAAATCAAATATTCATCTTTGCACTACAGGCCAAAGATATTCATCAGTCGGTCATGTTCATCTAAACACCTGTTCATCTTTGCACTACGTGCCAAAGATATTCATCAATTGTTCATGTTCATCTCAACACCTGTACATCTTTGCACTACGGGCCAAAGATATTCATAACAAAGTCAACCATCTTTGCACTACAGGCCAAAGATATTCAGTAACACCATCATTTAGGACTGAGGATGATGAAAAATATTTTAAAGGAAACGAATCCAGTGAAACAAAATAACAAGTATTAAGGATTCGTACTCTAAACAATCCGAGTTCAAAAATACTTCATAAATAATCATACTGAAGTAAAATTCAAGAATGATCAAAACATAGATCCAATCAAAGCTAGTATCCAGAATAGATATTTTGGACAAAAAGAAGAAATTTCATTTTTCCGGTGAATAGTGCCGTATTTGTGAGTAGTATCGTATACGTGAATAGTGTCGTATACGTGAATAATAACTCCGATACCAAAAGATAGTAATTTCACAAAAAAAACATCCTCACGCTTCATGAATAGTACTCGTGAATAGTAACTCGTGAATAGTAACTCATGAATAGTAACTCGTGAATAGTAACTCATGAATAGTAACCCCGACATGAAAAAGTTCCAAATTTGATAAAAAGTTCAGATCAATACTTCGGCATAATGATATTAGAAGAAATAATATCATTTTAAAAAAATAATATCCCTTACCTCGAAAGACAGTACTTCTGGTTGAAACACCGGATATAGGCTATGACTTGAACTTTCACCGTATAGCAATACTCAAAGTATATACTCAAAATACTCACAAGAATACGCTCGATAATATAGAGAGAGAAAACTTCAGTTCCTGGTGTGATTTTCAATTCTAACCTAAGCACCTATTTATAGGAAATTGCTTAGAACACCAAAGCAGAAAATTTAATATAATAATAATATATATTAAAAATTCTTACGCCCATTTTTTTCAGATCTGATTTCAGCTCAATAACATGCGCTCCCTTCTAGAAAAATAAATAAAAAAACGTTTTTATAATTAAAAATATTTTAAACTTCCAAAAATCAATTATTTCGGAGCTCCGGAACTTCAATAATTCATAATAAATAGCCCTTTTTGCCAGAAAATTCGAATCTCGCGAGTTTTTATAGGAAATTATATTCTCTACAACTTTGCAGAAGAAAGTTTTTCCAAATTCCAAACAGAAATTGACCGAAATCCATAAACGGACGATTTTACAAACTATAATCAAATTTCAGTCAATAATTGTGTCCACTAACACACAAAATATGTGTTAAACATTTAATGCCACAAAAATACTCTTCCTCCTCATATACTCATATATCCCACATTCATTATAAAAATATCCTCGTTAATATATTATTAAAATAATATATTTAAATGAATTATTTTATCAGAGAAAGATAAAATATTAATTTTCAACAATTGTCACAATAAAAATTTTCTCCATCTATATCCACATAAAATCAATATTTTCCTCATCATATGAATCAATAATTAATTATTCACAAATAATATTACAGAATCACAATATTGACAACCAGGTAGTTCCCAGGAAAGAGGGGGCTTTCCAATAAAGATTTCTCCTTACTGGCGCGCAATTAGGTGACCAAACCTCTCCTTAGACAGAACTTTTTAGACATTGCCAATAATGTTATCTAATAATATTATTCAGATAATATGAATTATTGCTTCGATAATGAAAAATACTGTGTAGTGACAATTATTGAAACAACAGTAATATAAAATATCAATGCAGCAATTATTGAATCAATAACATAAAATACTGAACAGTAATTACTGTAACAATTATTGAATAGTGCCTTCTTACGTAAGAATCAATAATTGGTGCAATACCGTGTGCTACTGTGCAACAACGCGTATTACTTTATTTTATCCACCGGGTATTCCAACAGTATTAACGGTAACAACTACGCCGTTATTTATAAACAACTATACTTGTCGTTTTCTTCATCCAACCGCTTTCCGTTATGGGGCCCACAAAAGGCTGCGCCGTCGTACGAATATTCCCCGACAGCAAGAATATTCCACGACCAAACGAATATTCCCCGACAACAATGAATATTTTATAACCACTTGCTTATTCAAAATATTTGCGCATTTTACCCATAACTAACCACATTAATCAAATTCACCCTTACTATTTCAAAATAATAAATAAAGGAAATTCCTTTTTATTTAAAAATTTTCGGGGTCTTACACTAATAATAGCAGTGCATATATATTTTTGGTTAATAAATCAAAAATAGATAAAATACATGAAAAATATGATTATTGAGTCAAAAGATACTGAATTCTGTGAAGCAATATTTCCTAATAAAAAGGAACAAGAGCCAAGTTCTAACGAACAAGAAACAAGTTTAAATAAAAGAACTTATGATGCTGTTAATAACAGTAATCATGGTTTAGAAGATATTGATGAACCTAGACGTATTAAACGTGCTAGAACATAAAAATCTTATAGTTCAGATTTTCTAACTTATTTGTTAGAAAATGAGCCTCAAACCTATAAAGAAGCTATATCGAGTCCTGAAGCTCCATATGGGAAAGAGGCTATAAATAGTGAAGTAGAATCCATTTTTTATAATCATACGTGAGAATTAGTAGATCTCCCACCAGGATCTAAACCGCTTGGATATAAGTGGATATTCTAGAAGAAAATGAAAGCAGATGGATCTATAGACAAATATAAAGCAAGACTTGTAATCAAAGGATACATGCAAAAGGAGGGTTTAGATTATTTTGATATTTATTCTTTTGTGACAAGAATATCCTCGATTAGGATGTTAATAGCCATTGCAACTATATATAATTTAGAAATACATAAAATTGATGTAAAAACAGTTTCCTTGAATGGAGATTTAGAAGAAGAAATCTACATGGAACAACCAAAAGGATTTAATGTTCCAAGACAAGAAAAGAAAGTTTGTCGGCTTGTAAAGTCTCTTTATGGATTAAAACAAGCACCTAAACAATGACATGAAAAATTTGATAATGCAATGTTATCAAATGGTTTCAAAATAAATGAGTGTGACAAATGTGTGTATGTCAAGGACAGTAAGAATGGGTATGTTATTATTTGTCTTTATGTAGATGATATGCTCATTATGGGTAGTAATAATAAAATCATTAAAACTATTAAAAGAATGTTAAATAATATGTTTAACATGAAAGGCATGGGTGTTGCTGATGTAATATTAAGAATTAAAATTTCTAAAACATCCGATGGATCAGTGTTATCACAATCCCACTATATTGAGAAAATACTCAGGAAATTCAATCAATATGATTGTAATTTTGTGGGAACACCGGCAGATATAAATCTACACTTGTCCAAAAATAAAGGAGAAAACATATCACAACCTGAGTATGCACAAATAATTGGAAGCCTTATGTACTTAATGAATTATACACGTCCTGACATAAGACAAGCTGTCAATAAATTGAGTAGATTTATAAGCAATCTAGGACAAGATCACTGGAAAGCGATTATAAGAGTTTTAAGGTATTTAAAATATACTCAAAATTTTGGATTGCACTACTCAAGATATTTAGCAGTACTTGAAGGATACTGTGATGCGAATTGGATATCGGATACAACTAAATACACAAGTGGTTTTGTGTTTACACTAGGTGGAGGAGCAATATCATGAAAATCTTCTAAACAAACATGCATTGCTCGATCAATGGCCTGACCTGACTTTGGCTCGGGCTTGTGGCACGAGGTACGTGGGTCTGGGTCCTATGTATAATTTTTTAGACAAAATTTATTTAAATTTTTAATTAAAGTTTATTTGTTTAATTCTATTATCAAAACTGTTTTGTATTTGAGAAGTTGTATTATCAAAACTGTGTCGTTTTGAGAAGCGGTATTTGCTGAAAGGGTATAAGCCTGAACGGACGGCCCAAAACTACGTCATTTTGTCGCGCCTTTTCTTCTAAGGTTAAAACTACGTAGTTTTTGTTCTGTTAATACTAAAACTACATCATTTTATAGGTCCGAACAGACGCGCCCATACTGCATATGATCAAAACTACGTCGTTTTGACCAAAAGATACCATATATGCCTTTTTCAGTGGCATCCCATGTCTTTTCAAGGGCTAAGTGACCATCCAAAGGGGCACCAACTCCTCCTATAAATAGATAAGAGGGGGCAGCCTCCATACACACTCAATTTTCACAAGCAATTAGCATTAATAGTCGTTTTAGTATTCTGTTTTCCATCATTTTTCATAGTTCTAAAAAGAGAGAGTTAGAGCATTCAGTTTTGTTCGTAGAGTATACTGTTTGTAGTGCTGCTAAAGTATACGGTGTCATTGTATCCTAGGAGACAAGTGCTATCAACTCTAAGCGCCATACAGATGGCATAATTGTTTTAAGGACATAATACCAAGTACTAGGCTTGACAAATAATTTTCTTGAGTTCTGTTGAGATAAGTTGATGTATATATATATATATATATATATATAATTTCCTTTCAGTTTCATAACAGTTACTTTCATCCACTTCAATCGAGATGGATCGCTGATTGTTTCCGGTAGCCACGACGGGTCTTGTAAAATTTGGGATGCGGATTCGGGTGCCTGCTTGAAGACTCTTATTGACGATAAGGTTTCGGCCGTTTCATTTGCCAAATTCTCGCACAACGGGAGGTTCATACTCGTCGGGACCTTTGATGATACTCTCGTGAGTTTCTATAACTGTGGACTTTGTTAAGCTTTTTCAACTTTGCATTATTGAATTGTTTGCTCTATATAGATGTGATAGTTTAGAATTTTAGGGAAAAATCAACCTTTAAGGTTTATATATCTACTATTGAGATTAGGCAGGCAGCTTGACCATGTATTAGAAAAAGATTATAGTTCATTGAAACTGAGGAAAAGGGAAGATTATAAATTTGTTTTGAGCTTTTGATTCTTCTTTCAATCATGTCCGAACCCACACAATTTCAATTTTTTTTCATACAAGATGCAAATCATTCCTTAAATTGATGGTTTGTGCATATGCAGCATACATTTAGATTTTGCTTTGTTATTTACCCAGAAAAAAGAAACAATCTTTCTATAGTTCATTAGAGTAATGCCACATTCGTTCAAGCTTAAGAACTTTTTAGTTTATACTATTTGTTTTCAGGTATTGCTACAATGGATGCACAGGCAAAAAAGAAGGCCCTATATCGTGCTAAATTGAATGCACAGAAGCAGGAGAAGCGAATAGAATCTCCTCTTGTAAGGTAATAGACTTCTTGTGAAATACAGTATAGCTTATGGTCAAAAAAATATGAATTTGTTATTGTTCCCTTACTTATAAGTTATAATAAAAGAAAAACAAAAGGGCATTTTTGTGTTTCTAGTTCATGTTATCTTCTCAAGGATATAGGTTGCGCTATGGGCTTATGAACTTTGATTAATATTATGGTTCTGCTTCAAAAAAAAAAAAAATACTGGAATTTCTATCTATATAGTTTTAATGTCTTAAATATCAAATTTGGTTTAGTGCTTTTATACACGGATATATAAAATACTGGAATCTCTTGATTCTGTTATTGTTTTGCCTTCTATTCCTTTGTGCATATAGGTATAATGAAAATGATCAGCCTGTTTGTCGGGTTGGTGATGTTGTGTTGAAATCCGACTCCCTTTGGCTTGCGCACGAGGCGTCGTGATTTATGATTTTTTATTTAAAGTTTATTGTTTTGTTCAGTCACAAGTAGACATGAAATCAATTTAGAGTATTTTTTAAAATCTCGTTCTCTATATTGTTGTTGCAGGAGCACATTCGAGGTACGAAAAAGTAGAGAATGTTTTTTTTAACATATCTTATTCGGTGATATTATCTCCACATAATTTCAATTTAGAGTTGAAACATTACAGAATTATATTCACTTACTGATTTAAAATCCTGCAATCGTAATTAATTTATCCAATTATAATGAGCTTTTGTGAGAATAACTGTCTTTCAATGGTCATATATTTCTTTCAAATTTTTCCAAACAATAAGGGAATCTTTTATTGTGAGATATTATAACTTCAACTCCTCACGGAGATGATGGCGTAAAATAATGGCCTTTGCCTTGTTTTGACTAGATGTTTCATTACCATCTTTAACGGTATCTCCAAGACCCATGTCATCCAGACTAATTTTGGCATCAAGAAACCATAACAAATAATTCTTACCCGTAATATCAAGTGTCACGAACTCAAATTTGGCAAGGTTTCATTGTAACTTCATAAAAAATATCAAAAATTATTAGAAATTTGACTTATTATAATAACAACGCTACGTACCGATCATCATTCAAAGACCAAAAAACTTGCATGAGATGTATAAAAATGTAAAGAATAAATGACAATGGTTCATGCCTCTTAACATAATGATAACCTTTTAGACCATGTTATACTCTTACCAATTATGTGTTAAAATGAAACTTCAACACACATTCAATGCTAAAGATTGTTTATTTAGTCTCCTATTAATGTGAGTTCCGTTACATAAACTAGGATTCTTTAATAAACAGATAAAACATATCCTGATTTCCCGAAGAGTTGAAAAAAAAAATCACAGCAAATTCCAAAAAATAATTATCAAACAAGCTATTGGTTTTTCAGGAAATTTAAAGAATAAAACTGATAGCAAATTTCAAGCAGATTTAATAGAAATATCCAAATATCAAAGATCATATATTTAAAATAATAATAATAATAATAATAATAATAATAATAATAATAATAATAATAATAATATGGTAGAACCAAGATTATCCATTTAACTTTTTGTTGATAATAGTGATTGTAATTGCCTTGATGAGAATTGTTTCAAATGGGTCAAGTGTTAGTGTGAATATCAAGTTGAATTAGATTGTGAATTACTGTGGGTTTCTGAGATTCCGTTGTTTTTCATGAATGCAAAGTTTTTATTAACACCAACTAGCAATTAGCTATTAGTTAGGACATTATTTGGAATCCCTTAATTATCTCCTACAAATCTTCACTCCTGTCAATTACCTAACCATAACTTAAGGGATCATGTACATCCCTTGATTCTAGATATTACCGTTATCATACATGTATATATAGACTACCTCTTATGTGTATTATAAACAATATAGTTAATATATAAAACATAGTATTCCTTGTAAGTTATTCTGGTATCAGAGCCATTCTCGGTCAACACCCCTTCTTTCTTTTCTTTCTACATGTCATCCATGGCTTCCAGTTCTATGTCTTCTACAGTCATCCCCAACTCTCCTTCACCATATGTCCTCCTCTCTCAAGCTCATCATTATATCACCTTAAAATTAACCCCCTCCAACTATCTTCTCTGGCATACACAAATTAGTCCATACCTGCAAGGCCAACAATTATTTGGTTATGTTACCGGTGAATTTGCCCGGCCTCCTTCCTTTCTCCCATCTAGCCCTTCCTCCACCGACTCTGCTACCTCCTCATCTGTCAATCCAGCGGCACAATTCTTGGATGCACAGGATAAATTACTTATGAGTCTTCTTATCTCATCTCTTAGTGAAGATGTGATACCTCTTGTTATTGGCCTCACATCCTCTGCCGAAATTTGGACTGCTCTCTTTGCTGCGTTTGCTAGTCCCTCTAATACCCGTATGTTACACCTATCTATGGAACTTCACTCTCCCCAAAAACATGATGAATCCTTGACTGCCTTCCTCCATCGTCTGAATAGTATTTCTGATGAACTAGCAGCCTCTGCCCGACCCATCGTGCCGAATTTGCGTCCCTAAAATCAGCCTTATCTATGCTTGATCACCCTTTACCCTTCTCGGTGCTCCATAGCAAATGTCTCAGCCATGAGTTCCTCACCGAACCGTCTCTCTTAGTTGCTTTGTCTCTCACTCCACCACCATCGGCCAATACAGTTCAACACTTCCCCACTCCTGCTACCCGCTTCTACACTCACCGTGGTCGTGGTCGGGGAACTCGCGGTCGCGGGCGAGGCAACTTTCGACCACCCACCTCCTAGTTCTCCTTCCAACGTGCAAGGTGTATATTCTGTGGTGGCTCTAATCAAAACTCGTACCGCTGTTACTTTCGTCCTCCAACATACACGTCTGATGGGCTCCTTGGACCACCTCCTAGTCATCCTTCTCCTGCTGCTCACTTTGTTGCTCCTACACACGATCACTCTACCACCAGTTCGCTATCCCTGTCCTCTCTCAACTGGTACCCCAATACAGGGGCTAACCACCATGTTACTCCCGACTTAGCAGGTATCAATCATGTGGATGAATATACCGGCTCTGATCATCTTCAAGTTGCCAACGGTAACCTTGCTCCTATAACTAATATCTGTTCCACCAATTTCAATTATAACAATCAAAATTTCCAACTTTCTCCAATCTTGCATGTTCCTTCTGCTTCAAAACGTTTACTCTCTGTCAATAAGTTTTGTCACGACAATAACGTCTTTTTTGAATTTCACTCGTCTTGTTTTCATGTTAAGGACCCCGTCACCAAACACACTCTTTTCAGCGGAACAAATAAGGACGACCTCTACACCTTGGCAGCTACACCCCCATTCACCGCTCTTTCTACTTCCCGGATCTCCTTATCTGATTGGCATCGTCGCCTGGGCCATCCTCATGATCGTGTCCTCCGTCAGATCATCTCTAAAAATAGTTTAAGTGTGTCTTCCAATAAAACCAATCATGTGTGCATGGCATGTCACATGGGAAAGGCCTGCAAATTTCCTCTTCATAGTAGCTCCTTTTCTGCACACAATGTTCTTGAATTAATAATATGTGATGTTTGGGGCCCTGCTCCCTTGCCTTCCCTACGTGGAAATAAATATTATGTTCTTTTTGTTGATGCATATACAAAATTCTCATGGATCTATTTTATTAAACTACGCAGTGAGGTAGCCTCTACATTTTTGCACTTTCAATCCATGGTAGAATGCCTTTTTAACTCAAAAAT
Source organism: Panax japonicus (assembly GCA_020205505.1). Lineage (NCBI taxonomy): Eukaryota > Viridiplantae > Streptophyta > Magnoliopsida > Apiales > Araliaceae > Panax > Panax japonicus. The sequence continues at coordinate 13,623,491 of CM035097.1, forward strand.
CAAAATTTTCCAAACTGACAGTGCAAATGATTTTTTACCACTTAAATCACATTTTTCTAATAATGGTATTATCCATCGTCTTTCCTGTCCCCACACTTCGATTCAAAATGGCCTTGTTGAAAGACGTCACCGTCACGTCGTTGAAACTGGCCTCACCTTATTGGCTCATGCCTCCGTACTAGGGATTTCTTGGGACTTTGCCTTTGAATGCACCACTTATCTTATTAATCGTATGTCTTCTCCTGCTAACCATAATCTCTCTTCTTTTCACAAATTATTTTCCACACCACCAACCTATAATTTTTTAAAAATATTTGGTTGCTTATGTTTTCCTTACTTAAGGCTGTATAATCCAAACAAACTAGAATACCGCTCCCTTCCATGTATTTTTTTAGGTTATAGTGCTACTCACTTAGGCTACTACTGCTTCGAACCAATGTCACAAAAACTATATCAAGCCCGCCATGTAAAATTTGCCGACCATCAATTTCCCTTCTCTAACCCACAACCTCCTGTCCCTTCCTCCTTGTTCTCCACCCCTCCAAATCCCTTCATATCTGCTACTCCTAGTCCACCATGGGTCATATTACGCCCTGCGCCCACTGCACCAGGTTCCTCTTCTCCACAACCAAGTCAGTCTGCCGTCCACTCCCCACCGCCTGCCCCCTCCTTTCGTCAGCCCACTTTTTTCCCATCTGAGTCCCACGATAATCTCACAACCACTCCTTTTATACACCCACCTTCCACTGTCCTACGCGTTCGGACTGCTAGCTTACGCGACATCTATGCTCGCACCACTTCTCTTTCGAATGCACTCTCTACCCAGCCTGGCCTTTCCCCTTCAGCGCCACCCTCTCCCTCTGCTTCCGTCCCCTCTTCCTTAGACATCGCTACCTTGTCGGTATCTCCAACAGCCGTTTCCCCCTACCCATCCCCCATTCATCATCAAACCCTTCCTCGTCTTCCACCACTCCTCCCCCTCTACCATTTACTAACACAAGTCCTTCACACAATATCCATCACATGGTTCTCCGTAGTCGTCATCAAGCCAATACTGCCTCCGTCTTCACAACCGAGCCCACCTCCTTCCACGCAGCAAACAATAGCCCGGTTTGGCGTCAAGCAATGCTAGCCGAACTCACTGCTCTTTACAAAAACCAAACTTGGACACTTGTCCCCAAATCTCCTCTCATGAATATTTTTAGTAACAAGTGGGTCTTTCGCATCAAGACACATGCTGACGGTTCTATTCCCGATACAAGGCCCGCCTCGTTACAAAAGGCTTTCACCAACAACCTGGGATTGACTACTTCGACACCTTCAGTCCAGTTATTAAACCAACAACCATCCGCCTAATTTTATCCTTGGCAATTACAAGACAATGGTCCATTCGCCAACTTGATGTAAATAATGCTTTTCTAAATGGTTTTTTAACAGAACATGTCTATATGCAGCAACCGCAAGGGTTTAGTGGCTCAACACATCCAGATTTCATGTGCAAACTACAACGGTCCCTTTATGGACTAAAACAGGCACCCAGGGCCTGATTTTCCCGTCTCTCAACTTTTCTTCTAACTCATAATTTCACTCAGTCTCGTAATCACCTCCTTATTTATCTATAATGATTCTCCTACATACCTATTTGTTCTTGTCTATGTTGACGACATTTTAATTACAGGTAATTCAGATAAATCTTTTTCGAGGCTAATTCTTGATCTTGGCGCTGAATTCTCCCTCAAGGACTTAGGACCCTTGCACTATTTTCTGGGGGTTAAAGTTGAGCGCACTACAGTTGGCCTTCTCCTTTCTCAGAAATAATACACCAAAAATATTCTACAACGTGCCTCTATGTCCACAAGTAAAACCCAGTCCACTCCTATTTCTTCCGCCAAATTCTCCGCCTTCTCAGGAACCTTGTTTGACAATCCTACTCTCTACCGACAAATTGTAGGCTCTCTTCAATATCTAAGTCTTACTCGGCCCAACATCTCCTTTGCTGTTAATAAAGTATGCCAGTTCATGCATAAACCAACAGATGCTCATTGGGCTGCTGTCAAATGGATTCTACGATATTTAAAAGGCACTATGTCGCATGGCATATTCCACTCGGCTGGCACCACCCACACCCTTCATGCCTTTACCGATGCCGACTGGGCAGGGGACATCAATGATCGGAAGTCCACTACTGGCAATACAATCTTCCTAGGCGACAACTTAATCTTTTGGGTTTCGCGCAAGCAACGTACAGTTGCACGCTCCTCCACTGAATCTGAGTATAAAGCCATTACTGATGCTGCTGCTGACATAAAATGGTTTTTTTCGCTGCTCCAGGAATTATGACTGCCTCTTCATCATCCTCCTGTGTTATGGTGTGATAATCTTGGCGCCTCCTACCTTGCTTCAAATCCTATTTTTCATGCGCATACAAAACACATTGAGATAGACTATTACTTTGTCCGTGAAATGGTTGCCACCAAACAAATCTCTATCCAGTTTGTCTCTTCCAAAGATAATGTTGCCAATGCTCTAACAAAACCACTACCACCCAGCTACTTCTCGCACAACCGATCCAAGCTCAAAGTGTTTCCACGGATACCCTTTAACTTGCGGGGGAATATTAACACCAACTAGCAATTAGCTATTAGTTAGGACATTATTTGGAATCCCTTAATTATCTCCTACAAATCTTCACTCCTGTCAATTACCTAACCATAACTTAAGGGATCATGTACATCCCTTGATTCCAGATATTACCGTTACCATACATGCATATATAGACTACCTCTTATGTGTATTATAAACAATAGAGTTAATATATAAAACAGAGTATTCCTTGTAAGTTATTCATCATCAAGAAGGTGTCGCCTAATCACATCTAAAGCTGTACTTTCATTTGCAAGTGAACTCATCTCAGTATTTACACACACACACACACACACACACACACACACACACATATATATATATATAGGGTTCGGAGGATTTTATAAAATACGAACATTTTTTTTGCTTTTTTTTAAAAAACAACTAAAAAAAGTTTAATATTTTATGGAACTGAAATTTTTACATAATACAGTGTTCTTGGTGTGATTTGGATACATATAACAAAACATGTCTATACAGACTATTATGTAAAAATTTTAGTTCCATAAAATTGTAAAGTTTTTTTTAGTTGTTTTAAAAAAAACAAAAAAATAAAATTAAAGTTCTGTATTTTAAGCCTGTCTAGGAGTCCGGACAGGATCCATTACAAGAAAATCGGCTATTTCCTACGGACGTATCCTCGACGGATTAAATTCGGTCGAAATATGATTAATTCCGAGGGAATAATGCGTCGAATATAAGTCCCTCAAAACTAACATAATTCTGACAAAATTCCGTCGAACGTAGACCTCTCCAGTTGGCGCCAAGTTTCGCGCCACTGCGAAAAGTAATTTCGACAAACAAACGTTAATTCCGAGGGACGTTTCGTCGAATTGAAGTTATTTCTGAGGGACTTATGGCCAACGGACATTCCGTTGGAGATAACAAATATAAACTTTTCAGCTTCTGCCTTTTCATTTCAGACGCTCAACTTTTTGTCTCTCATTCGCTGTCTCACTCTCTCACACTCTCCGTCCCTCTCTCATCCCCCCCGCCCCACTCATACGATCACCGGTCCACCCTCCCCATCCCCCTGCCATCATTCTCCCCCCCCCCCCCGCTGCCTCCCCCATGTCTCCCCACTCTGCCCCGGTACCCCCACTCCCTCCCCCCAGTCCCCTCACCCTGCCCCGGTACCCCCACCCCAGACCTGTCCCAGTACTCCACCCCACCCACCCCCAGGTACCCCCTACTCCCTCTTATCTCCCCGATCGCCGATCACTGCCCAGTTCCGGCCGCCACTGCCCATTTCTGGCCACTGCGCCACCAGTTCTAGACTCTGCCACCAACCAAGGCCACGGTAGCTCTTAGCTCCTCATTTCTCTTCCTCGTTTCTCCTCTTTTAATTCAAGGTAAAAAAATCCTAAATGATGATTTGAGATTATTAAATATAGTTTGCAGATTTGTGTTGTTGATTTTGCTAAAGTTGTTCATGTGTTACTAAGAATAATTTTGGAGTTCTTGTTGTATCAGAAATTGGGTTTTATATTTTAATTTGCTGAAATTAGGTTCATTTCTGTTATGAAATTTATTTAGCTAAAGTTGTTGATTTTGCGAAAGTTGTTCATGTTGTAAACTGTTTTGCAAATTGGGATTATTTGACTTCAATTCTGCAAATTGTTGCATGTTGCTGAAATTGTGATTTATTTTGTGCAATTAAAATTTCTGTTAGTGTATACAATTTATTTGTGCAATTACAGTGTTTGAGTCATAACAATTACATTGTTTGGATCATAACATATATGTATCACAGTGTATAAAAATGTGATATTTGATATTTCCCACTGAATTCCCAACAAAATATTTGTCAAAAATCTGCAATTGAAAATTTTATGGGCCCTACAAATATATTTATGTATTATTTAATTAATTTAATATAAAATGAAATAAATTTAATTTAGTTTATTAGACAAAATAAATTTTAAAATTTATTTAATATAATATAATATAAAATAAAAAATAATAATAAAATAAATTGAATAAAATAAATCAAATTTAATTTAATATAATAAATTAAATGAAATTAATGTATATTAAATTTAATTAAAATTATAAAATTATAAAAAATTAAAAAATAAATTTTAAAATTAAGATAATATAATATACTATAATATAATATAAATTTTAAAAATTAGAAAATATAATATTTATTAATTAAAAAATTAAAAAAATAAAATAAAATATAATAATAAACTTAAATAAATTTTAAAAATTAGATAATATAATATAATTCAAAATAAAATAAAATAAAATAATTAATTAAAGTAAATTGAATAAAACAAAACAAATTTGATTTAATTTAATAAATTAATTAAATTTAATAAAAAATATTAAAAAAATTAAAAAATATAATAAAATAAATTTAATTTAATTAAAATAATTTAAATTAAATTTAAAATATAATAAAATATAATAATAAATATAATTAAATTTTATAAAATAAAATAAAATAATTTAATAATAATCTTCATATATATTCCAAATAACAGTTCTCAGAAACTAAGTAGCACTTACTTAGTTTTTCATTGGCAAAATAAACTATAAGTGGCATTTGCTTAGTTTGCCACAATGTTTAATTAACTCAATAATTAAGTATTATATGTGTGTGTGTGTGTATATATATACACACACACATATCTGTACTATAATATGAAACTTAGAAACCCATTTGACAAATAGGAGTGAATGTCGAACAGTCTCTATATATAGATTCCAAATAACAATTCTCATAAACTAAGTACCACTTACTTAGTTTATCATTGGCAAAATAAACTAAGTAGTATTTGCTTAGTTTGCCACAATTTTTAATAAATGAAATAATACTCTCCGTACATATATGTACTCTTTCTTGTATGCAGGTTTCGACATAGCAGTTGCAGCTAATAGTACTCCAACCGGTTTTTCGGCAGCAATAAAAAAAAGGGGTCGTAGTTCCTTCTTGTGATACTCGAATTGAAAAGTTAATTGAATTACTGCAGACATTTCTCATTGTTCCATCATAACAGATGGAAACATCCAGAAGGAATGCCATTAAGTTGTTGAACAAAGTTCTAGGTTAAGCAACCCTTTAGATGAGCGAACGATCACTTCTTTGTTAGGAATGAATCATCTCCACATATGGGTCCAATCTATGTCATGTATTGGACTCGTATGGGGAGATAATTAATTCCTAGCTGAGAAGTGATCGTTCGTTCATTTAGAGGGTTGCTTAACCTGGAACTTTATTCAATAGCTTAATGGAACTCCTTCGGAATGTTGTCATCTGTTATGATGGAACAGTGAGGAATGTCTACAGTAATTCAGTTAACTTTATTATTCGAGTATAGGACATAAACAGGAACTACGACCCTTTTTTTACCGGATTGCCAACTCAAGTAGTCTATATATACTAAGTACCACTTACTTAGTTTATCATCATTGGAAAAATAAACTAAGTAGCATTTGCTTAGTTTGCAATAATTTTCAATAAACTTAGAAACCACTTTGACATTCACTCAGTAGGAGTGAATGTCGAACAGTCCCCAGTTTGAGACTGTTATTGAATGTTACGTCTCTCACTTAGGCCGGTGCCAATACAAAAAGTACGTTTTTTGTTATTTTGAGGATTTTTTGACTGTTATCTCTATATATTCTCCTAGTGCATTGAGAGCAGATTAAGTTATCTTAGTCTATTTCGTGTGCTTGGAGACCATGAGGAGGTGCTGCTGAAATTTTCTTGAAACTCATGAAACGTACTCATTGTGTTTGTACTAGTGACGGGACGCATCCAATAACGGGATAGAAGCCTTATCCATGTCCCGTAGAGTGGAGATACTAGGTAAATCTAATTCATGCATAAATATCCAAATTAACTGAATCCGTCTTCTGTGTAGTTAAAAATGTCAGCCGACCGGAGTTGGATGTTTCGTAGGATACCTAAAGATGGGAGGAGATTAGTCGCAGCTTATCGTGTTGGGGTGTCATATTTCTTAAACAAAGAACTAGAACATACAGATGATCCGAACGGGAAGATGCGATCCCCGTGTGTCAAATGTAAAAACCTGATTTGGAAGAAAGTTGACGAAATTAAATTCGACTTATTTTGCCGTGGATTTGGGATGGGTACTTCGTATGGACTCATCACGGGGAATCAGAAGTGATTGAAAATATTGTGGAACAACCAATTCCACAGGATTCATACGTCAAAAATTATGATCCAGTTGAGATGTTGGTCGATGCTTATGGCCCTACTAATTTTGACTAGGCTAAAAATGAACCTTCTTCAAGCAGTGTGAAACAAGTGCCAAATGATATAGTTGCTGCCTTTTATAAGTTACTATCTGCTTTTGGGGTCACGTTGTATTCGTGAAATGATACGGACACCAAGCTTTCTGCAGTGACGAAGCTCTTACACTTCAAGAATGAGCACGACTGTAGTGAGAGAGGTTTCAATGATTTGCTTGCTATAATTGGAAAGTTCTTACCCAAGGATCATACTCTTCCTACGAATTATTACGAAGTGAAGAAGATGGTCAAGGGGTTAAATATGGGGTATTAAAAAATCGATGCTTGTGAGCAGGATTACATGTTATACTATGGGGATGACATAGATAAGGGACTGTGTGATATATGCATCTTGCCGCGCTACAAGGTTACAAAACGCGGGGGGAAGGAGAAACATGTTCCCAGGAAAATCTTACAGTACTTTCTACTTACGCCGAGACTTCAGCGGCTATTCATGTCGTCTCATATGACTCAATATATGAGTTGGCATCGAACAAGGGTTGTCGTGCCAGGTTAGTTGACTCACCTAGCAGATGGAGATGAATGGAAGGGATTTGATGCAAATTATCTTGATTTTGCAGAAGAAGTTAGGAATGTTAGGCTTGGCATGTCTACTGATGGATTTTGCCCTTTTAATAATTTTAGCCAGTCGTACTCAGTTTGGCCAATCATTATGGTCATTTATAATCTTCCACCGACAATGTGCATGAGGGATCTGTATTTGTTTTTGACTTTACTCATTCTGGGGGATAAAAGTTCTACAAAAGACCTTAATGTGTACCTTCGACCGTTAGTGGATGAAATAAAGATGTTGTGGGAGACAGGGGTCCAGACGTATGATAAATCGATATGCGAGAATTTTGTGATGAAGGCAGCCATGTTATGGACTATCACTGACTTTTCGACTCTTGGAATGGTTAGTGGTTGGTCAACTCACGGGAAACTATCATGTGCATTGTGTATGGGGGATGTGCAAGGCAACCAGTTGCAGCATGGGCAGAAATGTAGTTTCTTTGGAACTGCTCGTAGATTCTTACCTCTTAATCATAATTACAGAAAGATGTGTGCACAGTTCAATAGAAAGATAGAGAAGAAGGGGGTTGTTGGTCGGTTGTCGGGAAGTGAGGTCTTGGGTTGGTTGAACCAACTTGATTTTCCTTTGTCGGGGAAGGAACACAGTAAATTGAGAGCAGCCGGGTACGGGAAGACTCATAATTGGACACACTTGCCTATATGGTTTGAGTTGCCATATTGGGGCACACTTTCAGTTCGTCATTTTATAGATGTCATGCATACCAAAAAGAATGTTTTCGAGAACTTGTTTTACACCGTGTTAGATGCGAGTGGTAAGACCAAAGACAATGACAATGCTCGAAAAGATTTGGAGGCATTAAACATTAGGCCAGAATTGTGGCTTAGCCCTAATACTATGAAACCTAAAGCTCCATTCTGTCTTACTAAGCAACAAGTTGAAGACGTGTGTAAATGGGTTAGTGGGTTTGAGCTCCCAGATGGATATGCGTCGAACATAATTGAAAATACCGAATCCGAGAATGATATACACGTTGATTCTGATGGGTTTGATGACGTGCATAATTGAAAATGAGTATTCATATTAATACATACCACATATTGTTAAACTTTAATATTCATAATCTACCAATTTTTTTATTGCAGTAGGATATTCATGGATAGATGTAAGAACCCAACTTTTATAAATAAATATGAATTTTATATAAATATCATTTTTGAATATTATGGAATGAATTTGATATAATATTATAGTTGTGAGTAATATTTATAAATTTTGCAAAGTACGCAAGTTGTTATATAATATTCGATTGGTCGGGGAATATTCGTTTTAACAGGGAATATTCGTACAACGACACAATCATTGGTGGACCCCACAACAGAATTATTCTCGGATTGAGAAAACGACAAAAATACTTTATGAAAATAACGGCGGAAGTTTTACTATTAACTATTGAAACACCCGGTGTTAAAAGTACAGTAATACGCGTAGTTGCAAAGTAGCACACGATATTGATTATTGATGCTTATGTGATAAGTCACTCAGTTTTGTTTTATTGGTATTATTAATGTAATAAAATAGAAAAACTTTTTATATAAAATAGAATACTTTTATAAAGTTGTTCGTTTTATTAGGCTAATAGTAAAACCTTTTTATATAAAACAGAATACTTTTATAAAGTTATCTATTTTATTAGACAATAATTAGAATATATTATATTTTATTGTGCATAGTATTTGCATAGTGCCTGCATAGTGTTTGCATAGTAAAATCTTTTATAAAGTTATTCGGTTTATTAGATTATAAATAGAATATATTATATTTTATTTAAAAGATTTGTCTTTAAATATGGACCGTCAGATTAAAGTAAATCAATCTGGACCGTTCATGAGTTAGTTACTATGCAGTCCATTTTTCTATAAATAGAAGCTCATTCTTTCATTATTTCTTACGATTTCACTGAAACTCTAGAGTGAGAAATTACAGAGAAGCTATAGAAAAATATTTTGCTCCTTCTCTACTCTTATATTCAGTTTCTTTTACTGTAAGAAATATTATGTGTTGTACTCGTTAGGGGTATTCCTTCTTTCATATTGGTGAAATTCTGTTGTTATTCCATTCTTTATTATTCTGTTGGAATAACCTGTATACGCGGGATACTCTATACTTGGTGAAATTCTTCTGTTATTCCATTATTTATTATTCTGTTGGAATATCAAGTCTGTACGTTTTACGCCAGACCTGGTTCCATTCTTTATTATTCTGTTGGAATATCCTATCTGTGCGTTTTACGTCGGACCTAGTTCCAGTCTTTATTATTCTGTTGGAATATCCTGTCTGTGCGTTTTACGTCGAACCTGGTTCCATTCTTTATTATTCTGTTGGAATATCTTGTCTGGGCATTTTAGGCTGAACATGGTTCCGTTATTTATTATTCTGTTGGAATAACCTACCTGTGTAGTCTATCGCATGCCTGGTGATTTCTTTTGTTATTCCATTCTTTATTATACTCAGTTAGTTAAAACTTTGACTTCTATACTCCATGAAATTAGTGGAATATCCTTGATATTTGCGCTTCATCCAGTATCTTTTCATGGAAATATTCTTCTGAGCATTCTTGAATTTTACTCTAGAAAGAAGTATCATGTTGACAATTTGGACGTTGTTAGTTCCTGAATAAATTATTTCTTGAACTTGTTTTATTGAATTCTTATATTATTGTCATCATCCTCATGTTTATATTTTTTGAAAGTCATCGGTGGCCTGTAGTGTATAGATGGACTTGGTATGATTATGACTAGGGATTATTCGGTGTAATCATGACCGTAATGTTACAAATGATGTGGTAAAAGTCTTCATTGGCCCGTAATGCATTGATGGACAGTTGTTGGCATGATCATGACCATTAATGAATACACAAATATTCTTGGCCCGTAGTGCATGGATAATTGTGGTCGTGATACTAAAGAATATCCTTGGCCGTAGTGCAGGGGTGATTCGATGATGTGGATTATTTATTAAGCTGAGTCTCAGCGCTAAAAGTCATGAAAAACCTTTTAAATCATAGAAGATAGTAGATTTTATTCTCTACTTGACTCTTCTAATGGATTGCTTGTTCCGCTGCAGTTAAACTTGATGTTTGCTATATTTTATCAGTTTAACACTATTGAAGGCTAATGATAATTTATTCTGTATTATCTTAGTCATAATATTTCTTACTGGGCTAGTTGAGCTCACCCTTTCTTTCACTGTTCTCTTCAGGAAATGAGAATATAGTTGGGACGAGTCGGGGAACGAAGTGATGGACCAAATGATAGTATTAGTAGTCCTCACTTTTCTGTTAAATAGTGTGACAATAAATGTAATGAGGTCTTATTTTGAGAGTGGATATTGTCCAGAAGATAGTATTTGTATTAAAACTCACAGCTCTCTTGTTGTATATTAAAGATTGTATTTGTATTCTGTACCATATATTTAGCGACTCAGAATAGGTGAGGTATACCTATTTTGGTGGCGTCACAGTTGGTATCAGAGCTTAGGGATATGATACCTGGCTAAGATGTGAGACTAGAACTAGGAGGGGAGAGACGGAAAATTCCTTCGCTAGTATGACCTACCTAAGTTTTTTTTTTTGTATTTAATTGGTCGGTCAGAATATAGGGATAATATGTTACATGTAAATTAACATTTTGTTTTGTGGCATTATCTGAAAATGACATCCGAGAATGTTGAGAATATCAATGGAGCACAAGCGACCGTTGATTCACCACATATCAATAATCAGGATAATGTGCATCAGGAAGGCGACAATCCTCATGCAAACAACAACACTGACCAAATGATGAATGATGGAATGTTCCGAGGCTTTATGCAATTTATGCAACAGCAGGGGAGAGCGGCTCCTATCCAAAATATAGGTGGAAACACTGGAAACTCTCGGACGGTCACCGCTAAATAGTTCAAGGAGCTAGGACCACTGGAGTTTATTGGAGAGCCAAAACCACTTAAGGCGGAAGCATGGATAAAGCAGATCACCAAGATATTTGATGTCTTGGAATGCTCCGAGGAGCAAAAGGTTCCCTTTGTCGCCTTTATGTTGTGAGGAGAGGCAGATTACTGGTGGGAATCGGTAAAGCGTACTCAACCTACCGCACTAAAAATGTCTTGGGAGAAGTTCCAAGAACTATTCAATAACAAGTACTTTCCCGAAAGTATTCGTCACATGAAGGAGGTGGAGTTCATCAAGTTGGAACAGAATAATATGACCGTGTCACAGTACGAAGCAAAGTTTGCCGAGTTATCCCGGTTTGCGTCTCATTTGATGGATAATGAAGAGAGAAAGATGAGAATGTTTTTAAGATGTTTGAAGTTGGAGATACGTCAACATCTTATTTTTCATAAACTGTGTTTGTATTTAGATGTTGTAAATATGGCTCAGTTAGTGGAGCGCGATAACGAGTCAATGCAACCAAAAGAGAGCAGCCGACAAAATGATAATACCGGTGAGAGCAGTCATCGAAGCGGTGACAACAAGCGTGGAGGGAATCAACAGGCCAGAAATGGTAACCACTTCGGTGGTAATCAGGGCCAAAACAATAAGAATGGACATTTCAAGAAAAAGAGATTCAACAATGATGGAAAGACGTCAGCACCAACACCCATTGTTAAGGAAGGAGAATGACCACCTATCATAGGCTTCAAATACGGAGGGGAGGGACATATCAGTCCAAACTGTGCGATGCCATCCAAAGCATGTTATAATTGTGGAAGAGAAGGTAACTTAGCCCGATTTTGTCATCCACTGAAGGCAAGTTCAGCTAGGATGGAGGCACCAAAGGTCGTCCCAGAAAAGTCAAAGCCGGTAGTGCAAGGGAGAGCGTTTGTTGTGACCTCTCAGAAAGCAAGGAACCCGAATGAGGTCATCACAGGTAAGCTTATCATTAACTCTAGCGAAGTCTATACTTTATTTGATACCGGTTCTACCCATTCTTTTATTTCTCCTACTTGTGCTCAACGATTAAATTATACTCCGGAGAAATTAGACTTTGACTTATCTGTGGAAAGTCCGTTGGGAGAAACCTTCATTACATCCACTGTTTATAAGTTTTATTTGGTTCAAACCGATACCCTCACATTACTTGGCGATCTTATTTCATTGAAAATACTTGCATTTGACGTGATTCTAGGGATTGATTGGTTAACTACTCATAATGCTAAAATTGATTATTTTCGTAAGGTTGTTAGCTTTCATATTTCTAATCAACCTATTATGCCAATTCAAGCGACCAAACCATTAAAATCAATCACGGTCATCTCAAGCCATAAATCTATTCCTTTATTAAAAAATGGATGTCAAGCTTTCTTAGCCCACGTCACAGATTTAAACAAAAATGCGTCAGTTTTGAATGATATTTCTATTGTTAATAAATTTCCTGACGTATTCCCTGAAGAACTTCCTGGCCTACCCCCAGAGCGTGAAATTGAATTTTGTATCGACCTTGAACCCGGTACAAAACTCATTTCCAAAGCCCCGTATTGAATGGCTCCTATTGAACTTCAGGAGTTAAAGACCCAACTGCAGGAATTGTTAGACATTGGCTTTATTCATCCTAGTACTTCTCCTAGGGGTACTCATATTCTATTCGTGAAAAAGAAAGATAGGAGTATGCGACTTTGTATTGATTATTGGGAGTTGAATCATGTCACCATCAAAAATAGGTACCCATTGCCACGTATTGATGACCTGTTTGACCAGTTGCAAGGAGCCAAATTCTTTTCAAAGATTGATCTTCGTTTCAGATATCACCAATTGAATATTAGAACTGATGACATTCCAAAGATGGCTTTCAGAACTCGGTACAGGCATTATGAATTCCTAGTCATGTCCTTTGGATTGACTAATGCTCATGCTGCCTTCATGGATATGATGAACCGAGTATTCAAGGAATATTTAGATCACTTTGTGGTTGTCTTTATTGATGACATCCTTATTTATTAGAAAAAGCCGTGAAGATCATGAACAACACTTGAGGCTGACACTCCAAAAGCTTTGTAAATACAAGCTTTATGCCAAGTTGAAGAAATGTGAGTCCTGGCTTGAGGAAGTAGCATTCCTTGGGCACGTAGTATCAAGTAATGGAATATTAGTTGACCTGACAAATATTGAAGCAATTCAAAGCTGGGAGCAACCTAAATCTGTGACCGAAGTACGTAGCTTTTTCGGCTTAGCTGGTTATTATCGAAGATTCGTGGAAGGATTTTATCGAATAGCTACTCCATTAACTCAGCTGACTCAGAAAGATACAAAGTTAGGTTGGAGCGAAGAATGTGAGAAGATTTTTCAAGAACTCAAGAGGAGACTCATTTCAGCTCCTATTCTGACAATACCATCTGGCTCGGAGGGATTTGTCGTCTACAGTGATGCTTCGGGTAAAGGGTTGGGATGTGTTCTCATGCAACATGGGAAAGTCATAGCTTATGCCTCAAGATAACTCAAAGAATATGAGAGGAATTATCCTAATCATGACCTAGAGTTAGCAGCTGTTGTCTTCGCACTTAAAATTTGGAGGCATTACTTGTATAGGGAGAAGGTGGAGATCTTTACGGATCATAAAAGCCTCAAATATTTCTTTACTCAAAAGGAACTCAACATGCGACAACGATGTTGGCTTAAACTGTTGAAAGATTATGATCATACCATCCAATACCATCCTGGAAAAGCGAACGTGGTAGCTGACGCATTGAGTAGAAGATCATATTCAAGTATGAGTGCGATATTGTCAACATAAAGGCCCATTTTGTGTGACTTGCAAAGGATGGAGATAGAGTTAAAGACTCCAGGAACCCATGTGATGATTGTGAATATACGAGTAGGATCGACTTTAATTGATAAAGTTAAAGCTGCTCAAGCTACAGACCTAGAGCTGATGCGTATGAGGAAGAAAGTGCAAGACGATGCTATGCCAGAATTAAGAATCGATGAAGAAGGAATACTTCGAGTCAACTCCAGACTTTGTGTTCCTAACGACCCTGATTTAAAGTATAAAATTATGATAGAGGCGCATAACACACCGTTTGCAATCCATCCTGGGAGTACCAAAATATATCATGATATTCGTCATACATTTTGGTGGAGCAATATGAAGAGAGAGATAACGCTGTTTATCTCAAGGTGTCTAACTTGTCAACGAGTTAAAGTGGAGCATCAAGTACCAAAAGGTCCATTGTAACCACTTGAAATTCCAGAATGAAAGTGGGAGCACATTACCATGGATTTCGTTACCGGTATTCCTAAGGTTTCTCAAGGTATAGATGCGATTTGGGTCATTATTGATAGATTGACCAAGTCTACTCATTTCTTACTGATACGAGAAACTTATACACTTGAACGTCTTGCTCATATGTACATAAACGAGATTGTAAGATTGCATGGTATGCCAGTATCCATAGTTTCTGATCGAGACCCAAGATTCACCTCACAATTTTGGGTTAGTTTGCAGAAAGCTATGGGCACAGATTTACGATTTAGCTTGGCATATCATCCTCAGACGGACGGACAGTCAGAGAGGACTATTCAAACTCTTGAAGATCTATTAAGACTCTGTGTCCTTGATTTCAAGGGAAGTTGGGACAATTTCTTACCATTGGTGGAGTTTTTCTACAACAACAATTATCAAGCAAGTATTGACATAGCTCCATTCAAAGCGTTGTATGGAAGAAAGTGTCGTTCTCTAGTATTCTGGGATGAGGTGTGTGAGGCAACGTTGTTGGGACCGGAGTTGGTACGTATGACAATGGAAAAGATTCAAACGATCCGGCAACATATAAAAACCTCACAAGATCGACAAAAGAGTTATGCTGATCTTCATCGAAAAGATGTGGAATTCAATATAGGAGATTATGTGTTGTTACGTGTTGCTCCATGGAAAGGAGTTACGAGATTTTTAAAGAGAGGAAAGCTCAATCCGCAATTCATCGGCCCATTTTTAATCATCGATCGAGTAGGAACTGTGGCCTATAGACTCGCTTTACCGCCAAGTATGTCTCGTGTTCATAATATTTTTCACATATCAATGTTATGTAAATATGTGGAAGACCCGAACCACATTATTGAGTTAGAATCGGACGAAATAGCGGAAGATTTGACGTATAAAGATGTTCCTGTTCAAATCTTGGATAAGAAGGAACATATTCTACGCTCCAAGGTTATACCTTAAGTCAAAGTTTTGTGGAGAAACCACGATGTTGAGGAAATGACTTGGTAGTTAGAATCTGAAATGAAATCAAGGTATCCTTATCTCTTCGATATACCAGGTACGTACCCTAATTTTGAGGGCAAACTTTTATAAGAAGGGGAGGTTGTAAGACCCCAACTTTTATAAATAAAGATGAATTTTCTATAAATATCATTTTTGAATATTATAGAATGAATTTGATATAATGTTATAGTTGTGGGTAATATTTATAAATTTTGCAATGTTAGCAAGTTGTTATATAATATTCGATTGGTCAGGGAATATTCGTACAATGGCACAATCATTTGTGGACCCCACAACAGAATTATTGTCGAATTGAGAAAACGACAAAAATACTTTATGAAAATAACGGCGGAAGTTTTATCGTTAACTGTTAAAACTAAAAGTACAGTAATACGCGTAGTTGAATAATAGCACACGGTATTGATTATTGATGCTTATGTGATAAGTCACTCAGTTTTGTTTTATTGGTATTATTAATGTAATATAACAGAAAAGCTTTTTATATAAAACAGAATACTTTTATAAAGTTATTCGTTTTTATTAGGCTAATAGTAAAACCTTTTTATATAAAACAGAATACTTTTATAAAGTTATCTGTTTTATTAGACAATAATTAGAATATATATTATTTTTATTATGCATAGTGTTTGTATAGTGCCTTCATAGTATTTGCATACTAAAATCATTTATAAAGTTATTCAGTTTATTAGATTATAAATAGAATATATTATATTTTATTTAAAAGATTTTGCTTTAAATATGGACCGTCAGATTAAAGTAAATCAATTTGGACCGTTCTTGAGTTAGTTATTATGCAGTCCATTTTTCTATAAATAGAAGCTCATTATTTTATTATTTCTTACGATTTCACTGAAACTCTAGAGTGAGAAATTACAGAGAAGCTATAGAAAAGTATTTTGCTCCTTCTCTACTCTTATATTCAGTTTCTTTTACGGTAAGAAATATTATGTGTTGTACTCGTTAGGGGTATTTCTTCTTTCTTATTGGTGAAATTCTGTTGTTATTGCATTCTTTATTATTCTGTTGAAATAACATGCATACGTGGGATACCCTATACTTGGTGAAATTCTTCTGTTTTTCTATTATTTATTATTCTGTTGGAACATCCTGTCTGTGCGTTTTACGCCGGACCTGGTTCCATTCTTTATTATTCTGTTAGGATATCCTGTCTGTGCGTTTTATGCCAGACCTGGTTCCAGTCTTTATTATTCTGTTAGAATATCCTGTCTGTACGTTTTACGCCAGACCTGGTTCCATTCTTTATTATTCTGTTAGAATATTCTGTCTGTGCGTTTTACGCCGAACCTGGTTCAGTTATTTATTATTCTGTTGGAATAACCTACCTGTGCGGTCTATCGCATGCCTGGTGATTTCTTTTGTTATTCCATTCTTTATTATACTCAGTTGGTTAAAACTTTGACTTCTATACTCCATAAAATTAGTGGAATATCCTTGATATTTGCGCTTCATCCAGTATCTTTTCATGGAAATATTCTTCTTAGCATTCTTGAATTTTACTCTAGAAAGAAGTAAATTTATTATAATAAAATTGACATTATAAAATTATACTATTATATTATCACATTATACTATTAAAATGTAATATTATAATAATATATTTAAATAAATATTTTATCGGAGAAGATAATTATGGTTTCATAGAAAAATATAACAAACTTTAGACAAATATCTCATTCTAAAATTCCTCCATTTATATCAAAATTTAAAGAAATATTTACTTAACATATTAATTATTTACAATTCTTCAATAATTATTTCTAATTAATATTATAGATTCACAATACTGACAACCTGATCGTTCCCAAGAAAAAGAGGGCTTTCTGATAAGGATTTCTCCTTACTGGTGCACAATTATATAACATAACCCATTTCCTCGACAGCACTTTCTAGACATTATCAATAATGTTATCTAATAATATCATTTCTATAATATGAGTTAATATGTCGTGACAATTATTGAATCAATAATATAAAATATTATTCAATTATCATTGTAGCAATTATTGCATCAATAATATGAAAGACTGTAATTTTTACTGTATTAATTATTGAGTGACTTCTTACTTAAGAATCAATAATCAGATATATTATGCAATACCGTGTGCTACTGTGCAATAACGCGTATTACTGTACTTTTATCACCGGGTATTTCAACAGTTAAATGTAAAAGTTTTGCAGTTATTTTTTATAAAAAAGGTTATTTCTGTCACTTTCTATGTCTGACAGTTATTCCGTTATGTGGTCCACCAATGATTGCGTCTTCGTATGAATATTCCCCGATAAAAAGAATATTCCCTGACCAAACGAATATTTTATGACAACTTGCTTAATTTGCAAAATTTGCACATATCACCCATAAGTATAGTATTATATCAAATTAACACCTTATTATTCAAAATAATATTTAGAAAAAATTAATCTTTATTCATAAAAAGTTGGGGTCTTACAATTCTTATTTCATATAAGTTGTAGTTATATTTATATTTATATATATATATATATATATATATATATATATATATATATATATATATATATATATCTCATTCTCTTGACAATACTTCTATTTAAAAGTACATGTATATAAATATTTGGAAGTTTCAAAACTCATGTCATAGAAATTTTAAAGTTTAAAGGACATGAAAATTTCAAATCTCAAAGATCATTACAATAAAGATAGATAGTAATATATCTAGACATTCATATACTATAATTTTATAACAGGAGCTAGCTTTAAGATATTATCAATTTTTAAAATTCTCTCTCTTTGGAAGATAATATAACTAATAATATTGTATCATCAACGAATAACTATTGCATACTTTATTTGTCATAGTACATGCTCCTTTTGTCCAAAATTAATTAAGTGACTATTTTTATGTACATATAAAAATTCTTGATAAAAGTGATTTAACATTATCTATATTAGCACAGATGGTGTAACACCCCCTTTCTGAAATAGAAAGAGAGGTTACCCAAACACAACAAAACTGACAAATATATAACAAAACTCTAATCCACAAAAGAATAATCTCATACTAATTAAATGTCTTAAGACAAACCATAATAAATATTAAACTGCCTCAAACTATAATCTAAAATAATTATTACAATTCCGAACAAACTAGCGTATCACAACCTAAACATAAC
The DNA here is from genome assembly GCA_020205505.1 of Panax japonicus. Classification (NCBI taxonomy): domain Eukaryota; kingdom Viridiplantae; phylum Streptophyta; class Magnoliopsida; order Apiales; family Araliaceae; genus Panax; species Panax japonicus. The sequence goes on from CM035097.1 coordinate 13,642,379, forward strand.
ATATCTAAATCATTTGGATAAAAGGGAGCTCTCGTCACACTTGCCCTTGATTCCCCTGATTACCTGCGGGAAGAAAAACACAGCATGAGTCAAATGCCCAGTACGGATATAGAATACAAATAATGGATCGAAATAACTAAATCAATTTAATGAACTAAATTGAAACGAACAAAACTAACACAACAAAATAATAGGCTGAATCAAATGACTGGGTGTTATTTCATAATGAGCTCAAAATAAATAGTAATATACCTTGCCACACAGGCAAGTCAAATAATGCCACACATGCAATCAAAAAATGCCACACAGGCAATCACACATCGGACTGCGCAATCCAGATGCATGCAAAATCGGAAGGTGTGTTTGGCATAAACATCACCAATCCGCAGAACAGAACATAACAAGAAACTAAGGTCGACCTATACGCCTCCCACAACAAAACACCAAATGGCTACTCCCACCGGAACACAAAACGGAGACGCCGTAGACTGATCACACCGCCACGAAAAGTTTCATGCCTCGGTGCCAAGAGGACATGCCTGTGGCACCCCCACAGGTGGTTATAGCTTAGGTATACCCTACGGTATTCTAACAAAACTATAATGTCACAACACATGCGATAAAATATCAACACAAAGGGGTTCTAACATGTACATGTTATCGAACGAGTCGTCAACACAAGTCTCCAATAATATACTAACATGTACATCATTATAAATATAAAAATAAAATTTAGACATGACACACTAGTCTAAAGAGTACAAATATGAGTTCTAATACAACGCCAAAATAAATTTATCACAATAAATTGACCAAGAACAATTATGAGAGGCAATACTAAATTTCGAAACGAATAAATTAAAAACAAAAGAGTCTCGCTGAAAGAGTACGGAATCCATACCTAGATTAAGCAATGTAATACCCAAAATATATTCCAAAACTCGTTTAGACTCTCTCCGTCCAATCTAAATAATTTAATAAGATTTTATTACAATCCAATCATTAAGAAACATAATACTATTAAATTTATTATTAAGAAATTTTATAACTATGTCAGTAAATTAATTAACTCAAATTAATAAATATAACTCCAATTGATTTACTAATTCCGTATACAAATTTAATGGCCCAATGATTATTAAGATATATATATATATATATATATATATACATACACACACACACACGAAACTAACGCCTGAAGCAGTGCTGCAGGCCACCAACATGCCTCATTATATATATAACATGATATATTAATAATTCTTATTACTTTACAGCAGGTTCAGTATATCTATATTTATATATATATATATATATATATATATATATATATATATATATATATATGATCAATTTCCTTTCTATTCTTACATAATAATCTAATAACTTAGTAACATATAAACTATATATATAATAATGTCAGAAGTCTGCTGCACGCCTTCAACCAACTTTTCAAATATTTATATATATAATCAATCAACTATTGATCAGGTATAAAGACAAACCTGATGCAAATTCTTTCTTTCTTCAACTCACAATGAATTGCCTAAGCCTCCTTCTCTCAAATCTCTCTAACTGGTGCGGCGCCGCTTTTTTTTTTCTAGTGCGTATAATTAATGAGAAATTTTAGGTTTCAATTGTTATTTATTCAGTTAAAACATATTTTATTAATTAATATAATATATTTATTAACTCTCCAAATTTTAATAGAATTTTAAAATTACACAATTATAAATTAGACCCACTTGGTTTAAAGCCCAATTTTACCAATTTAATTTATCCATCATTTATTAATATTTATTAGCCCATATAAATTAAATAACTAGTTTGACCCAAAATAAATAACAAAGTCCAATTGATATGTTTTAAAACAAAGAAATTTTTATTATTCAATATTTATTTATTTATTTATTAATTTTTTTACCGGGTATTACATCACCTACCCCTTAAAAGAATTCTGTCCCCGGAATCAAAAGAATAGAACGTTCCTAATTATTAAAAAGATGTGGATATTCCGCTCGAATAGAATCCTCCAGCTCCCAAGTGGCTTCTCACTCCAAATGGTTCCTCCACATAACCTTAACAAACGAAATATTCTTCCTCCTCATAATCTCTTCTTGACGATCCAAAATCACCTCAGCTTTCTCCTCACAAGTAAGATCCTCCCGAATCTTATCGAATGGATATTGCACCACATGCAACGGATGATAATGGTAACTCCTCAACACCGATACATGAAACACATTGTGCATATGAGCTAGTTATGGAGGCAAATCTAACTGATATGCAACCTCACCAACCCTCTCCAAAATCTCAAATGGACCAATATAACGTAGACTAAGCTTCCCTTTCAACCCAAATCACCGAATGCCCTTCCAAGGAGAAACTTTTAGAAACACATGCTCACTAGGTTCAAACTCTAAAGTTCTCCTATACTTATCAGCATAACACTTCTGTCGTGATCGAGCCGACTTCAATTTCTCCTTAACCACCGCTACCTTCTCTGTAGTGATTTGAACTAACTCAAGCCCTTCTATGGCCCTTTTGCCAACCTCATCCCAACAAGTTGGTGTTAGACACTTCCTACCATATAATGCCTCAAACGAAGCCATTCCAATACTTGCATGCCAGCTGTTGTTATAAGCAAACTCAACTAGGCTCAAGTAATCATCCCAATTACCTTACCATTCAAGTGCACAAGACCTCAACATGTCTTCCAACGTCTGAATAGTCCTTTCGGATTGCCTATCAGTTTGCGGATGGAAAGAAGTACAAAATTTGAGCCGAGTACCCCAAGCTCGTTCAAACCTTTTCCAGAACCGTGAAGTGAACCGTGGGTTCCGATATGAAACAATAGACATCAGAGTTCAATGAAGTTTAACAATCTCCTGTTGAAAGATTTGTGCCAACCTATCCATCGAGTAACCCTCATGGATAGCTAAAAAGTGTGCCAATTTGGTCAGTCGGTCCACCACTACCCAAATGGCATCATTCTTCCTAAAAGTCTTCGGCAACCCAGTCACAAAATCTATCGTGATATCTTCCCACTTCCACACTAGAATGTCTAACTGTTGCAGCAAACCACTAGCTCGTTGATGTTCTATCTTCACTTGTTGACAAGTCAGACACTTCCCAACATATTCAGCCACGTCTCGTTTCATCCCATTCCACCAAAAAAATTTCTTCAAATCCCTATACATCTTTGTAGAACCTGGATGAATAGAAAATGGCGAACTATGAGCCTCAGCCAACTTCGCCTCCCGAATGATTGCATCTAACGGTACACATAACCGCTCGCCCAACCAAATCACACCATGGTCATCAATACGAAACCCAGGCTTCTTTCCCTCCTCTAGACTCTGCATCATACTCCACAACTCCTCATCTTCCTTTGGAGCTTATTTGACCCGCGAGATAAGAGAGGGCTCCACTCTCATACCTTCTAGATGCCCATCTGAACCTTACACATACAACTCCAACTCTAGCCACTCTATATCTGAAATAAGTTGAGGTTGTATAATGAGGGCTGCTACACTCCCTGAACTCTTTCGACTAAGAGCATCTGCAACCACATTTGCCTTCCCCGGGTGATACTGAATTCTAGCATCATAATCTTTTAGAAGCTCCAACCAACGCTTCTGCCTCATGTTGAGCTCCTTCTGAGTGAAGATGTATTTAAGACTTTTGTGATCGGTGAAGATATCGAAAGTCTCTCCATAAAAATAATGCCTCCAAATCTTTAAAGCAAAGATCACCACTGCCAACTCCAAATCATGTGTGGGGTAATTCACCTCGTAAGGTTTAAGCTGCCTAGAAGCATAAGCAATCACCTTATCGTGTTGCATCAAAACACACACCAATCCCTTCTTAGAAGCATCACTATAAATCTGGTAACCTCCCGTCCCTGACGACAATGCAAGTATAGGAGCTGTCACAAGCCGTTTCTTGAACTCCTCAAAATTTTTCTCACGCTCCTCAATCCACACAAACTTCGTGCCTTTTCACATTAAATGGGTTAAAGGTAAGGCAATCAAGGAAAACCCTTCCACAAACTGCCTATAATACCCTGCCAAACCCAAGAAACTTCTAATCTCTGTCAGTGTAGTAGGTCTCAGCCATTTAGTGATAGCCTCAACCTTCGCAGGATCCACCTTAATGCCCTCAGCAGAAATAACGTTGCCCAAAAATGCAACCTACTCCAACCAGAACTCGCATTTATAGAATTTAGCATACAACTTCTCTTTCTGCAAAATCCCCAACACTGTGCGAAGATGCTCTTCATGTTCTTCATTAGACATGGAGTAAACCAAAATGTCAACAATAAAGACAATAACAAATTGGTCTAAGTACTCCCTGAACACCCGATTCATTAAATCCATAAACACCGCTGGAGTGTTAGTTAACTCTAATGGCATCACCAGAAACTCGTAATACCCATATCGAGTACGAAAGGCCGTCTTAGGAATATCCTCCGCCCTCACCCTCAACTGATGATAACCCGACCTCAAGTCTATTTTCGAAAAAATATTTTGCCCCCTGAAGTTGGTCAAACAAGTCATCAATCCTCGTCAATGGATACCGATTCCTAATGGTAATCTTGTTCAACTCCCTGTAGTTTATACACAGCCTCAGAGACCCGTCTTTTTTCTTCACAAACAAGACCAGAGCACTCCATGGCGAAACACTCGGCTGAATCACACCACAATCTAACAGTTCCTACAACTGCTCTTTCAACTCCTGTAACTCCAATTGTGCCATCCGTTACGGCGCCTTAGAGATAGGCTCCGCACCTGAAATAAGCTCAACCGCAAACTCCACTTCTCGTTGAGGTGGCAACCCTGAAAACTCCTCTGGAAACACATCAGTAAAGTCACGAACAACCTTAGAGGTATCTTTCATAAATGCCAAATACCCCTCATAACCCTTTACCAACAACTTTCTAGCTTTCAAAGTTGAAATCAACTTCACCGCCCTACTTGGTTATGAACCCTGAAACACGAATTCTGGAGACTTCACATCTCCAAGTATAACCTTCTTCGCCTGGCAATCGATAATGGCCTGGTGATTATCCAACCATTCCATCCCAAGAATGACATCAAAATCGTGCATACTCATCGGAAGAAGATTAGCCCTACAAATCTTATCCCCAAAACTTATCGGACACCCTCGATACAAATCATAAATAACAACAGAAGTCTCTATCGGGGTAGCAATAGACATAACAAAATCTAAAGACTGAGATGGCACACCAGGTGCTGAACAAAAGACTGAGCAACAACGAAATGAGTAGAACCCGTATCAAATAAAATAGAAGCCTCACGATTACTAAATAAAAGAGTACCAGAAACAATACCTGGTGCACCTGCCGCCTGGTTATATGTCAAGGCAAACACTCGACCACCCTGACGCTGACCTCCATTACCACCATTATCACCACCTCCACCATTACCACGTGGACAGGTACAATCCCTAGCAATATGACCCATTTGTCCACATAAGAAGCATGCACCTGTGAGTCTATGGCAGTGCCTCCTCGATTGAATAGCCCCAAAAGTAGCACAAGGAGCTATCGGGATAAGATTTGGGTTACCCCTACCAGCTGGTCCTGGATAACGACCCTGATTCTGCCCCTGCTGATGATTATGTCCCTGCTGACGATTCTGTCCATACCAAGGTAGCTGAAGCTGACGATTTTACCCTTGCTGAGGCATCTGCTGATAACCCCTGTTCTGATTCTGGCCACGCCACTGCCCTTGCTGGCCACCACGGTTCTGGTTCTATTGACCACCCTGATTCTTCCCGTGCTGACCCAAAGTTTGACCCTGATGGTCATCTCTGTCCCTCTTTCGACTCCCATCTGGTTTATAAGACCGAAAGTCCTGTCGCTCCATCTCAATATTCTTGGCCGCATTGGCCACTGCTGACATGTTTGCAAACTTGTTGTTTATAAGATGTTGGCGATACCTATAATGAATTCGCCACTTGAACTTCTCTGCCTATTCTGCCACCGTCCCTACTGAGGTTCTCGTAAATCCTGCCAACCTGGTGAACCTCGTCATGAAATCCGTGATGGACTCATCATCTTTCTGTCGAATTGATCGATACTCTCTAGCATAAGCTTCTTTATCCACAGCTGGGAAGTACTGCTGATAAAAGACCTCACAAAACTCTGCCCAGCTAAATGTCTCAACATAACCATCACCCTTTGTTACTTTCATCGCTTTCCACCACCTCTGTGAATCCCCTTCTAGCTTGTAAGCTGCAATCAACACTTTCTGATTATCTGAGCACCACAACACATCAAAGATCTTCTCTAGGTGAGCAATCTAATTCTCTGCATCAATTGGAGTCGGAGATGAATTGAATGCATGTGGTTTCTGCTTCTGAAATCTCTCCAACCATACATACATCGAAACCACCTGCTGATCAAGACCATCTGTATTCCCTCTTTAACATTTGCTTGTTGACCATTATTTCCTGGATTCCCTTCCTCAGGAATTTTTGGTGGTGGCTGCTGCATTGCCTGTACAACCTATGCCACCAACTGAAGTAAAGCCTGATTCACCAAGGTAGCCAATTGAGCATTCATCTGATCATTAGGTTGCTCATTGGGCTGACCCTCACCTCTCCCCCTATTGTTACCTCACCTCCCAACAACTCTGGCGGATCTACGAGCCATCTAAGAAAGAGAGCACGAATATAAACAAACAAATTAGAGACAAATTCGAATATAGCGGATATGATAGCTGAACAGAAAGTTAAACAGAACAAAAACCTAACCCAGAAGTCTACTCATAACGAACAGGTCAAACCTAAATATGTTTTCTACAAGAAAGAACCTAAGTTCTGATACCAACTCTGTAACACCCCCATTCTGAAATAGAAAGAGAGGTTACCCAAAAACAACAAAACTGACGAATATATAACAAAACTCTAATCCACAAAAGAATAATCTCATACTGATTAAATGTCTTAAGATAAACCATAATAAATATCAAACTGCCTCAAACCATAATCTAAAATAATTATTACAATTCCAAACAAACTAATGTATCACAACCTAAACATAACATATCTAAATCATTTGGATAAAAGGGAGCTTTCGTCACACTTGCCCTTGATTCCCCTGATTACCTGCAAGAAGAAAAACACAGCATGAGCCAAATGCCCAGTACGGATATAGAATACAAATAATGGATCGAAATAACTAACTCAATTTAATGAACTGAATTGAAACGAACAAAACTGACACAATGAAATAATAGGCTGAATCAAATGGATGAGTGTTATTTTATAGTGAGCTCAAAATAAATAGTAATATACCTTACCACACAGGCAAGTCAAATAATGCCACATATGCAATCGAATAATGACACACATGCAATCACACATCGGACTGCGCAATCCAGATGCATGCAAAATTGGAAGGTGTGTTTAGCACAAACATCACCAATCCGCAGAACAGAACAGAAAACTAGCGTCGACCCATACGCCTCCCACAACAACACCAAATGGCCAACTACCACTGGAGCACAAAACAGAGACGTCGTGGACTGATCACACCGCCACGGAAAGTGTCATGCCTCGGTGCTAAAAGGACATACTTGTGGTACCCCCACAGGTGCTTATAGCTCAAGTATACCCTACGGTATTCTAACAAAACTATAATGTCACAACACATGCGACAAAATATCAACACAAAGGGGTTCTAACATGTACATGTTATCGAACGAATCGTCAACATAAGTCTCTAATAATATACTAACATGTACATCACTATAAATATAAAAATAAAATTTAGACATGACACACTAGTCTAAAGAGTATAAATATAAGTTCTAATATAACGCCAAAATAAATTTATCACAATAAATTGAACAAAAACAATTATGAGAGGCAATACTAAATTCCAAAATGAATAACGAAACGAATAAATTAAAAACAAAAGAGTCTCGATGAAAGAGTACGGAATCCGTACCTAGATTAAGCAATGTAATACCCAAAATATATTCCAAAACTCGTTTAGACTCTCTCTGTCCAATCTAAATAATTTAATAAGATTTTATTACAATCCAATCATTAAGAAACATAATACTATTAAATTTATTATTAAGAAATTTTATAACTATGTCAGTAAAATTAATTAATTCAAATTAATAAATATAACTCCAATTGATTTACTAATTCCGTATACAAATTTAATGGCCCGATGATTATTAAAATATAATATTATATATATGTGACGCCCCCAAAATAGGTATACAACACCCATTTTGAGTCGTCAAAATACATGGTACAGAAATAACTACAACTTTATTAATACAACATAAAAACTGTGAGTTTAAATACAAATATTGTCATGTAGACAATATCCACATTCAAATAAGTCCTCATTACAATTATTGATATATTATTTTATAAAAATGGTGAGGACTACTAAAATGACTTTCTAGAACCTTCATTCCATACCTCGACTAGTACTCGCTGCATTCTCGCCTCCTGATAAGAAAAATGGAACAAAAAGGAAAAGGGTGAGCTCAACTAGCCCAGTAAAGAATATTATGACTAAGATAATATAGAACAAATTATCATTAGTCTTCAACATGGAAAAATTTGATAAAATACAATAGACAACAAGTTTAAGATCAATATTCGCAGCAGAAATAATAATTCATTAGAAAAGTTAAGTAGAGAATGAAATCTACTATCTTCTATATATGAATTTAAAAGTTCATCGTCGATATTTTATCCCTGTAACATCAATCAATATATATTTGGAATCAAATATTCATCTTTGCACTATAGGCCAAAGATATTCATCAGTTGGTCATGTTCATCTAAACACATGTTCATCTTTGTACTACGAGCCAAAGATATTCATCAGAAATCATTCATCTTTACACTACAGGCCATAGATATTCATTAATATCACCATTTAGGACTGAGGATGATGAAAAATATTTTAAAGAAAATGAATCCAGTGAAACAAAATAAAAAATATTAAAGATTCGTATTTCGGTTTATCCATGTCCAAAAATACCTCATAAATAATTATAGTGGGGTAAAATTCAAGAATGATCAAAACATTGATACAATCAAAGATAATAACCATAATAGACATCTTGGACAAAAAGAAGAAAATTTTATTTTTTGGTGAATAGTGTCGTATTCGTGAATAGTGTCGTGTACATTAATAGTGCCGTATACGTGAATAGTAACTCCGACAAAAAAAGTTTCAAATTTGATAAAAAGTTCAAACAAGTATTTCGGCATATTGATATTGAAAAAAAATATCATTTAAGAAGAAAATAACATCCCTTACATCGAAAAGACAGTACTTCTGACTAGAATACTGATATAGTACTGAAGGGAACTTGCACCGTATAGCAACACTCAAGGTGTCAAAATACTCACAAGAATACGCTCGATAATATAGAGAGAGAAAGAGAGAGAAAACTTTAGTTTCTGGTGTGATTTTTAATTCTAACCTAAGCACCCTATTTATAGGAAAATGCTTAGAACACCAAAGAAAATTTTTTTAATAAAATAATAATATATTTATATAAATTTCCTACGCACACCAAGAATCTGAATTCAGCAACTTAACACATGTTTAATGAGGCCCAAAAATGTAAAAAACATTTTTCTTAAAAAAAATAATTAAAACTTCCAAAAATTAATTATTTCGGAACTTCGGAACATCAATAATTCATAGTAAATGACCCTTTTGTCAGAAAAATTCGAACCTTATGTCTTTTCAATAGGAAATTTCATTATCTACAACTTTGCAGAATAAAGTTTTTCCAAATTCAAAACAGAAATTGACCGAAATCCACAAACGGACGACTTTACAAGCTATAATCAAATTTCAGTCAAGAAATGGGCTCACAGACATGTTTAACATGTTTTAAACAACTTTTACAACAAAAATACTCTTCCTCCTCATATAATCATATATCCCACATTCATTGTAAAAAATATCATCATTATTATATTATAATAATATAATAAAATATTATTTTATCAGAAAAGATAAAATATCGATTTTCAACAATTATCATTTTAAAAATTTTCTCAATCTATATACACATAAAATGAATATTTTCCTCATCATATAAATCAATAATTAATTATTCACAAATAATATTACTGAATCACAATACTGACAACCAGGCAGTTCCGAGAAAAGAGGGGGCTTTCCAATAAGGATTTCTCCTTACTGGCGCGCAATTAGGTGACCAAACCTCTCCTTAGACAGAACTTTCTAAACATTTTCAATAATGTTTTCTAATAATATTATTCAGATAATATGAATTATTGCTTCGATAATGGAAAATATTGTGTAGTGACAATTATTGAAACAACAGTAATATAAAATATCAACGTAACAATTATTGAATCAATAAAATAAAATACTGAACAGTAATTACTGTAACAATTATTGAGTAGTGTCTTCTTATATAAGAATCAATAATTGGTGCAATACCGTGTGCTACTGTACAACAACGCGTATTACTATGTTTTAACCACCGGGTATTCCAACAGTATTAACGGTAACAACTACACCGTTATTTATAAACAACTTATACTCGTTGTTTTCTTCATCCAATCGCTTTTCGTTATGGGGCCCACAAAAGACTGCGCCGTCGTACGAATATTCCCCGACAGGAAGAATATTCCACGACCAAACGAATATTCTCTGACAATAATAAATATTTTATAACCACTTGCTTATTTAAAATATTTGCGCATTTTACCCATAACTAACCACATTAGTCAAATCAACCCTTACTATTTCAAAATGATAAATAGAGGAAATTAAATTTTATTTATTAATAATTTGGGGTCTTACAACCTCCATTCCTTATGAAATTTTATCCTCGAAATTGACGTACGTACCTGGTGTTTCAAAAAGATAAGGATACCTCGCTTTCATTTCCGTTTCCAACTCCCAGGTCACTTCCTCAGTAGCATGGTTCATCCACATAACTTTAACTTGTGGTATGACCTTTGTGCATAGGACATTGTTGGGTAATTTCTAGTTATGCATAACACGCAAGTATACGTGGTCAACAAGTAATAAAGAGTAAGTAAAGTATCGTTCCCACGAAGAATTAACTAATAAAGTTCACCAAACATTAACCCATAACCATCTCAGTCTTATTTAAACGAATGGCTTTGAGTTTTTATATTTAAACTATTAACTTAAATAAACCTAACTATTCCTAGAGTGAGACTAGATAATGAAGACCTGAGATTATAATTTCATCTATTAACTCATTCAACTCCATACACTTCATGTTAAACCAAACTAATTGTATCGGTTTGTTAGTCGAGAACACTAAAGTAAAATATAGCTATCTTTCAATGTACCATACCCATATCACATATAATCCACAATTGATAGAATACACGTGAAAGCCCACATTACCTAAACCGCTATATGTCTATGTGATTTACAAATAATTAGGGTTTAAGCTCAAGTTCACAATTGACTACGAGCGGTGCTTCGGTATATGTCTATCTTAAGCACGAATCATATATTCCATCACCATGTAGAATATACAAATACAAGCTATCAAGATCAAATCTAAACCCATAGTCCGTCTTTCAAGTTCATATGGGTTATCCCAGTAATTGATGGCCAATCAACTAAGCAAATAAGCATGAATCTTAATAGACAATCTCATAGCAATCAATAAGATTAACAATAAAATATACCAGATTAAACTAATCAATAGAATCCATTGTAATCACAAAATAGAGTTTAGCTCATCATAGAATCAAAACCCACAATCCACAATTGATTATACATTGATAAATAAAGATACAAGTAAAGAGAAGTTAGGGATTTGGGAATGCAAATCTAAGATTCTCCTCTTGCTCCAATTCTGAATTTCCAATGCTCTTTTATTGCTTCAATCTTTAACTCTCATCTAATCTAGGGTTCTAATCTAATATAAAAAGAAAGAGAAGAAAAGAAAACAATAGTAGTTTTAGCCCCCAAGGGGTGGAATCTCCTTTACATGATGAGAATATGTCTAATTTATATGCCCTAATTTAATCCTCATCTCCGTTACGCTTCAATTGCACTGTTTAATGAAAAGTCAGCTTTGGTCAACACCCGAAGTCGCGCGGCCGCGCAAGAATTTGCCTAAAGCTGGGTGCGCCCGCGCACAAGTGAAAATCGCGTCTTTCTGCTACTGCAAGTCTCGCGGCCGCGCAGGAATTCACGCGCCCGCGCGTGGGTGATTTTCTGCTGCAGTGTGCTCTAATAAAATGACCATAACGTTTGATCCGAGAAGAGTTACGGGGCCTACCTCCTATCAAATCGAAGATATCGACGAGCTCTACAACTTTCATTCTTTGAGGATTGAGAAATTCCGGCCAGATGAAGGTTGAAATTGGTCTGGAAGGGACTGCTATGAAAATGGCTAACCAAAACAGCGAAGTTTGATGTCCGTTGGTATAACGATCATAACTCTTGCATCCGAACTTCGATTAGAGCGATTCAAGATGTTCCGGAAAGCTACGAAGATGCTCTACAATGTAGTCCAAGTTCCAGGCCAAGAACATGAAATAACATGAAAGCCCAAATGATGTCCGGATTGCCTTTTCTTTGCATTTTCTTTGCTTTTCCTTACCAATAATCGCTCACACCGCTCCCAAACGTATAACCTACAAAATGAACACAAAATGCATGAAAAGTAACTAAGACACATGAATATAAGCAACTAATTCAAGTAAAAGATACTGGATAAGTGTATAAAAAATCCACTTATCAAATACCCCCAAACTTAAACCGTTGTTTGTCCCCAAGTAACACAATATAATGCAATCTATATCCTATGCAAGTTACGCTACTATGACAATGAATCCTCAGATTTCCAGCCATGTTATTAATTCCAGTGAGACATGCCTCAGAGAAATATCAAGATTCAAGAACAAAGCATCAAACTAAGCTAAAGGCATAATAACATATAATCAGATAATCCTAACCTGCTATAAAGATGTTGTGTGTGTGTGATGTTGTTACAGATAAACTTGACAAAGGTGAAGATACCACATGCTTTATTGCTTAAGGCAGAAAATTGAGTTTAAATCAAAAACTGCATATACTAATGAGACATCAACTACTCTATCACATAATACAAACTAAGGTTCAACAATGGGTTTATTCTGCTTTGTTTTTACCCACGAGGGCGATTTTTGCACGTTCCCGCGGTGTTTATTGATAATATTTTTTATGTGTATATAGCAAGTGCGTTTTACGCTCTATCTCACTATTTATTTCCATTTAAACGAGTGCGTTTTACGCTCCATCTCGTCCCAATAGCAAGCATACCCACGTGTTCCCAAAGTTTGAGTATCTATGTTTTCATAGTCTATGTCTACGTTATACACAATTCTATCTTTAAAAATAACATTTTCTACTCACCAAACCAAAATGCTAATCTTAACCAACAAGCAAATAGGAACATTGTTGTGCTACCTGGTAACATCTAAACAGCAAGCATGAATTATATCATGTTTAAAATTATAACTAAGCTCAAGATATTAACCAAATTCAAAAATCTATCAAATTTCTATTTCATCATTGGCCAAATTAGAATTCAACTAACTAAAAGCCTGAGATTATGCAATGTTATGCAACTAAACACATACTAAATAAACAAGACAAAAGAAAACTAACAAAAAAAAATTCATACTGAAATACCCCTACTATGTAACTTAAACATGCAATAAAACTATATGCAATAACTACTCACTACAACCCAATACCCCTAAACTTAAAATAGTAGTTTGGGGGTAATCTAATCTAAAAAGAATAAAAAGAAAAGAAAACAATAGTAGTTCTAGCCCCCAGGGGGTGGAATCTCCTTTACATGATGAGAATATGTCTAATATATATGCCCTAATTTAATCCCCCTCTCCGTTACGCCTCAATTGCACTGTTTAATGAAAAGTCAGCTTTGGTCAACACCCGAAGTCGCGCGGCCGCGCAAGAATTGGCCTAAAGTTGGGCGCGGCCGCGCACAAGTGAAAATTGCGTCTTTTTGCTACTACAAGTCTCTCAGCCGCGCAGGAATTCGCGCGCCCGCGCGCGGGTGATTTTTTGCTGTACTGTAGTCTGGTAAAATGGCCATACCTTTTGATCCGAGAAGAGTTACGGGGCCTGCCACCTATCAAATCGAAGATATCGACGAGCTCTACAACTTTCATTCTTTGATGATTGGGAAATTCTGGTCGAATGAAGGTTAAACATGGGCAGGAAGGGACTTCTATGAAAATGGCTAACCAAAACAGCGAAGTTTGACGTCCGTTGGTACAACGATCATAACTCTTGCTTCCGAACTCTGATTAGAGCGATTCAAGATGTTACAGAAAGCTACAAAGACGCTCTACAATGTAATCCAAGTTCCAAGCCAAGAATATGAAGTAACATGAAAGCCCAAATGATGTCCGTATTGCCTTTCCTTTGCATTTTCTTTGGTTTTCCTTACCAATAATCGCTCACACCGCTCCCAAACGTATAACCTACAAAATGAACACAAAATGCATGAAAAGTAATTAAGACACATGAATATAAGCAACTAATTCAAGTAAAAGATACCAGATAAGTGTATAAAAAATCCACTTATCAGACATGCTCTTTCATATCCAAGATCTTGACAAGTACCTCTTCGTACGTTAAGTCTTCAGCTATCTCGTCCGGTTCTAACTCAATAACGTGGTTTGAGTCTTTCACATATTTACGTAGCACATATATATGAAAAATATTATGAACACGAGACATACTTGGAGGTAACGCGAGTCTATAGGCCACATTTCCTACTCGGTCAAGAATCTAAAATGGACCAATAAATCGTGGATTGAGCTTTCCTCTCTTCTCAAATCTTGTAACTCCTTTCCATGGAGCAACACGCAATAATACATGATCCCTAATACTAAATTCAACGTTCTTTCGATAAAGATCTGCATAACTCTTTTGTCGATCATGTGCCGTTTGTATACGTTTTCGAATCATTTGGATCTTTTCTGTAGTCATAAGTACCAACTCGGGTCTCAACAATGTTGGTTCACCCACCTCATCCCAACATATTGGAGAGCGACACTTTCGTCCATACAATGCTTCGAATGGAGCCACACCTATACTTGCCTGATAACTGTTGTTGTAGGAGAATTCCACCAATGGTAAATACTTATCCCAACTGCCTTTGAAGTCTAGGACACAGAGTCTTAATAGATCTTCAAGAGTTTGAATAGTCCTTCCTGATTGCCCGTCAGTTTGAAGATGGTATGCCGAACTGAACCGTAAATCCATGCCCATAGCTTTTTGCAAGCTAACCCAAAATCTTGAAGTGAATCTTGGGTCACGATCCGAAACTATGAATACTGGCATGCCATGCGACCTCATAATCTCATTCACGTACATACTAGCAAGACGTTCAAGGGAATAAGTCTCCCGTATCGGCAAGAAATGAGCAGACTTGGTTAATCTATCAAAAATAACCCAAATAGCATTTATGCCTTGAGAAACCGTGGGAAGACCCGTAACGAAATCCATGGTAATGTGTTTCCACTTCTATTTCAGAATCTCAAGTGGTTGCAATGGACCATTTGGCACTTGATGCTCCGCCTTTACACATTGACAAGTTAAACACCTCGAGATAAACTTTGCAATCTCTCTCTTCATATTGTTCGACCAAAATATATGTCGAAGATCACGATACATTTTGGTACTTCCAAGATGGATTACAAATGGTGTATTATGTGCCTCCATCATGATCTTGTACTTCAAATCAGAATCGTTAAGAACACAAAGTCTAGAGTGGACTCGAAGTATTCATTCTTCATCGATTCTTTCTTCTGGAATAGCACCTTCTTGCACTTTCTTCTTCATACGCATCAGCTCCGGGTCTGTGGCATGAGCAACTTTAACTTTATCGATTAAAGTTTGTTCTATACGTATACTTGACATCATTGCATGGGTCCCCGGAGTCTTGAATTCTATCTTCATCTTTTGTAAATCACACAAAATAGGCCTTTGCGTTAACAACATCGCACTCATTCCCGCATATGATCTTCTACTCAACGCGTCAGCTACCACGTTCGCTTTTCTAGGATGGTGTTGAATGGTATGGTCGTAATCTTTCAACAGCTCAAGCCAACGTCGTTGTCGCATGTTGAGTTCTTTTTGGGTGAAGAAATATTTGAGGCTTCTATGGTCTGAATATATCTCCACTTTCTCCCCATATAGATAGTGCCTCCAGATCTTTAGCGCGAAAAGGACTACTGCCAACTCTAGATCATGAGTAGGATAATTCCTCTCATATTCTTTAATTTATCGCGAGGCATAGACTATGACTTTCTCATGTTGCATGAGAACACATCCTAACCCTTTGCCTGAAGCATCGCTGTAGATAACAAATCCATCTGAACCAGATGGTATTGTCCAAACAGGTGCCGAAATGAGTCTCCTCTTGAGATCTTGAAAACTCTTCTCGCATTTCTCGCTCCATACAAATTTTGTATCTTTACGAGTCAGCTGAGTTAACGGAGTAGAGATTCGAGAAAATCCTTCCATAAATATCCGATAATAACCAGCTAAGCCCAAAAAGCTACGTACTTCGGTCACCGATTTCGGTTGCTCCCAACTTTGTATTGCTTCAATCTTCGTCGGGTCAACAGATACTCCATGTTTTAACACCACGTGCCCAAGGAATGCTATTTCCTCAAGCCAGAACTCGTATTTCTTCAGCTTGGCATATAGCTTGTTATCACGAAGCCTTTGCAGTACCAGCTTCAAATGGTGCTCATGATATTCACGGCTTTTGGAATATATGAGGATGTCATCAATAAAGACAACAACGAAGTGATCCAAATAATCCTGAATACTCGGTTCATCATATCCATGAAATTCGCAGGAGCATTAGTCAATCCAAAAGACATGACTAGGAATTCATAATGCCCGTACCGAGTTCTGAAGGCAGTCTTCGGAATATCCTCAGTTTTAACCTTCAGCTGATGATATCCAGAACGAAGATCGATTTTTAAAAAGAATTGTGCTCCTTGTAACTGGTCAAACAGGTCATCAATGCGAGGTAGCGGATATCTATTCTTGATAGTGATCTGGTTTAATTCCCGGTAATCGATACAAAGTCGCATACTCCCGTCTTTCTTCTTTACAAATAAAATAGGAGCACCCCAAGGAGATGTACTAGGACGAATGAAACCGATGTCCAACAACTCCTGTAGTTGGACCTTTAATTCCTGAAGTTCAATAGGAGCCATTCGATATGGGGTTTTAGAAATGGCCTTTGTACCAGGTTCAAGATCAATAAAGAATTTAACTTCTCATTCTGGGGGTAGACCGGGAAGTTCTTCAGGAAATACGTCAGGAAAATCAATAATAACAGAAATATTATTCAAATCTGACGTGTCTTTATTCAAATCCATAACATGGGCTAAGAAAGTTTGACATCCGTTTTTCAATAAACGAATAGCTTTATGACTTGATATGACAGTGATTGATTTTAATGGTTTAGTTTCTTGAATTCGAACAACAAGTTGATTAGGAATATGAAAACTAACAACCTTACGAAAAACAATCAATTTTGGCATGATGAGTAGTTAACCAATCAGTCCATAAAATCATGTCATGCAAGTATCTTTAAAGAGATAAGGTCAACAGGTAAGGTGATGGTGTTAACTTGGATCAAACAAGATTTATAAATAGTGGATGTGATAAAAGTTTCTCCTAACTGAGTCTCCACATATAAATCAAAGTCTAATTTCTCCGGAGTCAAGTTTAAACGTTGAGCACAAGCAGGATAAATAAATGAATGGGTAGCACCGGTATCTAGTAAGGTATAAAATTCGTATGAATTTATGATTAGCTTACCTGTGATCACCTCATTTGGGTTCCTTGCATGTTGACCAGTCACAAAAAATGCTCTTCCAAGAACCGTTGACTTTGACTTTTCTGGGACAGCCTTTTGAGTCACCATCCCCGCTGAACTTGGTTTCGCTACAGTGTAATCTCGAGCGATATGTCCTTCCTTTCCATAATTATAACATACCTTAAACTGTTATGGGCAGTTTGGGATGATATGTCCTTCTTTTCCGCACTTATAGCATATGACCAGTGGTCGATCTCCTCCCTTGGAAGCAGTTGTTGCTGGTGCTGACGTCTTCACAGTGTCATTGTTGAATCTCCTCTTTTTAAAATCTCCCCCCGACTCGCTTCTTTTATTTTCATGGCCATGATTACCACCAGAGTGGTTGCCGCTCTTGTCCGTATTTTTCTTTCTCCGCTTGTTATCATTGTTCTGATGACTGATGTCACCGGTATGATCCTGGATGTGGTCCCTCGGTTGATCATACTCGTTATCTCGCTCTAATAATTGAGCCCTATTGACAAAATCTGAATAAAGAGAAAATTTATGAGAAATGAGATATTGACGTATGCCGGGATTCAAACCTCTCAAAAACATCCGCTTCATACGTTCCTCATTCTCCACCAAATGAGGTGCAAACCTGGATAACTTTGCAAACTTTGTCTCGTACTGTGACACCATCATATTATTTTTTTCCAATCTAATAAACTCTATCTCCTTCATATGACGAACACTTTCAGGAAAGTATTTCTCATTGAACAGTTTCTGAAATGTCTCCCAAGACATGTTGAGCACAGCTGGATGGGTGCGATTCACAGATTCCCACCAGTAATCTACCTCATTACGGAACATAAAAGTGGCGAATGGAACTTTCTGTTCCTCTGTGCATCCCAAGACATCGAATATCTTGGTAATTTGCTTGACCCACGTCTCTGCCTTAATCAGATCCGGCTTTCCCCAGAATTCTGGTGGTCCCAACTCTTTGAACTACTTGGCTGTGACCAGCTGTGCGTTGCCATTGTTTCATCCTATATTTTGAACAGGAATCTCCTTCTTCTGGTTTTGCATGAATCGTAAAAAGCTTCTAAATATCTCATCGTTCATTGTCTGCTTAGTGGTGTTGTTTACAGGAGGAACATTGCAAACCTGTTGCACGTTCTCCTCATTGGTGAGCAAAGGTGTCTCCACGGTCTCATTTACTCCACTATTAACATTCTCAGTCAACATTCTCAAATACTGCCATAAAACAAGGGTTAATTTAAAAAATTAACATATCACATAATATCCCTATATTATGACCGACCAACAAATAAGCTTAGGTAGGACACACTAGTGAAAGATTTACTCGTCTCTCCCCTCCTAGTTCTATTCCCCGATCTCTGCTAAAGATCATATCCCTAAGCACTGATACCAACTGTGATGCCCCCAAAATAGGTATACAACACTCATTCTGAGTCGTCAAAATACATGGTACAGAAATAACTACAACTTTATTAATACAACATAAAAAATATGAGTTTAAATACAAATATTGTCATCTAGACAATATCCACATTCAAATAAGTCTTCATTATAATTATTGATACATTATTTTATAAAAATGGTGAAGACTACTAAAACTATTTTCTAGAACCTTCATTCCATACCCCGACTAATACTCGCTACATTCTCGCCTCCTGATAAGAAAAATGGAATAAAAAGGAAAAGGGTGAGCTCAACTAGCCCAGTAAAAAATATTATGACTAAGATAATATAGAACAAATTATCGTTAGTCTTCAACAGGGAAAAATTTGATAAAATACAATAGACAACAAGTTTCAGATCAATATTCGCAGTGAAAATAATAATTTATTAGAAGAGTTATGTAGAGAATAAAATCTATTATCTTCTATATATGAATTTAAAAGTTCATCTTTGATATTTTATCCCTGTAACATCAATCAATAAATATTTGGAATCAAATATTCATCTTTGCACTACAGGCCAAAGATATTCATCAGTTGGTCATGTTCATCTGAACACATGTTCATCTTTGCACTACATGCCAAAGATATTCATCAGAAATCATTCATCTTTGCACTACAGGACAAAGATATTCAGTAATATCATCATTTAGGACTGAGGATGATGAAAAATATTTTAAAGAAAACGAATCCAGTGAAACAAAATAACAAATATTAAAGATTCGTATTTCGGTTTATCCATGTCCAAAAATACCTCATAAATAATCATAGTAGAGTAAAATTCAAGAATGATCAAAACATGGATACAATCAAAGATAGTGACCATAATAGACATCTTGGACAAAAAAAAGAAAATTTTATTTTTTGGTGAATAGTATCGTATTCGTGAATAGTGCCGTATACGTGAATAGTAATCCCGACACAAAAAGTTCTAAATTTGATAAAAAGTTCAAACCAATATTTCGGCATAATGACATTGAAGAAAATAATATCATTTAAGAAGAAAATAACATCCCTTACCTCGAAAAGATAATACTTCTAACTGGAAAACTGAATATAGTGCTAAAGGATACTCGCATCGTATAGCAACACTCAAGGTGTCAAAATACTCACAAGATTACGCTCGATAATACAGAGAGAGAAAGAGAGTGAAAACTTTAGTTTTTGGTGTGATTTTCAATTCTAACCTAAGAACCCTATTTATAGAAAAATGCTTAGAACACCAAAGCAGAAAATTTAATAAAATAATAATATATTTATATAAATTTCTTACGCACACCAAGAATCTGAATTCAACAACTTAACACATGTTTAATGAGGCCCAAAAATGTAAAAAATGTTTTTCTTAAAAAATAATTAAAACTTCCAAAAATTAATTATTTCAGAACTTCGGAACTTCAATAATTCATATTAAATGGCCCTTTATCAGAAAAATTTGAACCTTATGTCTTTTCCATAGGAAATTTCATTATCTACAACTTTGCAGAAGAAAGTTTTTCCAAATTCCAAACAAAAATTAACCGAAATCCACAAACGGGCGACTCTACAGGCTATAATCAAATTTCAGTCAAGAAATGAGCCCACGGACATGTTTAACATGTTTTAAACAACTTTTGCAATAAAAATACTCCTCCTCATATACTCATATATCCCACATTCATTGTAAAAAATATTATCATTATATTATAATAATATAATAAAATATTATTTTATCAGAAATGATAAAATAAATTTTCAACAATTGTCACTTTAAAAATTTTCTCCATCTATATCCATATAAAATGAATATTTTCCTCATCATATAAATCAATAATTAATTATTCATAAATAATATTACCGAATCACAATACTGACAACCAGGCAGTTCTCAAGAAAGATGGGGCTTTCCAATAAGGATTTCTATTTACTGGCGCGCAATTAGGTGACCAAACCTCTCCTTAGGCAGAACTTTCTAGACATTGCCAATAATGTTATCTAATAATATTATTCAGATAATATGAATTATTACTTCGATAATGGAAAATACTGTTTAGTGACAATTATTGAAACAACAGTTGTGAGACCCCAGATTTTATGAATAAAGGTTTAATTTTCTCGAAATATTTTTTTAATATTATGGTGTGGATTTGAGATAATGTTATAGTTGTGGGTAGTATTTATAAATTTTGCAAAGTATGCAAGTTGTCATATTATATTCGATTGGTCGGAGAATATTTGTTTTATTATGGAATATTCGTGCAATGGCAGAATCATTGGTTGACCCCGCAACGGAATTATTATCGGATTGAGAAAACGACAAAATATTTTATAAAAATAACGGCGGTAGTTTTACCATTAATACTGGTGAACTATCAGTAGTAAAAGTACAGTAATACGCGTGGTTGTATAGTAGCACACTGTATTAATTATTGATGTTTACGTGATAAGTCACTCAGTTTTGTTGGTATTATTAATGTAATAATACAGAAAACCTTTTTATATAAAATAGAATACTTTTATAAAGTTATTCTATAAATAGAATATATGTTATTCTATTATGCATAGTGTTGCATATTGTCTGCATAGTATTCTGCATAGTAAAATCTTTTTATATAAAACAGAATACTTTTATAAAATTATTTGTTTTATTAGACAATAATTAGAATATATTATATTTTATTATGCATAGTGTTTGCATAATGCCTGCATAGTGTTTTGCATAGTAAAATCTTTTTATATAAAATAGAATACTTTTATAAAGTTATCTATTTTATTAGACAATAATTAGAATATATTATATTTTATTATGCATAGTGTTTGTATAGTGCCTGCATAGTATTTGCATAGTAAAATCTTTTATAAAGTTATTCGTTTTATTAGATTATAAATAGAATATATTATATTTTTATTTAAAAAATTTTGCTTTAAATATGGACCGTCATATTAAAATAAATCAATCTGGACCGTTCATGAGTTAGTTACTATGCAGTCCATTTTTCTATAAATAAAATCTCATTTTATTTATTATTTCTTACGAATTCACTGAAACTCTAGAGAGAAAACTATAAAGAAAAGAAGAAAAGTGTTCAGCTACTTCACTACTTCTATATCCAGTACTCTTCTTTCTAAGGTAGGGTATATTATTTGTTGTACTCATAAATGGTATTCTTTCTTTCATATTCATGAAGAGAACTTCTGTTATTCCATTCTTTATTATTCTGTTGGAATAACCTATATACGCGGGATACCCTATACTTGGTGAAATTCTTCTGTTATTTCATTCTTTATTATTCTGTTGGAATATTCTGTCTGTGAGTTTTACGCCGGACCTGGTTCCATCTTTATTATTATTTTGTTGGAATATCCTGTCTGTACGTTTTACGTCGGACCTGGTTCCGTTAATTATTATTCTGTTGGAATAACCTGTCTTTGCCAAGTACCGCATGCATGGTGATTTCTTTTGTTATTCTATTCTTTATTATATTCAGTTGGTTAAAATTTTGACTTCTTTACTCAATGAAATTAGTGGAATATCCTTGATATTTGCGCTTCATCTAGTATCTTTTCATGAAAATATTCTTCTTAGCATTTTTGAATTTTACTCTACAAAGAAGTATCATATTGACAATTTGGACGTTATTAGTTTCTAGATAAATTAATTCTTGAACTTGTTTTATTGAATTATTATGTCATTGTTGTAAGACCCCAAATTATTAATAAATGAAATTTAATTTTCTCTATTTATTATTTTGAAATAGTAAGGGTTGAATTGATTAATGTGGTTAGTTATGGGTAAAATGCGCAAAGTTTACAAAATAAGCAAGTGGTTATGGAATATTCTTTTTATAGGGAATCTCCGTACGACGGCGCAGTCATTTGTGGGCCCCATAACGAAAAATGGTTGGATGAAAGAAAACGACAAAGATTGAGTTTTATAAATAACGGCGTAAATTGTTACCGTTAACACTGTTGGGTTACCTGGTGTTAAAATACAGTAATATGTGTGGTTGCACAGTAGCACACGATATTTCACAGTATGGTTGAATTATTGATTCGTACGTAAGAAGGCACTACTCAATAATTGTTACAGTAATTACTGTTCATTATTTTATTTTATTGATTCAATAATTGCTGTGTTGATATTTATATTATTATTATTTCAATAATTATCACTGCACAGTATTTTCCATTATCAGATCAATAATTCATATTATTTGAATAATATTATCAGATAACATTATTGGCAATGTATAGAAAGTTCTGTCTAAGGCGAGGTTTGGTCACCTAATTGCGAGCCAGTAAGGACAAATCCTTATTGGAAAGCTCCCTCTATCCTAGGAACGGCCTGGTTGTCAGTACTGTGATTCTGTAATATTATTTTTAAATATTTAATTATTGATTATTATGATAAAGAAAATATTCATTTTATGTGGATATAGATGGAGAAAATTTTTAATGTGACAATTGTTAAAAATTAATATTTTATCTTTTTCTGATAAAATAATTTATTTAAATATATTGTTTTAATAATATATTAACGGTGATATTTTTACAATGAATGTGGGATATATGAGTATATGAGAAGGAAGAGTATTTTTGTGGCATTAAATGTTTAACACATGTTTTGTGTGTCGGTAGACACAATTCTTGACCAAAAATTGATTATAGACTGTAAAATCGTCCGTTTGTGAATTTTGGATTATTTTTGTTTGGAATTTGGAAAAATTTTCTTCTACAAAGTTGTAGAGAATTGAAATTCCTATAAAAAATTACGAGATTTGAATTTTCTGATAAAATGGCTATTTATTGTGAATTATTGAAGTTCCGGAGTTCCGAAATAATTGATTTTTGGAAGTTTTAATTATTATTTTCAAGAAAAACGTTTTTCAAAGGTTTGTGGGCTTCTTTAACATGTGTTGTGGCTGATTTCTTTGGTAAAAATGGTGGGCTAAGGAAAATTATATAAATAAATTAATATTTTATTAATTTAGTCTCCTTTGGCGTTCTAGCATTTTCCTATAAATAGAAGACTAGGTTAGAATTGAAAATCACACCAGAAACAAGTTTTCTCTCTTTCTCTCTCTATATTATCGAGCGTATTCTTGTGAGTATACTTTGAGTGTTGATATACGGTGCGATTGTGACAACCCGAGAATTT